>OX596076.1:29124168-29724168 GCA_951394005.1 Protophormia terraenovae
GATTACTTTGTAGGGAATTGTGTGAAGAAAAAAATATTAAAAACTTTAATACTGCGGGAATTAGGGTCTATCAGAATTGACCCATTTTTTATAATTTTCCGATTCTTGCCTTAATTTTTCAAATCGCAAAGCTGGAATTAAAAAATAATTATATTTTTTACAAAGTTTGATATGTTTTTAATTTGGTGGTAATAGACATTTTTGCTCCCCAATATCGGTTGAGAAGATATAGCAAAAAATATAAAAAATCCCTTTTTTGGAATTTTTTGAAAGTTTTTTAGGAATTACGGGATTTTTGTATAATTTTTTTGCGTTTGCAATTGAAGGATTATAAATTTATGGTTTCAAGTAATTTGGCCAATTTTAACTCAAGTTTATATGTATGGTAACGCCGTTCGTGATAATGCCGTAACAAGAATTATTTTAATAAAGCTTAACAGCCGTATTAAAAAAAATTAATTTAAGTTTGATAACGAGTTACTAACTTTTTCTTATGGAAATTTAGATACAAAAAGTTAGTAACTCGTTATCAAGCATACATTATTTTTTTGTGAATACGGCTGTAATATTTTAATTTTTTCAGCAGAGTGCTAAATTCATATCCATCTATTGGATCCGTCAGACAGATAAAAAATACTTATTATATATCGTTGTTTAGGAAAATTAGTCTTTTTTTTTAAATATGCAAAAAAAAATTTAAAGTACTAAAATTTGTTGAAGACTTTTTGCAAAAAACACTGAGAAGGCATGGATTTGTGATTTTTTGCATATTTTTAATTTTTAATTATGCAATAAAATTCTTGTTAGTGAATATTTTTGAATGAAATTTCACACATAAGTAGATTTGGTGATTGGTGCTTAATTTAAAGCACCATTTACTTTTAACTTAAAAAACTTTAAAAAAATTTCCAAAAAAGGAATTTTTTACATTTTTTTTTTTTTTCTATATCTTTCCAACCGATAACGGGGAGCAAAAATTTCTATTGCAAAATAAATTAAAACACTTCAGACTAAGTAAAGAGTATAACCTTTTTTGATTCCAGCTTTGCGTTTTGAGAAATTAAAGCGAAAGTTCCAAATTAGGCACCCTGTGGACTCGCCCCCTGTAGCTTTATATGGTCCACGCTCAAAACTTAAACTCGCCTACACCTCTACTATCACCATGTGAAATTTCATAGAAATCGGGGCAGCCGTTCCAAAGTTCCATAATTATTTCCATCTCATTTTCTGGATCGCACACTGTGCGGTATTATCAATCACAGAAAAATTAAGCAAATAACATTCAATTATTAAGTTTGACTTCTTTAATTGCTTACGCAAAATAGATAATATAGACTTGTTATACATAAATATTCAGGAAATTTTTCTTCTTTTCAAATATAACGGGCGTCATGCAAAGTAGAATTTTTCAGGAGAACATAAAAACTGTTTATTTTCCTCATATTTCACACTGAAAAATAAATCTTTTAACTTCATTATTCGCGAAGTTAAGGTAAATAGCCCGTTTTGACTTAATTATTTTTAATGTTTGTTAGAAAGTGTTCACATAGCCCGTTTTGTTCATTGGATATTAAAGAAGTAAAACATAATATTTTTGGAAAAAAAATTGACAATATGTTAAATTTATGATATCATACCAATCAGGAGATAAAAAAAATCAAAATTTTGTGGTTGGCTGGACCATTTTTAATCATTAGAAATTTCAAATAACAGGAATGTTTACTAAAAAAACGAAAATGTGATAAAAGTTAAAATTATAAATTAAATTTTGAAAAAAAATTGCATGCGAAAAAAATTGCAAACAAATTTTAAACCAATTAAAATTGTATCAAATTGCATATCAACACCTCAAAAATTATTAAAACCTATAAAGACGATGTTTATTGCACTTTTTATTTAAATATCAACTGATTTTGGTCTCTAAGATGTTTTGCTTATAATTACGAATTTTATTAAAATTTTTTCATTCCTGTCTTTAAATCTAGCTAGGGTATAGTGCTCCCATTTCATTCCTGTCTTTAAATCTAGGGTATAGTGCTCCCACTTAGCTTCATAAAATGTTGATAGGTGTACCCGCGTATGATCTATAAGCATCTAAAAAAGGCTAAAAATGTAACTTCAATGTCTTTCTTCTCCAGACTGAGATAACAAAATTTTTATGAGATATATTAAGATTATAATTCAAAATGTTTAAGAAAAATTTAAATCGCTAAGAAAATTCTCATTATTCATCAATTTTTATTTTCACATTTCTTTCAAAATCAAGCAAAAACTTGCACATAGCCTTTTTACCTTAAAAAAATATACTGATTGTAGATAGCCTAAAAATAAAAAGTTTTAGAATTAACTTTTGACTCCAAAATTAAGACCAGTTTGCAATCGTAAATTGCCTTGTTGTCTCTGTTTGGCGGTACCAAAGCAGAGTTTGTGGACTATAATTAGACACCAGCAGAATGGAATACGTATTTTCTGTGCCGCTACACACTTCATCAGCATTCGTGGTGTCTTATCCATTTCGGTTTCGTTGAAACCTAAACACCATATATAAAAAATAGAAAACTGAAGAGTGTGACGCAAAAAAAAAATCTTAAATCTGCATGAGGCCCGATTTGAATATAAGCCCTCGATATATAAAAAATTTCATAATACGAAAATTTGTTGAAGACTTTTTTCAAAAAACGTCGAGAAAGGACTGATTTTTGATTTTGTACATATTATTCGTTTTTAATTTTGCAATAAAAATTTAACTAGTCTATATTTTTAAATGAAATTTTACATCTAAGTAGATTTTTTGATGCTTAATTTGACCCTTTAGTCAGTTTTTTCATTCCTTCAAAAATTTCCAAAAATGTTTTTTTTTTTGCTATATTTTCCAAACCGTTATTGGGGAGCAAAAATTTCTACTACCACCAAATTAAAAACACATCAAACTTTGTAAAAATCGATTTTGTCAAAAATTTTTCTACACTATTTTTGTATTTGTTGTTAATAAAATAAAATACATGTGGAAAAAAAATCGAGTAAAATTATTTCAATCGGCTATAACGGCTATACTAGAACGAATCTGAATCGTTTTAAATGTTTTGAATCCCCCGAGGTGTCCAACTTTTGGACTCTCTAGACCCGGCCTCATTATGCTTATAACGCCCAAACTCAAAACTTAAACTCGCGTACACCTCTACTAACACTGTCTGAAATTTCATCGGACCAGCCGTTTGGAAATTGCAGATTTATTTCCATTTTATTTTTGGAACGGGACACTACTACTTTTTTCAATAGTGAACATATAAATACATGCACATTTATATAACAAAATATTACAAAACATAAATTAAACTTCAGATTTTATCAAAATATTTATAAACTAATAAATAGCACTTATTTTTAAAGTTTATTTAATTTGAATGTACAAGTTCAAAATTAAATTTTAAAGTTTTAAAGAAACATATTTCAAAAAATGTTTGCTGGGAAGGAACTGGTTGCTGAGGCCTGGTTGCTCTAAAGCTAATTTGTAATAGATTTGAATTGAAGAAAATTTGAATGATTCAATATATTTTTTAAGCTTGAATTGTAAAATTGATGAATGAATTCTTTAAGGAATTCATAGCTGAATCAATTCAACTCATATGAAGTACAAAGAATTTAATTTAATGAATTAAATTAATTTGAATGCTTTAAAGAATGAGAATTTAATTCGATTTAAGAAAATGAATTAAATAATTAATCCTTTTGAACCTTTGTACAAAGTAAATGAAGCAAATATTTTAGTCTTTAATTGTTTATAAGAAAATATAAAATAAGGATTATTTTAATTGAACTTAATTTCAGTCTAAATCGGATCAATTAAAAATGGAACTACGTAACATTAACAACAATGAATCACATAATCGTGAAAGATTAGCGGAATTAAAAGATAAACTTAATAAACTTGAAAATGAAAAGAATGAGCTTTTTAGAAGTTTAAACAAAACTTTAGCTGCAGCCAAAGAAAAGGGCGAACGTGTAGATACTGATGAAAATTTAGAAAAGGTTCAAGAAAAGATAGCAAAAATAAAAGCCCAACTGAAACACGGAATGCCAGCTAATTTAGATCCCCAGAGTATACGAGAACTAATTGCAACAAAAAAAGAAGCTTTAGAGGCAAGTCAAGAAACATTTGAGATTATAAAAACATCAATACTTATGGTAAATATTATAAGACCTCTCGTCCATTTCAAACTGCGTTGATAGAATTTCATTTTATTTCTTAGTTGAGAAAGTCTCTAAAATTTCGCTTTGATTTTTTGAAAAAACTTAAGGAACATATGGCTGTTATTTTACAATTGTCTTTTAGTGTAAGTATTCAATTAAGCTTTAATTATTTTAAAAATACAAAATATTTACTATTTATTATGTTTAGATGATTTTAAAATTACTAAATTTTGATGGTACCATTGATATCGATCATAAGGAAAAGAAATTAAAAATTTCCGTTGTTCCTCGTGATCGCAATAAAAATGCTGTATCCAGCACTAAAGCACTTTCAGGTGGTGAACGTTCGTATAGTACAGTCGCTTTTTTAATATCGTTATGGTCCTGTGTAGATCATCCATTTTATTTTCTCGACGAATACGATGTATTTACCGTAAGTATTTTTTTTTTTTTATTAAAATTTCTTTTAACATATATTTTATTGACTGATATGGGTGTTTTTTAAAGGACGAAGTTAATCGCGAATGTATGACGCGACTGCTTATAGATGAAGGTCGTAAACGTGTACTCCGTCAATATTCATTCTTAACGCCTCAGGACATGACAGTAATCTCTGAAAGCTTTATAAAAATTCACAGGTATGTTAATTGTTAATTAAACATTCGAAATAACATTAATTTTCTTTGTTTAATAAAATCGTATTTATTTTATATTTTAGACTTGCTGAACCTGATCGCCGTTAATGAGTATGCATTATTAAATGATATTCACCACAGGTGTAAAGGGTATATATAAGTTTTTCATTCCGTTTGTAATTTCTACAATATTCGCCTAAGACCCCAAATAGTATATATATTCTGGATCCTTATTTATAGGGGAGTCGATAAAAAGATGTCCGTCTGTCTGTTGAAATCAGTTTTTAGAAAGACCCAGTTATCGGATATATGTATATATGTTTTGTATATCAAATTGTTGGAAATGTTCCTTAGAAGACCACTAATAAAAATGAACAAAATCGGTTAATAAATAACTGAGATATCGCCAAAAAACCTAAAATACTCCCAAAAAATCATATTTGCTCGGCTCATATAAAAGATAGTGATTTCGTTTTTGCACGAAAAAATTCAAATCTTTTTTTCAAATTATTTTGTTGAAAAAAAAAAATCTGTTGACTATATTCCAGAAATCGGCCAAAACGCATTTTTAAACTTTTTGAAGCTCCTATATAAACTACGGCTTTCGGTCGGTCATAAATATTTTTATAAAATTTCGGTTTTTTAAAGCAATCAAATTCGTTCATAAACAACCGAGTTATGGGCCAAAAAACTAATTTAAAAAATACCAAATATTTACTCTATTATGTTTAGACGATTTTAAAATTACGAAATTTTGATGGTACCATCATAAGGAAAAGAAATTAAAAATTTCCGTTGTTCCTCGTGATCACAATAAAAATGCTGTATCTAGTACAGTGATCCCCACACTCATACATTCACATTTTGTTAATGTGTGTTCTGTATAACTCTCCCGCTCTGAAATTATACACCAAAAAAATATCTTCCTTTTTATAGTAAAATTATTTATAATAAAATGGAAATGAAAATAAAAGATCTTGTTTTTTGTATAAAAAATAAAAATTTATAATTCTTTCAAATTAACCATAAAATGTTGATTAATAAATGATATTATTTTTAGTAAAAATTAAAAATATTCATATTTTGATTCTTATGTACCTCACTACCACATAACATTAAACATTTTTTATGAGTGTATATCAAGCAACAAGCGATAACACAACCTACTTCGTTGAATGCTAGTGCTAGACTGAATTGATATGTGTGTTTTTTATTCATATCAAGAGAATAACACAAGAGACAAAACGCACGCGTGCGTTGGTTTTGGGGAACACTGATCTAGTACTAAAGCACTTTCAGGTGGTGAACGTTCATATAGTACAGTCGCATTTTTAATATCGTTATAGTGCTGTATAGATCATCCATTTATCTCGATGAATACGATGTATTTACCGTAAGTATTTTTATACCCTTCACCACAGGTGTAAAGGGTATATATAAGTTTGTCATTCCGTTTGTAATTTCTACAATATTCGTCTAAGACCCCAAAAAGTATATATATTCTGGATCCTTATTGATAGGGGAGTCGATATAAAGATGTCCGTCTGTCTGTTGAAATCAGTTTTTAGATAGCCCCAGTTATCGGATATATATGTTTTATATATCAAACTGTTAGAAATATCCCTTAGAAAATCGCTAATAAAAATGAGCAAATTCGGTTAATAAATAACTGAGATATCGGCAAAAAACCGAAGATATCCCCAAAAAATCGTATTTGCTGTCGGCTTTTCTCGGCTCCTATAAAAGATAGCGAATTCGTTTTTGCACGAAAAATTCGAAACCTTTCTTATAATTTTTTTTTGATGAAAAAAACATTGGTTCACTATATTCCTGATATCGGCCAAAACACGTTTTCTTGACTTTTTGAAGCTTATATACAAGCTTTCGCTCTTGAACAGGTTGGTCATAAATATTCTTATAAAATTTCGGTTTTTTACAGAAACCCAATTCGTTCAAAAACAGCAGAGATATGGTCCAAAAACTAAAAAAAAAATTTAATAAAATAAATACGAAGAAAAATGTTTATATTAAGCATTGTTGTTGTTGTTTTTTTTTTTTTTTTTTTTTTTTTATGGGCAAGTTTTTTAGTTAGCAACAGCAGTTCTTGTTATTGTTTGTATATGCAGTCAGTTTGTAACATACATACATAAAAGAAAAAAAAAAACATACAAACATACATACATATATATAAACAATTGTTGTTGTTTATATTTAAAATGCAATGCTTGCTATGACTGTTTCTTTTTCGTATTCAATTCATTTGTAACTCATTTTTAATTATTCTCTTTCTTTTCAATTGTTGACTGTTATTGTTTTTTTAACTTAAAATCAATTCTCTGTGTGTGCGTACGTATGAAAAAGACAAAGAAACCAAAACAAAAATAAACAAAATCAATTGTGCAGAGAGTCATAAAAACACTTTAGCAACAAATCATTTGCAACTGAATTGAATTGAATTGAATTAAATGTAAAAATGCAATACTGTTATTTGTTTGTTTTTTGTTTACAAAATTTGAAGTGAAGGAAATAATAAATGAAAAAAATGTAAATAATATAGGTTTGTAATTAAAAGTAAATAAAAATATCATAAATAAAATAAATTTTATTTCATTTTAGATACAATTAAATGTAATTAAAATAAAAAATAGCAAAAAAATAGATAATTATTATTTTCCCTGCATTTTTTCATATTAGATGTAAGGGAATGACAGTAATTCATAGTTTTGATTTGATGTTTTTTCAGCGTTGCCAATTTAGCGCTTTTCGCGCTAGATCAGCGCTTTTCAGTAACCCAAAAGTCGCATTTTTTTACATCAGCGCTTTTTCTTGAAAAGGCGCTAAATTGGCGCGTTTTGTATTAGGTTAGTTTTAGTTGCATATTTTAATCATATTTTCTAAATTTTTCTGAAATTGAAATATAGAAACTTTATTTTTTTATGCAAAATATAAACAATACAAGGAAAATTCAGATTTTAAACATCTTTAAATTTTGTTCTTCAAATGTATAATTAATATTATTATACATACTTAATATAGAAAAGGCGTATTTTTTTATCGTTTTTCAATGCTTTTTGGTACACCGCTATCTAATACACATTTCTTAAAAAACTGAGTGCGCTATGATTGCAAAATAAAGGATTTATAATCATTTAGAAGAGAGTACTTACTTATTTCAAATATATTTTGAAAGAAAAGCCTTAACTCAGTTGAAGTTTGCTCCAAAGAGGAACAAGAGACGAAACTAATTGTCAAAAACCTAACTCATGCAACAACAAAATACATGTAATCAAATACATTTTGTTCTTGCCAAAAGAAAATGAAAAAAAATTTTTGTTTACAAAAAAACAATTTTATTTAATTGTCAATTGAGAATTTCGTCTCTATGTGTTACTCTATGGTTTGCTCTAATAAACATTAAAAATATCAAAATACTGTGTGTTATTGTGTTGGAATTTCTTATTTTAAATTTCCTGCAGTCAAAGGTAACTGCCCGAAACCGGTTACTTGACTGACGAAATTGGGTCACCACTAGTCACTTTACCTATCACCTGACTAGTCACTTTAACATGGGGATGTTGTAGGAAGGAGTGTATCGCCACCAAAGGACCAAAAGGTGGCGATATAGTGACTAGTATGAAAAAGTCAATTCATACTAGTCCTTTTACTGGTGAAATTGAGTCAGTCACCTGACAATCTTTTTAACTTGTCACTTTACTAATCACCTGACTAGTCACTTTAACATGGGGGTGTCCTAGGAAGGAGTGTATTGCCACCAAAGGATCAAAAGGTGGCGATATAGTGACTAGTACGAAAAAAATCTTTAAATTAGTGATTTTCAGAATGAAAAAAAATTAAAAAATTTTTTGGCGTATATTTTTTTAGTTCTATTCTTTTTTTTATTTGTAAATTTCTTTTTTGTTTTCTTTTTTATTTATATTTTATTATTTATTAAAATCTTTTCATTTTCTTCTCATATTATTTTATATTAATCAATTTAATTCAATTTAATATTTTTACATTTTTGTTTATGGCGCACCCCCGGCTCGAACTCACATCGTTATGTTTTATAGTCATACGCACTAACCACTCAGCCTCAGAGCATTCTTACATACATTGCACTATTTGTTGTTTTAATGAGCATGTTGATTTATTGACCCTTTGTGAACGTGAGGTGGCTGTTGCTTCCACTTTATATATCCTTTGAAAGTCGATCCTTTTACTGGTGAAATTGAGTCAGTCACCTGACAATCTTTTTAACTGGTCACTTTACTAATCACCTGACTAGTCACTTTAACATGGGGATGTCACCAAAGGACCAAAAAGTGGCGATATTGTGACAAGTACAAAAAAGTCAATAAAAAAAAACACAAATGCAGAATAATTGATTTTTTTATTAATTGTAAAATCTTAATTAGCAAGACTAGTACCGCAATTCCGCAACTTTTTTCATTTACTACCGATATCGTTAATTAACGAAATTTTTCGGTTGTTTTTGATTTTGCTATTCTCTACTAAAGTTAGCGATTTTTTTCGTAAGTATATTTTAACGACAAATATCGATAGAAATGATAGATCGTCATTATTTGAAAAAAAATTTAAATTTTAATTGGATTTTTATTTAAAAACAAAACAATTGTCTTGAAAAAAAATATGAAAAAAAGTGTAAATATTATATAAATGTGTGCAGATTTTTCCAACAATTAACCAATATGAGTATATGTATGGTATGTTGTTGGAAATATTTTTAAAATTAATTTAATGTTAAATGTTTCTTATATTAGACCCGTTCATTAAAAATTTGCTTTAAACTTTAAAATAACATAACTATGGAAACTTATGTTTAAAAACTCGTTAATATTTTTCGTTTAAACAAATTATTCAAATATTTTATTTCATCTAAAAATACCAACTCTCACAAAAGTTCTAATATTTGAAAAATTAAATTTTTTTGCAAATAAATTAAAATTTTCTAAAAATTAGAAATTTATAATAAGAATAAAAATTTTTAAAAAATTCTGAAATTTTTCTTAAAATTAAATTTTTTATTAAAAATTAAAAATTAAAAATTTTACCAAAATTCTGTATTTTCAGTAAAATAAATTTTTTCACTAAAAAAACTTTCACTAAGAACTGAATGTAATTAAAACTTAATAACAAATCAGTTTCAAAATTCTAAAAACTCAGTTATAAACTCTCATTTGAATCTCTACATTTTTGCTAAAATTTGTAAAAACATTTAATAAACGAAAACTTTAACGAAAAAAGAATCGCCACCTCCACGCTCACCAAAGGGTCAATAAAGTATAAATCGCCACTTCCACGCTCTCAAAAGAGTCAATAAATGGTGCTATCGTCACCTCAGCGCTTTCAAAAGAGTCAATAAATAGTGCTATCGCCACCTACACGCTCACCAAAGGGTCAATAAAGTATAAATCGCCACCTCAACGCTTTCAAAAGAGTTAATAAATGGTGATATCGCCACCTCAACGCTTTCAAAAGAGTCAATAAATAGTGCTATCGCCACCTCCACGCTCACCAAAGGGTCAATAAAGTATAAATCGCCACCTGAACGCTTTCAAAAGAGTCAATAAAAGGTACGATAGCTTAACTATCGCTCACAATATATGCGAAGTTAGGGTGTATAAAAAAACGTACACATTTGAATGAGTCAGGTGGGAAGTCACAAATGGACTTTACTGTGCTAAAGCGGGTGAATTGACACCGAAAAAAAAGATGGTTTGTGACACAAATGTTCCAAACAAAGATGAATAGAATGAAAATGGAAATAAAAAACAGCAATATCTGAGTTTTTCTAAAAGTGGTTTTTGTAACAAGTCTTCCCCATTAAAAACATTATCTCAAATATCAGGAATCTAAAAATAATCCTGACTCCAGATGAAGAACTCTAAAAGACATAATTTTTTTTAGTTTTTTGCAATAATCTATTGAAACATTATTTTTTGTAATTTAAAGCACCAATTATTAATTTATTAATTTATCCAAATTTTAAATTACTGAAAAATCCCTATCTAAGATAACTTGCTAAGGCGTAGAAAAGTCCAGAAATAAAAGATAGAATTAGTTCCAGTACTGGTTTTGAAAAAAAAAATTTTCTTAGGTTTTATTTAGTATTTTCCTTCTCCTATAAAATTACAAAAAGGGCAGCCATCAATATGTATTCTGTATTTCTATTTATTTTACTTCAATATTTTTTAAGACGCACAGAAAAAAAGTACATATATTTAAAAATGTTGTTCATAAATATTATGAATCGAACATGACTTTTTTTTTCCCAAACTTATTTCATAAAAAATAAAATTTGGTTCATAAATATTATTAAATTGTTTTTTATGAAAATTTTAGGAATTTTGCAAAAATTTTGCTTAAATTTTGATTTATTTTTATAAGATTCTAATACAAATGCTAAATAAAAATAGTTAAAATAGAAAATATTAACAATAAATGGGAATATTCTAAGAAAAAGTTGTTTGAAAAATTATAGTTTTTAGAAATTTGCACTAATTTCCACAAATTTGATTCCATTCTATAGCATATATGTACATAATTTTATTAAACAGTGATTCTTCTGTTGAATGATCCCAGCATGTAGATAAAAATAATTAAAAAATAAAAATTTTTCAAAGAAAATTTCAAACATTTCATTCCAAAATAAAAATTAAATAAAAATTAAACAATTTGCTTAAGTCTTCTTGACTTTTGATTCATAAAGAAAAAAGTTTTAATATTTAAAAAATTATTCTTAAATAGTATGAACTAAAATCAATGAAACTAAATTTTTATATTTATGTAAATTTTTCTGTGCGTCACACAATTTTCATTCTTAGGAAAAGCTTTAGAGATGAAAAAAAAGTTTTAAAACAGGATTTGACCACTAAGTGAGCAATATAATGGGCTGGGCCTAAGACCTTCATATTTTAATTTAACATATTTTTAAATTTAAAAGCTTTAAACTGAAAGTTATTATCAAATGCATAACCTTTCTTTGTACCATAAATATTGTTTTTATAAAACGTTAATGTTCAATATTGCATATAACTACTAAACATTTCCACATGAACTTAAAATAACAAATATATATGTAATAAGTTGTTTTGCTCTTAATAAAAAATACATATTTAACTAAAAGATAAAAACAAATTTTATTCAAATAGAATTAAGCGCTTTTTAGCGCGTTTTTAAATGATGACCGGCGCGTTTTGATTTAAAAAAGTTCACAACGCTGTGTTTTTTATTTAACATTATTGTTTTTGCAAAAAAATCTTATGAGAAATAATTTCTCAAAGAGAACATAACATGAATTGTTTTTGTTTCATTATTTCAATTCAACTCAATTTAAATAATATTTTTTTACGTGGTTTGTTTTGTTTTTTATTTTAGCAGTAATGTGAGAGCATGTATTAAAAAACATTGCTGTGAATTGAAAAGCAAATGATTTGATGCAGATGTTTAGTTTGTAGTTAAAAAAAATTTAGGCGTTGAGGGGAAAATTTTATTGTTTGTGGGTAAGATGGTAAGATGCACAGAAAAAAGTAATAATGGACTTCAATTACGAAATTTGTAATATTAATTAATTTTTAATTGATTTTGCTCCAATCATCAAAATGATAATATTAATAACTAGAATAATTGATATTATTATTACTTCTTTTCCTTAAATAGATGCAATGAGCTGAAAATTTACTTAAATTTATTTTATTTCTGTACTTTTATAGACAAATATTTAATTTTTCTTTTTATTTTAGTAACAGCTGTCAATTTATTAAAAAACAAAACTGTAAACCAATTAGAAAATTAATTATATTAATAAATCATATAATTAAATTCCAATATAAAGTTAATTAATAATTTTATTAAAAAAATATTTGAAATATTTTTTTCTGTGTGGAAATATTGTATTAAGTAACATGGTGAAGGGTGTCATATTTGATTATATACATAGGTTCCATGCAATAAGACTTCCTTGTTTTGTACCAGTATTGACCCATTATAGCCATTTAAAAGTATTACTCCAGATGATATTTCATTTACTAATGGTAGATGTTGATGGTTTGTCGTAGGGCATTTGGATGGCATGCCATGTAGTAGTTTTGGTAAACAATTTGATTTAGTAATATCTTCTATGTTATGGTTTTTACAAATGGACACATCATTAAATATTTTACAAGGTTTTTTAATTTCAAAAACAGAATTTTTACATAATATGAATTTTTCATTATTTAATTTAATTGTTACATTTGAATTATTTTTTACAGATTTTATAAATAAGCTTTCTGTTCTTTCTGTTATAGGCAAATCAATCATGTAAAGGATTGTAGTTTTATTCATCCCAATCTTCACTTCTCCAAACTCCAAAGCTTCAATTAGATTGACATAGGGCATATTAAGTTCATTGAAGTGTCTTCTAGTCATATTCAGTTCGTATTCAGATAAAAGAATAATTCCTGCTTTTGCCCACTGAATTGAGTATCCAAGATTTGTAAGTTCATTTTTAACTATCTCCAATTTTCTTTCTACGTCCTTTACGATTTCACGTTCAAATGCATCGTACGATTCTATGTTATTTATTATGCTGTTGGTTATATTAGTTATCTCTTGTATTCTTGTGTCTATTGCTCTATTTATTACGATTTGTTTGTCTTTGTTTTCTAAGAGTCTGTTCATACTATCTGTCAGTTTGTTTTCTATTCTTTTATTGTTCTTTACAAAATACGTCATTGTCCTTATAAGTCTTTCTTTAATTTTTCTTCTTGTTATGATGGTCTAAGTCTTTTTCCTGCTTTTCCGTCAAACTCTGTATAATTTTTAGTCTGTCTTCTTTTAAGGATGTTGGGTCTTTGCTTCTACCGAAAAATACTTCTATTGGTTTTCTATTTATTGTAGAATGAACAGAGTTGTTGTATTTATTCAAAGAGTTGTTCAAAAGGTCCTCAAAAGAATTATACACCTTTTCTGCATTCATGCACCTCATAATTTCCGTTAGAGTTGAATGGAAACGTTCCACCTGACCATTTACAGAACTGGTGTAAGATGGTGTTTTATACATTTTAATTCCCAGTTGATTTTCTAACATAAAAGTTACAGAAGCTGAATTAAGGGATTTTTCGTTGTCAATAACAACATTCTCGGGGGTACCAAAAGAAGTTAGCAACTCCTGCAAAGGGAGTTTTATATCTTCTGTTGCTCTTGTCTTGACTATTCTTGCCTGGGCGTACTTGGAAAATGTATCTATTGCGGTCAGAATAACTCTATTGTTTGTATGGTAAATGTCTATGTGCACGTATTGTCCTGGATATTGAGGAATAGGTGTTTTCCCTAAAACTATGTTATTTGGATGACGGTCGTATTTGTTTTCACAACATATTTTACACTGTTTCACTATTTTCTTTATCTTTGCATGCATTTGGGGGAAATAAAATTTAGTAAGTAATTGAAGTTTGTTTTCCTTTGGGTTTCTGTGTGCTCGTCTATGTTCATTTATAATCTCAGTCTCTTGTTCAATGTCCGATGTCAAATCTTTAACCATAGTCCTGGTGTATTTTATGCGAAATTTAGAAAAGTAAGTTGACCATAACTCTTGTATTGTTCCTAGAATTTGGTCTTCGGTCATAATTGCATTAGTTACGGAAGGGTTCAAGTATGATTTCAGGATTTTTACAAGTTTGTCACTATCGAACTCTGTGTCTACTATTGTATGTCTATGGTAAGTGGGAAATATTATCTCAAAGTTGTAAGAGGGCACCTCGTTCTTCGAGATTATAATTTGGTTTTTAAACACATTAAGTGGAGAATCTGTAAACTGAACTAAATTTTGCGCCGAGCTTTCATGACTATGCTGTGTAGCAACGCATCGGCCACGATATTGGTAGTAGCAATTTAATCTCATAATTGTACTCTTCTAAGATGGCTTTCCATCTTTTTAATTTGCTATTGGTGTTTTTATTTCCAAGAGCATATGTTAGGGGTCGATGGTCAGTAAAAATTTTAACTAATACTGGACCATACAAATAGTTTCTCAATGATTTGAGAGTCCACACTATTGCAAGCATCTCCTTTTCATTTGTGGCATAATATTCTTCTGCCTTATTCAACGTTCTTGATATGAACGTTATAGGTTTTCCATCTTGTTTGAGAACTGCTCCAAGAGCATAATTAGACGCATCTATTGTCAAGTGAAATTCTTTTTCAAAGTTAAGGAATGCGAGCATCACTTCCTCTGAGGAAAGAGAGTTTTTTATCTTTGCGAAAGCCTCTATGGCCCTATCATCAAGTATTACTGGGATTTTGGCAGACTCCCTCTTGGACATACGTCCCTCCTCGCCCCTTAAAAGGACAGTTAGAGGTTTTGCAAGCTTCGCGTAATCTTAGATGAAGTGCCTGTAAAACCCTGAGAGTCCTAAAAATGATCGGAGCTCTTTTATGGTTTTCGGAGGTGGCATTTCCTGAATAACTTTGACTTTTTCTGGATTTATTCTTATCCCTTCTGTCGATATGATAAAACCCAGATATTCTACTTCTTTCTTAAGGAATTCACATTTATCTAATTGTATTTTCATGTTCGCCCGTTGTAAGGTGTTAAAAATGGTCTTTATGTTTTCTAGATGAGAATTTTCATCTTGACCAAAAACTATGATATCGTCTATATAGACGAAACATATTCTGCCAATACGTTCTCTTAGCATATCATCTAATGCTCGCTGAAATGTTGCAGGAGCATTTTTCAAACCAAAAGGTAATCGGAGAAATTCATATTTTCCTTTTCCCTGAGCGGTATTTGGTGGAACCCGCTTTTCAGGTCTAATATTGAAAACCACTTATTCTTACCAAGTTGTGCTAAAACCTCGTTTATTTGTGGTATAGGATATCTGTCCGATATAGTCACACTATTTAATTTTCTATAATCTATGACCATTCTATATTTATTCTCGTTGAAAGCATCCATTTTTTTTCGGTACCACCAATACAGAAGAATTGTATGGGGACCTGGATGGTCTTATTATTCCGTGATCGAGCAATTCATTAATTTGTTTTTCGACTTCGTCTTTCATTGATAAAGGATATGGGTAACTTTTCGTATAAATTTTGTCATCAGTCGATGTCCTTATTTCTGCTTTCACGGTCATAGTAAATTTTAATTTTTCGTCTGGTTCGGAAAAAAGTGAAGAGTATGTTTTACATAGCCTCATTAATTTTAATGTCTGTTCGTTCGTTAAGTGATTTGTCCTGATGTTTAGATTATTTACAGATTCTGATTGTTGTTGTTTAATGTGTACCTTTATGGAATTATTAATTATCATATAATTTTGAGAAGTGTAAATAATCGCGTTTAACCTTTTTAAACTGTCGTTACCTAGAATGCCATGGAAGGATTTCAGTGATGGCAATAGAAAGAATTTTAGGTTTTCTGATTGTACTCCAAATAGATTGATTAATGTATGATGGGTAATAGTAACCTTCCCACCAACGGAGTTTGCTTGAAAAACGTTTTCATTAGAAATTGGGTTTTTAACTAATTCTGGTTGAATATAATTTTTATTTGACCCTGTGTCGATTAAAAACCTAAATATTTTACCGTTATCTGTCTCGTTGTCAGTGTCAGGAACTGGATCATGCTGATCTTGTTCAATATGGTTAATTCTCTGTAATTTCCGCGGTTGTTTAAATTGGGCTGATTGTGGCAAAGGTCTAAGACCTGAAAATCTATTATCTGGTAGAGGGCGATTGATGTAATTTACTTTTTTGGAATACATAGTGGAATCAATGTCCATAGGGACTGGAGGTTTTGGTTGATTAGGTCTTGGTGGTGGTAAATGGGATGGTTGGAAATTTTGTTGTTGTGGGTAATTATAATTTCTATTGTAATTTTGTCCGTACGGGTTTTGGAAATTTTGTTGATATGGGTTGTAGACATTTTGTCCGTATGTGTTATGGGTTTGATGTCCTTGAATGTTACGTGGATGCATACTAAATCTTGGCATATAAGGCTGAGGAATATGTGCCAGTTGTGGATAGAATGTTTGGTTTGGGTTATTGTTAAATTTCCTGTGAGGAATGGGAGGCGGGATTTTGTTAGTGCCATTGGCCTGTTGTGTTCTAAATTGTTGGTTTTCCAACTTTAAGCACAAGTGTAAGGCTTCATGTAGGTCTTTGGGTTCCCTAATTCCCAATAATCTTGGTAAATCGCCTCTTAGGCCTCTGACAGACGTGTCAAGAGCTTTATTCCTATAGTTTTTAGTCAACAAAAAAATGGAATCTTCACTCTCATCTAAACAGGCTATCTTGTTTAAAATTAGTGATAGATGGCCATAAATCCTTTTATAAAATTCCTGCACTGTATTATTACCCTGAATCATGGAGATTAATTGGTATTCGAGTGTACCGAGGTCTCGTTGGTCTGCGTAATGGACTGTCAAGCATTTAATTATGCTTTTCCAGTTCAGTGGAGTGTTATAACTTTCAAGAGCATCGCCCACAATTTTATTTCTGATAACGTTGAGTATGCCGAAATATTTTGCTGAACCTTTAAGAGGTTCATACATTTTTAGTATTCTCTCCGTCCTTTTTCTCCAAAAGCTAAATTCTGTCCTGTCCCCTGAAAATTCCCAAAGAGATCTTATTACGTCAGGTATTTTATCTAAGTCCGTTAGGTCATTGTTACGGTCTATTCCCTGATCTATTCTAGGTTCTGGTTCATTTTGAGAAGCTTGTTCTTCTAACAGTATTCTACGTACTATATTTGCAATATTGGCTTCCTGATCTTGTACTAAGGCATTTTGAGCTTGGGGTGGTGAAGCGGATGATTATTAAGAATTGGGGGCCGAATTAAGTAATTTTGATTTGCCATTACAGATTACAAATTTTACTATTATTTAATTCTTTTAAAACTTTTTTCTCAACTTTATTGGAAGTATTTAATATTGTGTTTAAATCTAAATTATTTAATTAATTCTATAGATAATTATATTATAATATTATAATCTTACATTAAAATAATTATTTTCTGCATCATAATTGTTTCTTGTTGGTTTTGTTGTCGTGTTGATTATACTCTACACCACCAAAGGTCCGAGAAAAATCATCGGACCCCCACCTTAAAGTATACCGTTCGACTTATAATCACTTTCTGAGTCGATTTAACGATGTCCGTCCGTCCGTCTGGTCGGCTGGCTGGACGGCTGGCTGGCTGTCCATGTAAAGCTTGTGCGCAAAGTACAGGTCGCAATTTTGAAGATAATTTGATGAAATTTGGTACATATGCTTTTTTCAACACAAGGACGAAGCCTATTGATTTTGGTTATGATCGACCCATTATTTCACCTAGCCCCCATACAAATGTCCTCCCGGAATAGAGTTTTAACACTCATAGATGCGTTAAAAATAGGAATATTTTAATGAAATTTAGTACAAATAAGTTTTATATCAGCAAAAATCCGTCTGCCAAATTTCATGAAGATCGGTCCATAACTGACCATAGCTGCCATATAAACACCTCTCCCGAAAATCACTAACGTGCATAAATCCCATACAAATGTTAGTATTATGTTAATATTTAACACAAGTAAGTTGTATATAAGTAAAAACAAAATTATGTGGATCGAAATGGTGTAGGGTATTATATAGTCGGGCTTGACCGACTATATCTTCTTCTCTCGTTTTTTGATTTTGTTAGTTAATTTTTTATTTTAATTGTTGCTTTTGTTTAAAAATTTTTTCAGTTTTTTCTTTATTTTTTGTTAAAAAATCTATTGTGTTTCACTGTTTTTGCATTGTTGTTTTTGACGTTTCTTTTAATTATTTGATTGTTTATAGAAGTTAAAGTTTTTATTAAAAATCGTTAGTTTCACAAGATTTTGCTTAACTTGTAAATTTATCACTATATATTAAATTTTATTTTCAGTTCTTGTTTGGTTTTATTTTATATTATTTAACTTTTTACTTATTGAGTTTTGTTTTAATTTATTTTTAATACTTAAATAATATGTTCACTTCACTTAATTTAAAGTCCTTATTAACTTATAATTTATTTTAATTTTAAATGGTTCACTTTCAATTAGTGTTTTTGTTGGGCGCCAATTAAAGTAAACGACATTACTTTATTGTTTGAGTACTTGACAGCAATTGAATTTATTTAATTATTTCTTTAAATTTACAATTTTTGTTGTTTTAGTTTTTTTGCTTACTATGATAATTCTTATTGTTACTGCATGTTTTCTTAGGAAATAAAGAATTTTATTTTTTTATGTTTATGAAACTGAATTTTGATTGCAGACATTTGTCAGCAATATTATAATTTAAAAGGTAAGCCTCAAGACATGACACTAATCCCTGAAAGCTTTATAAAAATTCACAGGTATGTTAATTGTTAATTAAACATTCGAAATAACATTAATTTTCTTTGTTTAATAAAATCGTATTTATTTTATATTTTAGACTTGCTGAACCTGATCGCCATTAATGAGTATGCATTATTAAATGAATTTACAAAATTGATAAGAAACCTCAAAAACGTAACTAGTTTTTTAATGTTTTTGTTTTAAATGTATTTTTTTTTTTTTTTTTTTCTTTTTTTAATGAAATGTAACTTTTGTAACAGAATTCGTATTTACATTTTTATATGTATTGATTGAATAAAGTCGTCAAATAACAAAGACAAAAATAAAAAATTTAAATGAAAGATATCTTTGAACGTTAAACAATTAAATGCTGTGCCGATTTTTTAGAAAACTATTATCTTTACAATCTTCAGTTCCATTAGCTACCAAATAATGATACTCTAATTCTTCAAAATCAAATACTTGATCGGTGGGGTTTAAAGCAGATAAATATGGCGGGATTGCTGGTTTCCATGCAATCACTAGAAAAAATATTTTAACATTAATTGAACGTGATAACCAAGACTTAAAATATTTTCATACAAGGAAACATATTGTCTTCAGTATCAAAAAGGCTATGGGTGCTAAAAATTTAGTTAAAGCTTTTTCTATATCTCTTTTCGAGGTAGCAGCCTTTTCCCGTATAGCTTCGTATTCTATTACGAAAAATTGTGTGTGTTTATAAAATGTGTCTATAAAATTGTTAATTTATTAGGTAAAGATAATATTTAGTTATATTTAAATTAAATACCGGTGTGCGGTCATGTGCATGTGGATAAGGTAATATATGTGGAGGATAATGCGATTTTGTTCCCGTTTGTAGCAGATTCAATTGTTTTTGCTGCTGTTGTTGTGGTGGGATAGTTATAACCTGTCTTCCTTCTCTTTTGGCAAATGCCTCAATGTCTTGGAGTGCTATACCCATATTGACCAACGAGACGATGTTGTAAAGATGTTGAAGACCTTGAAGTTCAAGGTATTCCAGTCAGGTCGGGGGATACGGAGTTAGAGCTCTATAATGTCTATGTTCCGCCCGTAGCCAGCTGTCCTACAGGCTACCATCCCGATATCTGAACCCTTTTAGACGGAGAAATGCGTCTGGTTCTTGAGGACCGGAGGTGGAGCACTGGCGGAACAAATCGACGAATCCACCTTCTGCACACTTAACGATGATAACCCAACAAGGGTTGTGGGTAATTGCGCTAGTTCGCCCGACATATCAATAGCGAGTCTTGGTCTGATCAACTGCGCAACCTGGCGAGCAGTAGTTTCTCTAGGATCAGATCATTTACCCATAATCATTACTCTGGATCGACCTAACGATTCCATTGTCTCTGAACGCCGTACATATATGAACCAAAAATAGCAGACTTCAGAGAATTGACCGACCGCCACTTCAGTGATCTACCGGTTCCCTCCAACGTTTATGACGCTGAGAGGAAGTTCCGCAAAACCATCACAGCGAGCAGCAGCTCGCTTCATTCCAGCTGGTAGAATTCCCGTCGTGCGTCCACATTTCCCAGCAGAAGCAGCAGCATTAGCGGACGATCGTGATGAGATCCGAAACACCAACCCTGATGATCCAAGAATCGGACAGCTGAGCAGACATCATCAGGTTGGTTAATGAGGATAAGCGAAAATATGCTTAGATCACCTGAAGAACTGCAACTTAAGTTCAGGAGTAGGTAAGTTGTGGTCAACTGTCCGGTCTCTCTCCATCCCCACGAAGAAGGATGATAGGGTCGCGATTAAGTTTGCAAATAACACCATAGCCGACCCTAAAGGATTCGCATTTTGCCGACAATTTATTTAGCACCATGATAGAGAAAAGGCGAAAAGAAGCATTGTTCACAAACTTCACAATCTTCTAGCCACGGACACGCCACAGCACATTACACCAGCGGAAGTTGCAGAAGCCATCAACGCCGCCAAACCATCCAAAGCGATTGGCCCAGACAGTATATCCATGCTGATGTTAAAACACCTTGGTGAACGGGGAGTCGAGTACCTGAGTTGGGGTTTTAACCTGTCGCTCAGGAGCCTTAATATACCCGATGCCTGGAAAATGAGTCGAGTGATCCCAACTTTAAAACCCGGGAAAATCGCGAGCGAGGTATCATCGTACAGGCCGATATCCCTCCTATCACCAATAGCGAAAACACACCACAGCATTAACCACCATCACCACAGCAGAGGCCTTGTGAAAGAACGATCCTAGTAGCGCTTGACTTGTCAAAGGCATTTGACACAGTTAGCCATGCTACACTTCTCCAGGACATCCTGCAGTTCACAATGACCAACAACATGAAGAGATGGATTGTAAACTATCTGAGTGGTCGTAAGTCGTTCGTGGAGTTTAGAGACAAGAGATCAAAACCCAGTAGAGTTAAGCAGGGAGTGCCACAAGGCGGAGTCTTGTCACCACTCCTGTTTAACTTCTACCTCTCTAAACTCCCGACACCTCCTCAAGGAGTAGAGGTGATTACATATGCGGACGACTGTACAATAAAGGCGACGGGCCACAATATTGATGATTTATGCGGTACGGTGAATGGTTATCTCAATCAAATCCATAATTTCTTCACTACACGTAACTTGCAGTTATCACCAACGATGTCTTCAGCAACACTCTTCACCACCTGCTCCAAGGAGATAAAACTAGAGCTTGGCGACTTTGTCGATGGAGTTCAAATTCCGACAGTGAACCACACAAATATCCTGGGGTCACCTTTGACAGCCTCTTTACCTCCTCATCTCATGCTACACCTACATGAGGAGACGATGGAATTCAATAAACATATCTTACCTAGGCTTGCCAGACGTACTAATTTCAGCAGTACGCGTTTTTTTTTATTTATTGTACTTCTAACTGCATAAACCCTAAAGAAGTACGCAAATGTAGTTATTTTTAGTATATGTACCTCTTTTTGTACTTTTATCATACATGACAATACAAAAATCGAAACTTTTGTTTTTGTAGACTCAAAGTAATAGTCTTGTAATAATTGATATGTTTAAAATAATAAAACAGTTAAACGAAAAATTTAAACAACAGCAGGATGAAAAATTTTATGGGTTTTTAGCCGAACGTATATGCAGCAGTTGCAATAATCAGCAAGAGATTTGTATTTTAAAAAAACGAGCAACATAAGAGTTTTTATGGAATATATGTACTTATATCAAAGATCGTTTTAATTTAGAAAAAATAACTTTGAAAAACTTTAAATTTTTTAAAAACCGAAAAAGGTAACAATGAAATTGTAAATCAAATACAAAAAAGTCATAAGTATTTATAATTTATTTAAATTTATCAGTTGGCAAGAACAATTGAAAGACAGTAATTTGAACAAATTAACAAGCGCGAATATATTCGGCCCGGCCGAATCTATACCCACCATCTACTTTTTCAAATTTTACGTTATATGGTAAAGTAGGCAGTAAAGTTGTCGGACCACGCCCATTTTTTGTTTCCGACTTTACATTGGTCCTTGAACTATTTGAACACAATTTCGTTGATTTTCAACTTATATGGGAGGTGGGCGGACCACGGACCAAACAAACCTTATATAAGATAAATATTTATGCCAAATTTCGTCTCCCTACGTTGCCCTGCTGTATCCTGCTTTCAACAGACAGACAGACGGACGGACATAGCTAGACCGACTCAGAATCTAACCAGCACCCAGAAAATATATACTTTGTGGGGTCTTAGATGATTCCTTCAACATGTTACACACGAAATGACAAAATCAATATACGCCCATCTTTTAGATGGTGGGTATAAAAATGTATATATGTATGTACTTTTGAATTAATTTTGAAGTATTAAAATTTTATTTGTTTTTGAGTTTTTATTTAGATAAATTAAAAATCCTATAATACTAACATAATATAAATATACTTACATTGATTTTATATATGTACAAATTAAATCTTATAACATAGATATGAAGCTTAAAAAAACTCAATTGAAAAAAAAAATACTCAAAAAGGCACACGTACTACAATTGTTTTTGTTTTCAATGAAAAACTTTACTAACAATACTAACACATTCTTAGACTTAGGTTTTTTTGACAACCGACTTAGGTTTTTGAAAACTGGGGGGTTATTGTGTAATTCGATTCGAAAGAAATCACTTTCGAATTTCAATGTGTAAAGTATACAAATTCGAAAGATTTTCCTTTCGAATTTAGTTACAAAATAACCCCCCTGAACTTCATATCTATGTTATAATCTATGCTCTGAAATATGGAAAAATTCTACAGATTTAGAATCACAAAAACTGATTTAAATTAAATTTTAAGTTAATTTTTTTATAATAAATACAAATAGTTGTATTTTTTTATAATAAATACAAATAGTTGTATTTTTTATGTTATGCATTGTTACTGTTGTGAACTATTTTTTGTTAATTTTTTGTATTGAATTAAATATATTTTGAAAAAAAAAAAAAAAAACAATTGTACTTCTTTTTACTCAATTGTACTGCTTTCTTAACTTCGATGTACGTTTTTTCCCGTTTTTATAATCCTATAGCGAAAATGTTACTGTTATTATCGCTTCAGTGAAAATTTTACATTAATTTAAAGTTTATATTATAAACACATTACTTACCAATGCAATTTTTGATGTTAATACAAAATATAAATACATGAAATTCGATACAAGTGATATTTTATATTATTCAAAACATTTCATCAGTGCGCTGATGAAAATTCCCATTTGACGACTTGTCATTAGGAAAAAAACGATTTATTTGTCAATTCACATTTCAAGTACACGAATCTTTTACTACATATTCATTTAAACATTTTAATGATGATGTACCATTTTCAAACTTAATTTAAATCTCTTGGCTCTGAAAGGACTTTTCGTATTTTTTTTGCCAATATCTTTAGATTTTTTCGACATAGACCAGTTTGTATCACACGATTTTATTTTTATCTTAAAAGCAAGATTTAGAACTATTTTTGACAATAATAAACATAAATTATCAATTTTGAAATATGTAAAAATTTTCAAATGAAAAATCGACAACAACTTTTCTTTTAATATTAGAAATACATACCGCTACTTTTTCAAAATTCAAATTTAAAATACACGTTTTAAACTACGAATGTATTTTATTTTTAAAAAATTTTCGTCTTGAAATGATTAACAATACTTTCAAATGAAAATTAATTTTTATCAGATTTCCGAACACTATATCAATTGACCACAAAATATTGTTGAGAACCAACTTTAAAAATTTTTAGATTTATGTTTTGGAACGGATTAAAACGATAAGAAAAACTATTTATACTGAAATTTATGCCACAGATGATGATTTATCTTTTTTAAATTTTTAGCATGAAAATCTATTTAAGTTAAAAATATGAAGTATACAGTTTTTAATTAAATATTAGAAGTTCTACACCATTTCCAATTGTATTTCAGAAATTTCTAATTATATTTCAGAAAATTCCTTTATATTTTAGAAATTTCCATTTATATTTTCGGAATTTCTAATTATATTTCAGAATTTTCTAATTATGCTTAAGAAGTTCCTAATTATATTTCAGAAAATTAAATACAACTGGAAATGGTGTAGTTATTTTATTCCATAACGCTATTCTAAAAATTATAGTTCTACTTAATCATTTTATAAAGAAATCATTGAATTTTTGATAAATCAAATCTTCTGGAAATTTAATGGAAATATTTAAATATTTTTTCTTTAATTCGTAAAAAATTTAAATAGAAGAAAATTTTAATGATTCAAAATATTTTTTAAGCTTGAATTGTATAATTGGTAGTGCATTCTTTAAGCAATTAATTATTGCGAAGTCTATGAATTGAATTGTTATGAATGCTTCAAAGAAATGACTGAGATAATAAATTAAATTCAATTTTGAAAAGTGAGTTAAATTTTTGGAACCTTTGCTTACAATAGGCACTTATTTTATTTGCATTAAATATTCAAAATTGTTTAAATTGGAAGTCATACTTCAATATTGTTTTATTTTTTATTAATTAATTATGAATGCGATTTATAATATTGTATTATAGTATTAAATAGAAAAAATAATATTCCTTATAAAAAATTATTCCTTTTATAATATTTTTCAATCCCCGGAAAAAAAAATACGGGAAACCCCAAACCCTAGGCATGACCTTCGTAAGTACGAAGAGAGCATACTAAGATATGTTTATGATCCCTTGGACCGCAACTCGTACTTGACAGCTTTAAACCACATTCACAGAGATACCATCGATTCCGGGGTTGCAAGATACCGCTTGAATGTCGTTTTAGGAGGCCGCCCATGGAATATTGCAGATAACGAGAAGAATCTGCCTCGGAAAACAAGAGTAGTTCTGGTTCAACTGAGGTCGGGATGGAGCAACAGGCTCAATGCTTACTGGTCCCGCATAGACCGTGCCATCCCCAACTTATGCCCAGCATGTGGTGAGGGCCCACATAATATCCACCACATTTTCAACTGTCCTGCGAACCCTACTTCTCTTTGTCCAACGGATTTATAGACACAACCAGTGGAAGTAGCACAATTCCTCGGACTTGACCTCGATGTAGAACCCCCTGACGGTATTGTGTGCCCTGATAGTTCGCAATAGCTTCTAGCTGATTGTCCAACTTCTACCAATACTAAAAATGTGGGATACTTTAAAGTATAGAGATTTAAACGTACAATAAATAGCCTTAACTTACAATTCTGGAGCAGTCTTTGTCTACACTATCAAACCCTTTTCCATTAAAATTTGTGAAACAGCTACACTTAGTATTTTTCGTCGTACATTACCAGTGGGTTAAACTGTTTCAGCTTTATCCATAATTTGTTTTGTTTTGATTTTAAATTACCCCTTCAACAGCAATATACCATTGAAGAGGATTTATTTGGCTAGGAGTTATCCTATATCGCCATCACCAATTACGGCATAAAGCCCAGGAGTCCGAAAACTGCCTTCGGAATCCTCGAGCTCAACTCCTATTCGAAATCAAAATTGAGTTTTGTTTGGTACTCCACCACGCTTAACCATAGAATTTTCCAGAATTCAAAATATTTGCATATGGTTAATGTTATGCGACGCGTATAACATTAGCCAAATGCGAGAGTGAGACGCAAAACTCTCGAAGGCAGAAAAACAAATTACAGCCTGATCGCCCTTAAGCGATAATGACCACAAAGTAGAACAGAGTCGTCATATCGAGGCTTCAAATTTGCCAAAATCAGTTTTTTAGAATAGGGCGGGAAAAAGAGATAGAATATAAAATATACGAATGTAAAAGTGATACGCTATGTTGGTTGGAATTTTGAAACAAAGCAGAAAACCAAAACAAAACAAACAAAAATCACATTCTACATAAAAAATTATTCAACAAGCAAATGTTTAATATTTACATTTATGTGGAATTAAACAATATTTCCACAAATGAAATTTGTTTTTAGCACATAAGTAATAATTTTTAATTTAATAAATAGGTAATTTTATATTAATTCTGTGGCCAAAAGGTAGAATTAAAATATAAGAAACTCGACAAAATCTAGAATGAATAATCAAAACAAAAACAAGTTACAGAATTTTGTGTGAGTGATAGGCAATAGTACACAATTTCTGTCTCTGTTATCTTACACTACAGCAGTGTTCCCCAAAACCAACGCACGCGTGCGTTTTGTCTCTTGTGTTATTCTCTTGATATGAATAAAAAACACACATATCAATTCAGTCTAGCACTAGCATTCAACGAAGCAGGTTGTGTTATCGCTTGTTGCTTGATATACACTCATAAAAAATTTTTCATGTTATGTGGTAGTGAAGTACATAAGAATCAAAATATGAATATTTTTAATTTTTACTAAAAATAATATCATTTATTAGTCAAAATTTTATGGTTAATTTGAAATAATTATAAATTTTTATGTTTTATATAAAAAACAAGATCTTTTATTTTCATTTCCATTTTATTATAAATAATTTTACTATAAAAAGGAAGATATTTTTTTGGTGTATAATTTCAGAGCGGGAGAGTTATACAGAACACACATTAATAAAATGTGAATGTATAAGTGTGGGGATCACTGCACTACAGTATGTATACTAGAGCCCTGCAAACTGTGTCTTATAAGGCTGTACAAGCCACTTGATATTTTTCAAGTGTTGTTATCAGTGTGTGTGCGGAGTAATAAATACTGTTCTGCAGGCACTTAAAACCATACAAATACTGCGTGTGTGCTTCAACTTTATGAACAAATCATGAGTGTGCTATGATAGCGACCAAACAAGCCTCTCAAAGGCTTGTATAAAAAAATACAAGCCTTTTGACCACTTGTTTGCTTCAATAAGGAAAAAAATTGTGTTTTCTTTTTTATTAAAATTATATGTGTGTGTGTGCGTTCATGACTGTATAAAGTAATTTCGTAAGTAAAACAGTCGTTTAAAAGTATTGTTTATAAACTTATTGTTATTTACGATCAAATAAATTATTAATGTTACTAGTTATAACAATTTAAAGAAACATGCATTAAGTTTTATTAGTCAAGGAGTAAACGTATATGGAAACGAATTTGAAAAATGAAAAGACATTGTTCTATATTATTTCCTTTTAGTTTTAAAATAGAATGATTACTTAGTAAATATAAATTAAATGCAATAAAATCTATCATAATATAAATAAGTACAATTTTAAAATTTTTTATAAACATACAATTAATTATAAGACTAACTTTATTTAAAATATAAATAAATACTAAAGATAAAAATTTTCTAACTTACATATGTAACTGACAGTTTCAAATGTCAACTTTAATTTTTTTACTTTTTTAACTCTTAATAAAGAGTATTTTTTAATAACTTTATGAATTCACCCTTTTACATTTATTTAGAAAAGAAGAACCAACAATAAAATATAGACATACTGTATATATGTGTGTGTATGCAAGAATATTTATAAACAACCACTTTTTACACATTATGAAGATTTTTTGCCACACACAGCAACTACGTATTACAAAAAACAAACAAATCATTAAGCCCACTTGAAATCTTTAAATCATTTCTCAACGTCTTGTATGATTTGCTTTTTTTTGCCACACCACTTGCACCACTTGTTTACGATAAATGATTTGAACGCACGGATTTGCAGTCGCTCATACACAGTACACACTTGCTTTGCTTCGGGCAGCGAACAGTACGAACAGTATTTATTGTTGTTTTTGCACATGTTGGCTATGAAACACACACTTGAAATTCAAGTGTGTTTGCTTTTCAAATCATCTTGCGCAGGAGACTAATGTATACTGTGGCATGATGGAATTACTTTAACAAGGTGTATGCATAAAGGCAACAACTACAACAATGCAATAATAACAGCCATTTTTTTTCGTTGGAAATGAGACTGAAACGTCAAACAAAAGAGAAGAAGAAAAAGACGTGCAAATTGTAAACAATTATTGCTGAATTTGAAAATTAATATGAATAAATTGTATTTTATTGTTTTTTGGTACAATAAGATATGTTACATCTCCATTTTACACTTCCTTTTTATAAATAGCATTTTTCTTTATTAATATTACAAATTTCACCACCGAATATATTTGATTTTGATTGTAAACAAACCAACACATACAAACTTAAAAAAAAAATTGACATTTCAGTCTTACACCACAAAATTGAGCAAAAAATAATCAGCTGATTTTACAATTTCACCTTGTACTCATTCCACCATGTACTGTGGTAAAAAACTCGAAAAAAAAATTTTACATACGAATACAAAAACAATTTGACAGTACCGCGAGGTTTGCCAATGAAAAAAATCGTAACACAGCTGTTCTTACGAGTATACTTTATTATACTAGGGTTTATCAAATCGACTTTCGAATAATCGAACAATCGACTTTTTGTTGTAAAAAGTCGAAAAGTCGAATCGACTTTTTGATTTGAAAATTGTCGATAAATCTTGATGCCCATGGTACAATAATATCAGGTAACAGTATCGCTACAACAAATACAACAAGGCAACAACAACAGTAATTTTTGTTGGTTTATTTGTTTTCTTAATGTCATAAAGAAGAAAACAAAAAGCAAAACAAAATATATAAAAAACAAAACACGTGTATATTACACTGGGGCCTCGATTAACCGGCAACATCGATTTTATAATTGTTTATAATTGTTTTCCTTTTTTTTTGCATCTTTTTATTTTTTTTTGCATCGATTATTCGTGATTACCTCTATTCGGGTTTCTAAGCATAATTTATATCATTGGTTTTGAACAATCAAACACAATATGAATAAAACAAAAAAGGGAGTTCCCTCGTTTGAATAAGTCAGAGAAATGTAAAATCCAAATTTACTTTATTCATGAAAAATTAGTTAAGAAAAAGAAGAAACATTATATGATATTTTTAAGAAACTACGTAATGTATGTATTGGTCATGTTTTTTCAAAAAATATTATTTTTCCTTATATTATTCAAACATTTATATTAAATCCTTAAATAACTGAATAATATAAATAAAAAATGTTACTTAATTAACCTAGAATATCGATTATCCAGATTGCTTCCGGTCCCGACCATTACGAATAATCGATGCCTCAGTGTAGTTAATATAAACAAACTGTAAATGTAAACAAAACATAAATATAAACAAAGCGTAAATGTAAACAAATTTTGACAGAAATATTACAAAATTGAAAGCAGCAAAAAATTATCAGCTGTTTTTATACTGTTACCTGATATTATTGTACCATGTTGATGCCAAAAGTCGAAAAGTCGAATATAGTCGGAAAAAGTCGAAAATAGTCGAAAAGTCGAAAATAGTCGAAAAGTCGGAAAAAGTTGAAAATAGTCGGAAAAAGTCGAAAAGTCGGAAAAAGTCGAAAATAGTCGAAAAAAGTCGAAAAGTCGGAAAAAGTCGAAAATAGTCGGAAAGTAGAAAAATGTTTAAAAAATTATCCTATTTAAAATGAATAGTTTCTTTTCAGCTTTTATTCATATACCATTAAACCGTGTAGTTAATACATATTTTTGTGTGTAGCTAGCACTCTCATTGGATAGATTTGTTTGTTAATCAATATATTTGTTTGCGTTGTATTCATTTTTATTTTTAAAGTTTTTATTAGACAATTAACAAAAAATAGTCAATAGTCAAAAAAAGTCGAAAAGTCGAAAATAGTCGGAAAAAGTCGAAAATAGTCGGAAAAAGTTGAAAATAGTTGAAAAGTCGAAAATAGTCGGAAAAAGTCGAAAATAATCGAAAAGTTGAAAAATAGTCGAAAAGTAGAAAAATGTTTAAAAAATTATCCTATTTAAAATGAATAGTTTCTTTTCAGCTTTTATTTACATGCCATTAAACCGTGTAGTTAATACATATTTTTGTGTGTAACTAGCACTCTCATTGGATAGATTTGTTTGTTAATCAATATATTTGTTTGCGTTGTATTCATTTTTATTTTTAAAGTTTTTATTAGACAATTAACAGAAAATAATCAGTAGTCAAAAAAAGTCGAAAAGTCGAAAATAGTCGGAAAAAGTCGAAAATAGTCGGAAAAAGTTGAAAAGTCGGAAAAAGTCGAAAATAGTCGGAAAAAGTTGAAAAGTCGGAAAAAGTCGAAAATAGTCGGAAAAAGTCGAAAATAGTCGGAAAAAGTCGAAAAGTCGATTATTTCAAAATTAAAAAAAAGTCGAAAAGTCGAAAAATCGACTATTTAATAATTTTTAGTGCAACAAATTCAGTGATTTTTTTTGTGGTTTTCAATATTAAAAGAAAAATGTATAAATTAAAAAATACATTATTATTATTATTCGATGCTGTAACACAGTCAGCAGAGATTCTGCTGCTTCAGAAAATAGTAAATACAAAAGTCAAAAACTTGAAAAACAACATAATTCAATTGAATTTCTTTTTATAAAAATTAAATTTAAACAAATTTGGATTTATTTAGTGTGCTATATGGAATTAAAAAAATAATAAATAATAAGAATAAAATGAATAATAAAATAAAATAGGTATTGTCGACTATAAGCCTTTTGTATTTTGTGTAATACAAATTGTTCCGAAATCAATGATTTTTATGTTTTATTTTTCCAGATTTCGAGATGTTTTGTTGCTTCGTTGAACACTTGAAGAACCATGTTCATGATGATGATGATGCTTTGACTACTTTTTTTAGAAAACGAAATTTATTTTTTCAACAACAACAGCCACTACTTCTTTTTGGAAAAGTACTTCCATGCAGGGTCCACGCACAGTGCTATATAAAGGAGTATTGGTTACAAACCATTTTAAAATGGTCACTTTAAATGGTTAAAATATATGCTTCTATGGTACAAGAAACCATTATGAGTTTTTTTCATGAAAATCGGTTGGACAATAAAAGGTATTGATGAAGTACAGAATAAACATTTATACAATCGCGACTGCGACAACCTACGGATCTCAGCACCGAAACTGACATCCGTAACTCAAACAATGTTGCGTCAAAACTTTTTGCCATACATTGCAAATACTGGATTATTGTACTCGTCTTCATGGCGTATCACTGCCGGATTCTGGAGTCACAAAACCCATACATAACATTCGTAAGTGTAGTCGTATTACAAATTTATTGGAATATTTATTTATTATATTAATTTATTCAATTAATTTTGGTAAATAATAGGTAGTAAAACTAAACTTCTTCGTAGAACTGTGGGCCATTTGTCGTCAGTTTATTGTGTTCTAATTGATCGTACATTTCATTATAATATAACAGGAGCTGATGATCTTATAAAAATATGGTCCGCAATGGATGGCCGATTATTGGCTGATTATTGCGTCTAATCTGTAGCATACAATTAAGACTACCATTCCACATAAAAAATAATCAGGTATGCGATGAAAATCGATTGCGAGCCAAAAACGAAAAAGGTTGTGATACACATAAAATTTTCGATTTCAATTTAGTTTTATTGTAATTCATTTCCATTTTGTTTTATGAAAACAGTGTTGTCAGATTAAGGGATTTATCCCCAAATTGGGGATTTATTTTTGAAAATGGGGATGAACATTTTGGTTTGGGGATGAGGGGATTTGTTGGGGATAATTTTAAAGGCTTGGGGATTTTTTGAAGATTTTTGGGGATTTTTATTTTAATATAAAAAAGTCTTTCTTTTTTACTTAAAAACAATAGAAAAAAGCATATTTTTTCGCTGGATATGAAGTTCTTGTTAAGTTAGAACTATATTTGTTTCAACAACAGTGCCCTGGCGACAATTAAAAATAACTGTAATACTGAATTCGTACTATAAACTCCAAAAAATTATTAAAATTTCTGTACGGAATGGCTATGAAAGTAATTTTTGAATAAATGATGTTCCATTATTGTTATTGTAATAATAAACAAGAGTTGAAATAATTTGATCTTCAGTCTTCAACAAGTAGTTATTTAAAAGTTGAAGGAAGAAAGAAAATTGATTCAATGGTATTTGGATAATCATATTTTCATACCTTTGAATATTAAATAAAAATGTAATTTTCGGTCATTGCATTAATTATAAAAATATTTAAAAATTTCCATAAAATCTTATTTTTTGAAAATTTTTATGAAATTTTCTTTTATATTATTGACTATTTGGAAAAAATGCATTGAAGTACAAAGAAGACGAAATGTAGAATATACTAATCTCTAAAATTAAGGTAATATTTAAGTGGGGATTTTTTGGGATATAATTAATAGCTATTTGGGGATTTTTGGGGATGAAAACTCGCTATTTGGGGATACGATTCGAAAAAAATCTGGGAACCCTGTATGAAAATCACAATAAATTAGGTTGTGATCATGGTTGTGATAAAAAGGAAATTGACGTGATTGTATCGTTTTCAAATCGAAAAAATTTTGGTACTCGTTTTAAAATTGAATTTGATTAAAACTGTAACAAAAGAATTAGAATCATTAAGCATCATTAAGCATGTGGGTAAAAAATAAAAGCTATATTATAGAAAGAAAAATAAAACAAACAAAAAATAATAATAATAATACCTTTTAAAAAATATATATTGAGGGAGAGGTTAAGAAAAGTATAGAGATTCTGTAAATCCTAAAATGTTTTATTCTGTTGCGTCAAAACACTGAATTTTAAGTTAAAAACTTAAAATATATTTTGTAATTTGTTATGGAACTTGTGGTGAAGCGAAGGACCTTATTGTTTAAAAGCCTATCAGACACTCGAATTAAACTGTAACTTCACATATCGGTTTTACAATTTAACTTTTTTATATCTACCGCAAAGGAAAAAACTGATTTAAAATATTCAAAATAATCATTGTGCTAACCCAATTTCAAATCACCAGTAAAAATGTAAAACCAATGCAAAGTCCAAACTACATCTGCTAAAAATCGTTCCTATTAAAATAATGCATTAATTTTTATTTTTGTAGGATTAATTAATTAATCGCCAAAAATTTAAATTTATTATTCCTTCATAAAGTGTTATTTTTATGAGCAAATTTTTTTTCAGAAGCAAGAAATATCTCCTTTGTGGCAGCTTCACGCAAAATCTATAAAACTTAATTTTTAATAATTTTTTATTAAAAAATGAAATTGAAAGAATCTTTGATACTCTTCACCATATTACCATCTTAGTATCTTATCGACATCATATTACGATATTACCGACAAATAATAAAATTTTCGCCTTAACGTATGCTTTCATATTTTCACATATATAAATCTAAATTTTTTTCAAACTACGAAAATTTTAATATATATAAAAAAAAAAAAATCATAGCAGGCTTTGCTTTTAAAAAATAAACAACAACAACAATTCCATACTTATTTATTTTTTTATGTATGTATATACAAACTAGAGCCCTGCAAACTGTGTATTATAAGGCTGTACAAGCCACTTTATATTTTTCAAGTGTTGTTATCAGTGTGTGTGCGGAGTAATAAATACTGTTCTGCAGGCACTTAAAACCATACAAATACTGCGTGTGTGCTTCAACTTTATGAACAAATCATGAGTGTGCTATGATAGCGACCAAACAAGCCTCTCAAAGGCTTGTATAAAAAAATACAAGCCTTTTGACCACTTGTTTGCTTCAATAAGGAAAAAAATTGTGTTTTCTTTTTTATTAAAATTATATGTGTGTGTGTGCGTTCATGACTGTATAAAGTAATTTCGTAAGTAAAACAGTCGTTTAAAAGTATTGTTTATAAACTTATTGTTATTTACGATCAAATAAATTATTAATGTTACTATATATAATATATAATGTTAAAATATAAATAAATACTAAAGATAAAAATTTTCTAACTTACATATGTAACTGACAGTTTCAAATGTCAACTTTAATTTTTTTACTTTTTTAACTCTTAATAAAGAGTATTTTTTAATAACATTATGAATTCACCCTTTTACATTTATTTAGAAAAGAAGAACCAACAATAAAATATAGACATACTGTATATATGTGTGTGTATGCAAGAATATTTATAAACAACCACTTTTTACACATTATGAAGATTTTTTGCCACACACAGCAACTACGTATTACAAAAAACAAACAAATCATTAAGCCCACTTGAAATCTTTAAATCATTTCTCAACGTCTTGTATGATTTGCTTTTTTTTGCCACACCACTTGCACCACTTGTTTACGATAAATGATTTGAACGCACGGATTTGCAGTCGCTCATACATAGTACACACTTGCTTTGCTTCGGGCAGCGAACAGTACGAACAGTATTTATTGTTGTTTTTGCACATGTTGGCTATGAAACACACACTTGAAATTCAAGTGTGTTTGCTTTTCAAATCATCTTGCGCAGGAGACTAATACAAACTGGCTGCATATACAAAGAACAACAACAACACTGTTATTCATTATATTACTTCTGTTGCTAACTAAACTACTTGTCTTATAGGCAAAAACGTCACTAATAGTCATTACAATGCTTAATATACATGTTTGTGTATATATTTATGTATATTCTTAACAAATATGTTTTAGTTTTTAAAAATAAACAACAACAATTCCATATCTATTTATTTTTGTACAGACTGCATATACAAAGAACAACAACACTGTTATTCATTATACCCTTCACCACAGGTGTAAAGGGTATATATAAGTTTGTCATTCCGTTTGTAATTTCCACAATTTTCGTCGGAGAGCAAAAAAGTTTATATTTTCGGAATCCTTGTAAGAAGCGATGACGATTGGACCATGTCCGTCCGTCCGTCCGTCCGACCGTCCGTCCGTCCGTCCGTCCGTCCGTGTGTCGGTTGAAATGGCGTTTATGAAGCCCACCGATAACTGACATATATAATATGTATGTCAAACGATCGGAAATGCTTTCGAGAATGTTGCTATTGGAATTCAGCAAGATAGGTTCATACAATGCGGAGATATGTTCAAAAAACCGGTTTTTTGAACCGGTTTTCCAGTTTCTGAAGCCTCTGTATACACTACGGACTTCGTTTTTACAAAGAATTCTCGGACATTTTTTTCTGAATTTTTGTTCTGAAAAAATGAAATAAATCGGTTCAGTAATAACTGAGATATCGGACAAAACGCATTTTTTATTTTTTGAAGCCTTGGTTTAAGCTATAGATTTTTATTTTTATACAGATCGGTCACAAATATTTTTATAAAATTTCAGTTTTTTGAATCAGGAAGATCGGTTTATAAATGATGGAGATATGCTTTAAAAACCGGTTTTTAGAACCGGTTTTTTAGTTTCTGAAGCCTCTGCATATACCAGGGACTTCGAATTTTTAAAGGGGGCTCGAAAATTATTTTCTGAATTTTTGTTCTGAAAAAATTAAATAAATCGGTTCAGTAATAACTGAGATATCGGGGAAAACGAATTTTTTATTTTTGAAGCCCTTGTTCAAGCTATAGATTTTTATTTTTATATAGATCAGTCATAAATATTTTTATAAAATTTCGGTTTTTTTAATAAACCAAATTCGTTCATAATCAACAGAGTTATGGCCCAAAAACAAATCTGTTAAGAATATGAATACACCAACAAACATGTATATTAAGCATTGTAATGACTATTAGTGACGTTTTTTGTTTTTTGTATAGACAAGTAGTTTAGTTATCAACAGCAGTAATATGATGAATAACAGTGTTGTTGTTGTTGTTCTTTGTATATGCAGTCTGTACAAAAATAAATAGATATGGAATTGTAGTTGTTTATTTTTAAAAACTTAAACATATCTGTTAAGAATATACATAAATACATACACAAACATGTATATTAAGCATTGTAATGACTATTAGTGACGTTTTTTGTTTTTTGTATAGACAAGTAGTTCAGTTAGCAACAGCAGTAATATAATGAATAACAGTGTTGTTGTTGTTCTTTGTGTATTCAGTCAGTTTGTACATACAAAAATAAATATATATGGAATTGTTGTTGTTTCTTTTTTAAAAGCAAAGCCTGTTATGATTGTTTTTTTTTCATATTCAAATTTTCGTAGTTTGAAAAAAATTTAGATTTAGAAAATATGCAAGCATACGTTAAGGCGAAAATTTTATTAATTGTCGGTAATATGGTAATATGATGTCGATAAGATGGTAAGATGGTAATATGGTGAAGGGTATCAAAGATTCGGCACAGCCGAATCTTTTTTCAATTTTTATTATATTACTGCTGTTTCTAACTAAACTACTTGTCTATACAAAAAACAAAAAAACGTCACTAATAGTCATTACAATGCTTAATATACATGTTTGTGTGTGTATTTATATTCTTAACAGATTTGTTTTTGGGCCATAACTCTGTTGATTATAAACTAATTTGGTTTATTAAAAAAAACGAAATTTTGTAAAAACATTTATGACTAATCTATATAAAAATAAAAACCTGTAGCTTGAATAAGGGCTTCAAAAATAAAAAAATCGTTTTCCCCGATATCTCAGTTACTACTGAACCGATTTATTTCATTTTTTCAGAACAAAAATTCAGAAAATAATGTCCGAGACTTCTTTGTAAAAACGAAGTCTCTAGTATATACAGAGGCTTCAGAAACTGGAAAACCGGTTCTAAAAACCGGTTTTTTAACATATCTCCGCATTGTATGAACCGATCTTGCTGAATTCCAATAGCAAAATTCTCGAAAGCATTTCCGATCGTTTGACATATATATTATATATGTCAGTTATCGGTGGGCTTCATAAACGCCATTTCAACCGACACACGGACGGTCCAATCGTCATCGCTTCTTACAAGGATTCCGAAAATATAAACTTTTTTGCTCTCCGACGAAAATTGTGGAAATTACAAACGGAATGACAAACTTATATATACCCTTTACACCTGAGGTGAAGGGTATAATTAACATAAAAACATTAAAATAAAATTAATTTAATCAAAAATGGAAAATGAAAACGTTTGAAATTCATCACAACCTAATCGATTTAAGAATTTACTTTTGAAATCGATCGAATTTCATCACATACCTGAATGTAATTATCGGTCGTAATTTTCAATTTTTTTTTTATGTCATAAGTGGGTTCTTAAAATAAGTTGTGAGATAAAAATATTGGATTTTTTGTTTTCATATCTTTAATTTGCTTTAAGGTAAACTTTAACACTAAATAATGATTCTATATTTAAATAGAAATATTCCTCTTTCTAATGATACCAAATTTTATTTTTAATTCCTATAATTGTATACTGCATAATTTAAGCTATCACAGCTGAGCCACTGTATATTAGTGTGTAGCAAAATCTCAAGAGTCTTGTAATTTTTTATTCACTTTAAAAGGAAGAGGAATAACGACACATGTCTTCAAGATTATCACACGTTACGCTGTAGAATACATACATACATACATACATATATACATACATACATACATACATACATACATACATACATACATACATACATACATACATACATACATACATACATACATACATACATACATACATACATACATACATACATACATACATACATACATACATACATACATACATACATACATACATACATACATACATACATACATACATACATACATACATACATACATACATACATACATACATGTAAACTAAATTTGAGAACATTGAATAATATTATTCAAATTTGATTAATCAAAATTAAAAATAATTAATCAGAATTTGTATATAGATTAAATAAAGTTTTGTATAACCGATTAATCGCACATCCATAGTATTGACAAAAGTCAAATGATCGTAACATTAATTTCAAAAACAGTCATAAATTTTGTTCCATTTAAGAAAAACTTTATTTGAAAAGTGTTTTTCTTTTTATCTAGTATTGCACCATTAAGGGAAATTTTAAAGCAAAAAAAAAAAAAAAAACAATATCATGTGGACTTTTTTTCTGAACCATGTTCCTATCGATGGTCGAATTCCCCTGACACTGTTTAATGACGTTGAAAATAGTATGACAGCGGACATTTAATTCTTTGACCAATTATTTGTAGGACCAATTTTTTTTTTTTTTTTTTAAATTTTTAATAATTTATAGCACGAACATCATTTTCGTTACTCATTTTGGTCAAACTCACAACAAATCAACAGGTTGACTTCAAGAATAATAACTGAAATATTTTCAATGATAAAATAATTTTAAAAATTGCTTCGGAAAAAAGTTATGAAGCAAAACGTGTGTTAATATGAACTAAAATATGAACTAAATACATACTTACCCAATTCACAAAGTATATTATTTGAGTTATTGTGTTATATGTTATTTAATATTATGTTCAGACACATATGTTTTTTACTACACAATTTTTAAGTTAAAATAAGAACTTTCTATATGATATTATGAAAACAGCAATTAAAAATGAGGTTTATGAATTCTGTTTCAGAAAAGAACAAATGAGAATGAGATATTCCAATTCAAAATTTGAAAATATCATTTTAATTCAGAAAGGAACATATTAAAATAATATCTTTTAATTTCAGAATATAACAATTGAAATTTACATTTTTCACATAAATTTCAGAATTGATCATTTGAAAGTGAGACTTTTTATTTAGAATTGAGAAAAGATTAATTGAAAATTAGTTTTTCCATTTATATTTTTGAAAATAACAATTTAAATTTGAATTTTTTATTTTAATTTTTGAAAAGAAGGATTTTCAGTTAAAAATCAGAAAAATACAATTGAAATTTTGAAAAAACTAAATTAAATTCAGAGCTTCATATATATAGAGTGAAATTTGCATAAAGAGTAAAAGTAATTCATACTTTACACTCCAGAAGAATTTGATACAATTTCTAAATTTTATTTGCTTAAAGGTAATATAAATTAAGTTGACCTAACATTATGTTATCATTTAAATCACTCTTATTCAATGTTCTAAGTTTTAATGAATTTTTCTCAATTTCAATTGTTCTTTTCTAAGTTTTAAAATAAAAAACTGAATTTCATTTGTACTCTTCTTTAAAATATAAAAACTTATTTTAAATTGTTCTTTTCTAAATTTTATATAAAAAACTTATTTTCAAATGTTCTTTTCTGAATGCAAAATAAATAACTTAATTTTCAATTGATATTTTCCAAATTTTGTATAGAAATTGTAATTTCAATTAATCTTTTCTGAAATATTAATGAAATATAGAAATTTCAACAGTTCTTTTCTAAAATTTAAATGAAAAATCTCATTTTCAATTGTTATTTTTAAAAATTTTAATGAAAAATCTAATTTTCCAATGATATTTTCTAAAATTTAAATAGAAAATCTTATTTTTAATTGATTTTTTAAAAAATACCGTTAAAAGTGGTGTAGTTTTTTAAAAAACACAATAAGTTTAAGCATCACTGTTCACATAGAATTTTATTATGTGTATCCTTTTGGCCTGTTTTTCGTTTGAAAATATTTTCACAAATTGTTGATTTAAATAAAAATTTTACACACAAATACTTTCTAATTCCAAAAATAAAATTTTTAAACAAATAATAAATGTGAACAAATATAAATTTAATTTATAACTTTGAGTCTACATTAGACAAATTTTTATCAAGACAAACGTCAAAATTTTATCAAGATAAAGATTTGTCTAATGTAGACTGAATTTGTCAGTATTATTGCAGCGTTACGTACCGTCTATACTAGCCTTTTTCTTGTTCGCACAAGAACAAAACGTCGGCAGAGCACGCAATTTTTTCCCTTTTGTTTTCAGTGGGCAGAACATTTGTCGAACAAATCATAATTTTTTGTTTGCCGTCAGTGTCACTTCGATACTTTTACATGCAGCGCCTCTTCTTCCGTATACAAAATGACGTTTGATGGCTGACATCGTTGCTCGAACAATTGTGCGGACAAGAACAAAACATGAACAACTTGGGTCTATACTATCCAAATGCATGTGCGCACAACATTTTGTTCAATGTGCGAGCATGAAAAAGGCTCGTGTGGATGGCAAATAAAAAGAAAATTATCAGCGCTCGAGCTCTGACAACTTTGTCTTGATAATGCTTAGTAAAAGACGCCATTTTGATTGTTGTTGGTACTTTTTGCATGGTTTATTCATAGTAAAATAATAAAGTACTCGCACATCTACAAAAACAAAAATTGCTTGTATTTTGTTAGTGTAAAACTACTGCCCACAATGTCACAATGCTTTGAACGGAAAAATGAGAGAACGAAAGAGAGCAAGAGAAAAAAAACTCGAAAAAAATTTACATGTGAATACAAAAACAATTTGACAGTACCGCGAGGTTTGCCAATGAAAAAATTGTAAAACAGCTGTTCTTACGAGTATACTTTATAATTATACTATGGGTTTATTATGACATACGTTTTCCCCTATAATTGATAGAGATAAAAAATTATCTGCAAATCTAATAAAAATTTGACGTTTGTCTTGATACAAATTTCAACGTTATTGGTCACTTTTTGCTTAACTTATACCACGATAACATCCTAACTTTAGTTATTGGAAAATTATAATAACGGGCCTAAATTATTTAAAAATACTGCCATTTTCACAGCTTCCGAGTTTAATAAGTTCTTTAAGATTTGTTTCTAATCTTATCGTATAAAAATGCTATCAACCTCCAAAAATTAAACTTTAGAAAATTATATTTTACTATGTCTACTGATATGTATATTTTAATTCATTGCGTTTTTAATATTTTATTAACAAAAAATATCTGATGAACGAGCCAAGTACTAAAGATTTTTCCTAAAGTTAGCGGTTCCTGTTAGATAGATCAAAATGATCCAAACATTTTGTTTAATTCCTTGTTTAAAAATTGTTCTTCAGGATATTTTCATAATAGGGGATCAAATTCTACATATTAAATTTTATATTTAATGATAAATATAATATTGAAAAATGCAGAATACAGATGTTTATTCCAAAAAACAAATTGACTTGTTTTTTCATATATTTCAAAGCCAGAAAACATCTCGATTTGAGTTATTTAATTATTTAACACAATAAAAACATCTAAATTTCCATACAGGGAAGAAATTTTTAGTATTTTTAGTACATAGAAAATTGTTTAAAAATGGATTTGTAAAAATTGCCGAAAAGTTTACAAACAAAAAATTACTTTGAGTCTACATTAGAGAAATTTGTATCAAGACAAACGTCAAATTTTTATTTGATTTGCAGATAATTTTTTATCTCTGGCAATTTTAGGGGAAAACGTATGTCATAATAAACCATGCAAAAAGTACCAACAAAAATCAAGATGGCGTCTTTTACCAAGCATTATCAAGACAACGTTGTCAGATCCCGAGCGCTGACAATTTTCTTTTACTTTGAGTCTACATTAGACAAATTTTTATCAAGACAAACGTCAAAATTTTATCATGATAAAGATTTGTCTAATGTAGACTGAATTTGTCAGTATTATTGCAGCGTTAAAAGAAAATTGTCAGCGCTCGAAACCTGACAACTTTGTCTTGATAATGCTTGATAAAAGACGCCATCTTGATTGTTGTTGGTACTTTTTGCATGGTTTATTATGATATACGTTTTCCCCTATAATTGAGAGTGATAAAAAATTATCTGCAACTCAAACAGAAATTTGACGTTTGTCTTGATACAAAATTCTCTAATATAGACTCAAAGTTAACGCTGCAATAATACTGACAAATTCAGTTTACATTAGACAAATCTTTATCATGATAAAATTTTGACGTTTGTCTTGATAAAAATTTGACTAATGTAGACTCAAAGTAAAGCCCTAGTAGTCAGCAACATTATCAATAAAAATTATCAGCTGATCACTGTCAGCACAACATGTTGCTGCCGTTGTAATTACAATTCAGCGTAGGCAGCCACAATTTACAACCACCATCTAGCTTTGTTCTACTTGTGTATTTTAGCCTTGTGATGAAAAATGCCTTTTGCTTGACGGTGGATAGGTGGCACGCTGGCTGTAGGCTGCGGCATTAAGCTCGCCGGAAATGGGGGGTTCTTTTCCACCTAAGGCCATCACAATTTGAAATTCGTGCCAAGATAGAAACAAGCAATTGAAACACTAAACACTAAACAAAACAAAATACGCTGGAAGAAAACCAATGATATACGGACTGACATTTGAAAATTAACAAACTTCACCTCAGATGACATGGCTAGGATCGATTTTGGAAGGACTAGATGTTTTGTCCTTCACAGGCTGCCCTCCCCTTAAGACCTATTTCAGTCTTCCTTGACATTACTGTGGCCTGTATAAAAATAACTTTAAGTAATGTCCCTAATAAAAATCTATACCACTTACTTTCTCTTTACATTAGCTACATTTCAACCCAAAAATGAAAAATTAGTTCATGTTTCGTTTAAACATTATAAAAATATAAAAATTTTATTTAAATATAAATGTTAATGTGTTTGAATAAATCATTAATATTAATTTATATTAGTTAGAAAATTATCAAAATAGATTTTAAATTTATAATATTTTTAAATAATAATAATTATAATTATATATAAAAAGAAATATTTAATTGTATAATATAAATATAATTTCAATGAATTAAACCTAATAAAAAAAAATAAATATATAAAGAAATAAATTGTATTCTTAATTTAAAGAAAATAATAAATGTAAAATAAATGCAAAAGAAAATAATAAATTTATAAAAAAATTATCTATATTTTGTTTTTTTTTTTATTTAATTTTTATTTTTATTTTATTTTATTTTATTTTTTTTTTATTTTATTTTATTTTATTTTATTTTATTTTATTTTATTTTATTTTATTTTATTTTATTTTATTTTATTTTATTTATTTTATTTTATTTTATTTTATTTATTTTATTTTATTTTATTTTATTTTATTTTATTTTATTTTATTTTATTTTATTTTATTTTATTTTATTTTATTTTATTTTATTTTATTTTATTTTATTTTATTTTATTTTATTTTATTTTATTTTATTTTATTTTATTTTATTTTATTTTATTTTATTTTATTTTATTTTATTTATTTATTTATTTATTTATTTATTTATTTATTTATTTATTTATTTAATTTAAATTATTTTTAATGAATTTTAATTTTTTTTAAATTAATTTATTTTTCATTTATATTTAATTAATTTTAATTTTTTTGAAAAATTAATTAAATTTTTTTTTTATTTTAATTAATTTTAATTTTTGAAAATTTAATTAAATTTATTTATTTTTAATCAATTTTAAATTTTTGGAAAATTTAATTAAATATATTTATTTTCAATTAATTTTAATTTTTGAAAATTAATTAAATTAATTTATTTTTAATTAATTTTAATTTCTTGAAAATTTAATTAAATTTATTTATTTTTAATTAATTTTAATTTTTTTTTTTTGAAAATTTAATTAAATTTATATATTTTTAATTAATTTTAATTTTTTTTTGAAAATTTAATTAAATTTATTTATTTTTAATTAATTTTAATTTTTTTTTAAATTTAATTAAATTTATCTATTTTTAATTAATTTTATTTTTTTTAAATTTAATTAAATTTATTTATTTTTAATTAATTTTAATTTTTTTTTTAAATTTAATTAAATTTATCTATTTTTAATTAATTTTAATTTTTTAAAAATTTAATTTAAATTTATTTATTTTTAATTAATTTTAATTTTTTTGAAAATTTAATTAAATATATTTATTTTCAAATAATTTTAATTTTTGACAATTTAATTAAATTTATTTATTTTTAATTAATTTTAATTTTTGAAAATTTAATTAAATTAATTTATTTTTAATTAATTTAAATTTTTTTGAAAATTTATTTAAATTTATTTGTTTTTAATTAATATTTTTTTTATTTTAAAAAAATTAATTTATTATTAATTAATTTTGATTTAAAAAAAAAATAGTTTATATTTAATTAGTTCTAATTCAATTAAAGTTTAATTAAGTTTTAAATTATTTGTTTAAATATAATTTATTTATATTTTATTGAATTATTTTTTTATTTTATCTTAATTAAATTTATTTTATTTAAATTGAATTTTTTATATGACTAAATTTCAAAAGAATTTTCTTAAATTTGTTTTTTTTTTTTTTTTTTTTTAATTTAAAATATTTTAAATTGTATTATTTTTTTTTATTAAATTAATTTAATTTTAATTTAAAATATTTTATTTAATTTCTTTAATTTTTTTATAAAATAGTTTTATTTTCATAAAAATATTTTATATATATAATTTATTTCTAAGTTTACGATTAATTTAATTATATTTTAATATAACTAAATTTTATTTTTTTTTAATCTGTTTTAAATTAATTTTAGTTTTAGTCAAAATTTTATAAATTATCTAATTTTAAATTTAATTTATTTTTACTTTAATAAAAATAACTTATTAGTAATAATTAGTAATCTAAATTAGTTTTATTTAAAATATATATCTATTTTTATTATTATCATTTTTTTTAATATGATTTACTTAAATTTAGTTTAAATAATTCACATTTTTAGTTATGAGCAAAAGAATATAATTGTTTTAAATTAGTAACGTAAATGTTTGTTGGGTTATTTTTTTTTTTCGTTAAGTTATACATTAAAAACAAGTATATTTTTTTTTTCTATAATAAACTGTATATTTCAATAACGGCTCTGAATCACTTGTTTTCCTAATTATTGTTGTTATGTATAATGTGAAACCGTCTAACGGTTACCTGGGGTAACGGGTTTCCTCACGTTACTCTTAGAAGTTATATATTTTCCTATTTGCAACTAGTGTATAAATTTGCCCTCTTTTCAGTTCCTTTGTCCCACGGTTGTTTCGTCGAGTTTCGTCAAAAGCTTTTTTGTACGTATGGTTGTGGACTCAGCTTTCTTCTATCAACGTGTCTCGATCACTTTCCAACAGATGGCTTTTGTAAAAATCTAGAGCGTGTAACATAATTATTAGTACATTTGTTTCTGTTTTGGTTTGTGGAATTATTCATAATCAAATTTTATACGATTTATTACAAATTTATAAAATCATTTATTTTTTTAATAAATTTTTATATAATTTTGCCTTAATAATATAAAATGTGACTATGAATAATTTTAAAAATGTTGTTTTTTTTAAATTATTTTAATTGAATATATATGTATACATATATTGCAGAACATATTATCATCAATCTTAAAAACATACTGAATATACATGCTTATACATTTATTTTATAAAGAGATTTTAGATTGTTTTTTTCTTCTTTTATAACAAAATGTATAAAGACAAAATATGTAAATTCATATATATTCAATATGTAATTAGATTTAAACAAATTAATAAAAATATTACAATAAAGATGTTAAAATAAATGTTAAATGCTTTATTAGCATTTCATTGTTTTAACATATTTCATTGTACTTATCTTTATTAATTTTTTTATAATTTATTTTTTTTTTTTTTTTAATAATAAAAATGATCATGATAATATGTATACATATATTAAAATATATTAAATAATTTAAATGTTTTGTCACTTTTTCTACTTACTTACTTCCTTTCCTTTTTTTTTTAAACACTTATTTAAACTTTATGTTCACTTTTAAGACAAACTGTATGCACCACTGTTTTCTTTGACTATCAAGAAGGTAATGGAATGTCAAAAAAAAACTTGCACGTGAATTCATAACCTTCATTTGCATGATCGTTTAATTTTTTTTTGTTTTTGTGTGCATTGTAAGGTCGTTATTTGTGGTGGAAAACGATCACCCTACATTATTGTGAATGGTTGTTGTGATGTCACCGCCCCCTATATGACATCGTGAGCAATGACACCACCTACCATTTCATAGTGTTTGTTATGTCAAAAGTGAATAAAAAGAAAGGAAGAAGAAGTAAGGGAGAAAATCCGTTAAATTTAAAAAAAAAATTTTAAAACAAATGTATTTAATAATTATTACTCCAAAACAAATTACCATAACAGGACCGTCACAAAGCCAACTCTTTTTCGAGAAGCCTGTGTATCGAAAAGATTTGGGAAAAGCGGTCTGCATTGAACTACATCCTATTATAGTGATGGCAACCGGAAATATATTGCCAACCTAAAAATATGCTATCAACTTCATAGCTACGATTCCAAATCACAATTCAACTTAGATTCTTTCCCATTGAAATCTTCATAGTGAACGCAACTACCATTTAAATCGGTAACAATAAAAAAAATTTTGGTGATAGAACTATTTAACAAAAATATGAAAAATATATAAAAAAAATACTATTTATCAATGTTAAAGTGTGTGTATATATCAAAGTAATAATTATAATTATTATTATTATATTTTTCAAAAGGAGAATTGTGTGTATTTAGCCTGTGATTCAAAAAAAATAACATTAATGTGTGTGTAAAAAAAACTTACTAAAAATAATATACAAATTAAAAAAAACTATATTAAAAAAAAAATACAATTTATTTGTAATATATTATAAGTGATGCCACTGATTAGTGTGGATAATAAACAAAATCAATAGGAGTTCATATCTATATTGTGCAAAACCGGATACAGGAAATGAATAACAGTGAGTAGTTGATATTTGAAATATATGTATAGATATTCTATTAAAAATTTATGCTATGTTCACATATACATGTTTTTGGAAAACGAGTCGTTTTCTTATAAAACGCGAACAAATTGCTTGTTTTTTTTTCATATATTTCCAAACCAGAAAACATCTCGATTCAAGTTGTTTAGATATTTAACACCAGAAAAACGTACTATATTTCCATACAGGGAAGAAACTTTTAGTACTTTTAGTACCTAGAAAAATTGTTGAAACAAAACAATGTGAAAAAAAAAATTGTCAAACATTTTAATAACAACAAATTAAAATTTATATGGCCCGGTTTTATACTGTTCCCTTAGTGTATACTTAAGTTCAAACTTAGTTAAGAAACATTCAAGTAAAAGCTCACACTTAAGTAATATTTCGTAGCACAGTTCAAAACCTAAGTTGACAAGAAAATAAACAAAAAGCTTAGAGCTTTTATGTATTTATATTAGGTTGCTTATACTTTACAAGAGTATTTCTTCAATAAGAAATTCATAGTTTTATTTTCTTTGTCCAAAAACGTTTACCCATAATCATTATAACTTTTTATTGAATATCTTTTTCTTTAGATTATTATTTGCTTATAATAATGTCAAAATATCGTTTAAAATATCAAATCTAATTATTTTGTGCTAAACATTTTTGATGGCACCCTAATGTAGTACCAAAAGTAAATAAGAAAACGAAAATAATTAATAATTGAAAAAATGTAAAGAAATTTGCAACTTATATGCTACGTAATTAAAAAACTTGTTATGCAAAATGTATAGCCACACAAAAAAGATTCATCTAAATCGTTTTTTTGGCAGATTTTTAAATTTTTAAAAATTTTTGTTGGTTTTTGTATTTTTATTTATTTTGTTTATTTTCAATAAATATTTTTTTTAAGACTTCAAAAAATGTTCACACTTAGAAAAAACTTAAGGGATAGGAAAAGAACACTTAAGTTTTTAAATGTAAAACAAATTTTATAACTTAAGTACGATAGCGCCACTAAGTGAGCACTATAAGAACGGGCCTAAGTATGTAAAAATTCCTATGTATTTATAGCTAAAAATTGGGTAGTTGTGGATTTGTTAGCTAGTTAACGATTTCTGAATTACTAGTTCCGAAATGTTATGGAATAGAAATTGAAAATTTAAAACTGAAAATAAATTTATTTGAATTGGTAGAAAGAAGAGATAATGTATTTTTTTTTTTTTTTTTTTGTCTATGAAATATTTATAGAAAAATTTGATGACACAAACAAATTTTCTCTTTAGACCATTCAAGTTGCTTACAGAGTTTGCAATTTCAAACATTTAACTTTCGCAATAAATTAGAAAAATTATTAGATTAATCGTGCTTATATTTATTTATTTTTGAATTGTTATATCATTTCCAGATCATACTATTATGTTTGGCCTAGTATTCTCGAATTATACTAGCTATGTTACAGGAAAATTTGAAGAAATAGTGATTTTAAACATTTTCTTGCTTACGTTTACATCGATAACTTTCTACCTTACTTTTATTGTTTTAAATGTTGCGCGTGTACTACACCTATTAATTGTCCTTTTAGGTTTTCAATTTCATACCTACTATTTCCTATGGCTTTTCTAATTCTACATTTCAACCAAGGCCGGCAAAGTTTAGCGTTTATGCCTTTCTTAAAATCACTTTGGACGAAATTCTTTCTGAATACTTCCTGACCTGGAGTGAACCTAATATTCCTGGTTTTTAAGTTATATGTTCTCTCATTTCTCAAATAGGCATTATGAAGTTTTTCTCCTATTCTTTGATGAATCATCTGAATCTGTGAGGCTTTAGGTAGTACTAATATATCACCCTCATCAACTGATTTTAATTTTCGCAGTATTTCGTACGCATCTGCATGAGTAATCATGTTGTAGCCGGTTAGGGCAAAATAGGGCGTAACACCAGTTGATGAGTGAACTGTAGACCTAAGAGAACATTCTATTTTGGACAAATTTTCGTCCCATTTTGTCTGGTCGTTGTCAAGAAAACTTCTTATCGAACTAAGAATTGACTGGTTCACTCTCTCACTTGCATTAGATTGTGGTGAATGAATAGGGGTGCGAAAATGTTTTATTCCAAATAGGGCCAAAAATTCCTTAAAAGTTTCTGATGTAAATTGTTTGCCATTGTCTGAATGTACTATTTCCGGCACTCCAAATTTATAAAAAACCTCATCTCTCAAAAACTTGATGGTAACTTTAGTGGTAGCTTTAGATAGAGCTTTCAACAGTACGAATTTGGTTTTATGGTCGAGAACAATAAGGATATATGTATTTCCTGACTTTGTCCTTGTATACGGGCCTAAAAAATCAATATATATCTTCTGGAAAGGTCTTTGCGTTTGTACTTCCTTTCCCATTGGTGGTCGTAGTATTTGTTTCGGATGTTTTATTTCCTTGCATGTTTCGCAGTCTCTAACAAAATTCCGAATTTGTTTCACCATTGCAGGCCAGTAAAAATACTGTCTAATATTTGAAAGCGTTTTTGCGATTCCCCCATGAGTAGTGTTGTCAATATGAGAATGCTCTACTATCTTTTCTGTCAAACCTGAGGGTACCCATATTTTCCAACAATCCTCTTCTGCTTCTTCGTCATACCGATTGAATTTGACTCTTTTATATACAATTCCCTCATCAACTTTCAGATCTGGCAGTTTATCTTTATTCTGTTCTATCGTGTCAACTAAAGCTAGATAGTCCTCATTTTTGAAAGCCTCTGAGTTAAAATCAATTAAGGTATTGCTGCTTATTTCCTCCATATCTAACCTAGAGAGCATATCTGGCACTACATTTTTGGTCCCTTTTCGGTGCTCAATATTAAACTTAAAACCTTGGAGTTTTAAACTCCATCGAGCCAATCTTCCATTGAGGTCTTGTTGCCTCATCAGCCATTTAAGACTGGAATGGTCTGTTATGACAGTAAAGTCCATTAATTCAATGTACTGTCTGAATTTCTCAATGGCTAACACTACTGCGAGACATTCTTTCTCGGTTGTGGAATAATTTTTCTGTGCGCTATTCAATTTCTTCGAAAAATATTCTATAGGGTGTTCTCCATTTTCTTCGTCTTTTTGAAACAAAACTGCTCCTATCCCTACATTAGAAGCGTCACATTGCACGTAGAATGGTTTTTCAAAGTCTGGACTTGTTAGTATGGGACTGGACACTAATCTATGCTTCAGTTCTTCAAAAGATTTTAAAGCTTCTGGTGTCAGATGGAATTTAGGAGATTTCTTAAGTGTGTCAGTAAGTGGAGCTGTCAGAGTCGAAAAGTCATGAATAAAACGACGATACCACCCTACTGTACCTAAAAATTTTCGTACATCTTTCTGATTTTTCGGGGGCTTAATGTCCAAAATAGCTTTAACTTTTCCCTCATCTGGCTTGAGTTTACCTCCTCCGACTATGTAACCTAAATACTTCAATTCTTTATAGCAGAATTTTGATTTTTGCATATTAATAGTTAGGCCTGCATTTGTCAACTTCTGTCCCACTATCCTAAGCATTTCCATATGATCATCAAAATTTGAAGAGACTACTAGAAGGTCATCGAGATATATGAAAACCCGGTCTTTCAGCTCAGATGGCACCACTTTATCCATCAATCGACAAAGCCGTTGAGCAGCATTGCACAGACCGAAAGGCATAACTTTAAATTGGTATTGTGGCCTTCCCGGGACTGTGAATGCTGTCTTCGGTCTACTGGATTCATCCAGAGGGATTTGCCAGAAAGCGTCCTTTAGGTCGATTGCTGATATAAAATGCGTGTCACCTAGCCTAGCTAATAAGCCATCGATGTTAGGGAGAGGATATGTATCCTTTTTAGTTACCTTATTCAGCTCCCTAGCATCGAGACATAGCCTGTTTTTGTTGGGTTTCATTACTAAAGTAGTTCGATTATTCCATTCTGCCCCTGTAGTAACTTCGATTACGTCTAGTTCTAACATTCTATCCAGTTCCTCAAACATTAATTTCTGTACTGCTGGACTAACAGGATAATGCCTCATTTTCTTGGCCGGCGCATCACCTGTATCAATAGTATGTGTTTCCAATTTCGTTTTCCCTAAGCCATATTGCGTGTAGCATTGAAAATATTGTTTTACATTTTCTAAAGTTCGGCGTTGATACGGATTTAGCTTATGCATTTTTAACTCCTCAGACTCTGGGAGTGAAATCTCATTTATAACTTCATCGAAACATACTTTCAAACCTATCTTATTCCAGAAATCTATTCCTAGGATTAATTCCTGATGTAAGTTTGGAACTAGATACAAAATTGCTTCCGTCGATTTATTTCCATACTTGATATTAGTCCTAATTTTACCTACAATCAGATGTTGTCTACCATCAGCTGTTCTTACCGACGATTTATAATCTATTATTTTCACGTTCATTTTCTTTACGTTTTCTAGACAATTTCTGCCAAGACAGCTTACTGAGGCTCCACTGTCTAACAGTCCTTGGTATTTTGAGCCGCTAATTTCAACAGTAAGATAAGGCCTTACGTCTTCTTCGCTACCTATCGTAGTTGCCGCAATAAACTTTCTCTCTAATTTTCTTATACCGTGTCTTTCTCTTGTCTTTTCTATTTTTTTGCTGGTAATGGGTTTGTAGTCGGCAAAAATTTCTACCCTTTTTTGATTGTAATTTTCTAAACGCTGTTCATATGGTATATTGGGATTTAAACCTGCCTTAGGTGTTAAGTTCAAAACATTGCCTACTTTTTTCTTAATTTCAACTGATTCTTTTTCTAACTTATTGCTCTCTTTTTTGGGGTTATTAATATTTATATTGGTTTCTTCACGTTTTAAAATTATTTTGTTTTCGAGACCTGCACTACCTAAAATTTGGTTATCTACTGGGAGGTATTCTGGCTGGAACACGCTCCCCCAGTTTGTCGCGTGTTCGCTTTGCTGTTTCCCAAGCACCTCGGACATGTCGGGCTAGTTACGTCCTCGAACCCACACCTATAGCAGAATACACTGCGTTGTACTACGGGGCATTCAATGAATGAATGTCCAGGTGCCCTACAGTTCCAACAGATGAGCTGTTTCGCTGGCGGTTTATCTTTCTGAAGCGCCTCTACCTGAATAACCTGTTCATCATGATCAGTAATGTCGATTTCATACAATTTACGAGAATTCGTCATAGGTATACGATGCGAAGATCTTTTGGCTATGTTCCTTTCAGCCCTCTTACACGCTTCCAAGAGATGATCTAAATTTTCTATCTTAATAGGGAAGACTAATTGAGACAAACCATCTTTCAAATTATCTTTCACAATCTTTACTAATTCGCTCTCGTCTACGTGAACTCTCATTTGATTCTTCAGTCTTACAATATCACTAATAAATGCATCTGCCGTTTCGTTAGGTGCCTGTCTTCGTTCCATAATTCGTCTTTGTATTTCGAAATCACTTTCGAAATTACGAAATTTCTTTATGATGTGATATTTGAACGTATGCCAATCACAAGTGGGGTGTTTCATACGAAACGACCAAAACCACGTACTGGCAGCACCAGTTACCAAATGGTGAAAACCTTTCATCAATATATCCCATGGACAATTGTAATCTAGTCTTAAAGATTCAACTCTAAAGACAAAATCTTCGACAGTCAACGATTTACTAGTTCCGTCGAACTTTATTCCCCATTTATCTAATTGATTTGGAGTTATGGGTTTGTATCCTAGAAACTGTTGCCTATTGTTATAATCGGGGTATTGGTTAGTAAAATTTTGTGAATCATTATTAAATAGTTGTTGTTGAGCATTAGACGGATTTCTTAGATTTTGTTGGAAGTGTTGAGGATGATTTTGAGGTGGTGGTTGACGGTGATTAGTGTTAAAAGGTGTCTCGTAAGGATTGTTCGGGAAAAAAGATCTATCCTGAATATTCTGATTTTCATAAGAATTCTCACGTTCAGAACGCAACGACTCCCTAATTAGCTGGGGTAACATTAATTGCATGTTCTGTACTTCGCGCATAATCGATGCTTGAGCAGCCCCAACTGATGCACTCACGTATTCCCTGATTGAAATAATCTCCCTTCCGATACCTGTATTTTGATTAGGCTCCTCACTTACTGTGGGTAAATTCCTATCTTGATTACTCATATTGTTGGTATTCCTTCTTACCGTGTCACTTCCCTGGCCGCTAATTTCCCTAGCAGTTAGACTGCTATATGTAGGAGTAGTTATGGTACTCTCACTTTCCGGAGAGGAATGAGTACGTGGCCCTGTGCCTGTTGGCAACCTAGAAGACCTTAAGGGTGTAATAACGTTTGTCGGAACCGTCGGTACAGTGTTTTGTGTAGTAGAAGTTGTAGATGTTGTTGTGGGTACGGAGATGTTGTTATCACTATTGAGCTGATTTCTACTGGAAGACCTAAGTTGTCTTTGGCTCATGATCGTGAGCTAGCTAAATTGTTACTCAACAAATGGTGAAAAAAAACTCTATAATCGACTATTGAACACCTAATATGTATGCCTTATTATATCAACAAAAAAAAATTTTTTTTAAGAACTACAACTTCCTGTTATTTTACCGATCTATGATGCAAAAACAAAATCTAAAAAACTAACTTTTTCTTTTTTTTTTTTTTAAATATTTGTACCTAAAATTTTATATTATATAATTTAATAGAAGTCTAAATATATGTGAAAAACTATATTAAGAAATATATATTTATTTTTGTAAAATCAAGTTACTATATTGGTTAGATTTTTTCAGTTTTTTTTAGTATTTAAATATGAAAAATTGTAAATAATAATAAAAAAAATTAGTATTTTAATATACAAAATGTTAGAATTAAGTAAATATATTATTATCTTTTTTAAAGTATGTAAATTGATTAATTAGGGTTGAAATATGTGTAGCTTTACGTAAAAAAATAAGAAAAATAGTGGTATGTAAAATATTAATTTAATCGATCCTTATATTCCTTAATTAGTTGAATACCTTACGCTCACTTACATATTCTAAATTTACTTAGAAAATTGAGTATGGTATTTGATTTGTTGGAACTTGGATTTTAAAAATAGTTTTTAAATATCATAAAAACATATCAAATCAAAACCCATGTCTAAAGAAAACTTTCTATATATCAAATATATGTGAATTTGTGTTATTATTTGCTTGCTAATCTCAAATTAACTTTGGACGAGACACAAAACGAACAACATAAATTAAGTCTTGTGGAATCGTCTCTCCTCTCTTTCGAAACAAAAACAAATGAACATTTCGCTGTATAGCACTCAGATCATGATTTTTGTTTTGAAATCGATTCGCTCCGAAACCACTTGACTCCCCAGTATTCAATATCGTTATCAGATGACGTCGCAACTCAGGCATGGTACATGTTTGTACCTTCCGGGACTTACGTCATCTTTAAACAAAACTGAATACTGGGCCTAAGTATTTTTAAAATACTTGGTTTTGTGAAGCCAAAAAGTGTATTAATACACCCTCTGGCCCCACGTTGGGCGCCAAAATTGTGATGAAAAATGCCTTTTGCTTGACGGTGGATAGGTGGCACGCTGGCTGTAGGCTGCGGCATTAAGCTCGCCGGAAATGGGGGGTTCTTTTCCACCTAAGGCCATCACAATTTGAAATTCGTGCCAAGATAGAAACAAGCAATTGAAACACTAAACACTAAACAAAACAAAATACGCTGGAAGAAAACCAATGATATACGGACTGACATTTGAAAATTAACAAACTTCACCTCAGATGACATGGCTAGGATCGATTTTGGAAGGACTAGATGTTTTGTCCTTCACAGGCTGCCCTCCCCTTAAGACCTATTTCAGTCTTCCTTGACATTACTGTGGCCTGTATAAAAATAACTTTAAGTAATGTCCCTAATAAAAATCTATACCACTTACTTTCTCTTTACATTAGCTACATTTCAACCCAAAAATGAAAAATTAGTTCATGTTTCGTTTAAACATTATAAAAATATAAAAATTTTATTTAAATATAAATGTTAATGTGTTTGAATAAATCATTAATATTAATTTATATTAGTTAGAAAATTATCAAAATAGATTTTAAATTTATAATATTTTTAAATAATAATAATTATAATTATATATAAAAAGAAATATTTAATTGTATAATATAAATATAATTTCAATGAATTAAACCTAATAAAAAAAAATAAATATATAAAGAAATAAATTGTATTCTTAATTTAAAGAAAATAATAAATGTAAAATAAATGCAAAAGAAAATAATAAATTTATAAAAAAATTATCTATATTTTGTTTTTTTTTTTATTTAATTTTTATTTTTATTTTATTTTATTTTATTTTATTTTATTTTATTTTTTTTTTATTTTATTTTATTTTATTTTATTTTATTTTATTTTATTTTATTTTATTTTATTTTATTTTATTTTATTTTATTTTATTTTATTTTATTTTATTTTATTTTATTTTATTTTATTTTATTTTATTTTATTTATTTTATTTTATTTTATTTTATTTTATTTATTTTATTTTATTTTATTTTATTTTATTTTATTTTATTTTATTTTATTTTATTTTATTTTATTTTATTTTATTTTATTTTATTTTATTTTATTTTATTTTATTTTATTTTATTTTATTTTATTTTATTTTATTTTATTTTATTTTATTTTATTTATTTATTTATTTATTTATTTATTTATTTATTTATTTATTTATTTATTTATTTATTTATTTAATTTAAATTATTTTTAATGAATTTTAATTTTTTTTAAATTAATTTATTTTTCATTTATATTTAATTAATTTTAATTTTTTTGAAAAATTAATTAAATTTTTTTTTTATTTTAATTAATTTTAATTTTTGAAAATTTAATTAAATTTATTTATTTTTAATCAATTTTAAATTTTTGGAAAATTTAATTAAATATATTTATTTTCAATTAATTTTAATTTTTGAAAATTAATTAAATTAATTTATTTTTAATTAATTTTAATTTCTTGAAAATTTAATTAAATTTATCTATTTTTAATTAATTTTAATTTTTTTTTTTGAAAATTTAATTAAATTTATATATTTTTAATTAATTTTAATTTTTTTTTGAAAATTTAATTAAATTTATTTATTTTTAATTAATTTTAATTTTTTTTTAAATTTAATTAAATTTATCTATTTTTAATTAATTTTATTTTTTTTAAATTTAATTAAATTTATTTATTTTTAATTAATTTTAATTTTTTTTTTAAATTTAATTAAATTTATCTATTTTTAATTAATTTTAATTTTTTAAAAATTTAATTTAAATTTATTTATTTTTAATTAATTTTAATTTTTTTGAAAATTTAATTAAATATATTTATTTTCAAATAATTTTAATTTTTGACAATTTAATTAAATTTATTTATTTTTAATTAATTTTAATTTTTGAAAATTTAATTAAATTAATTTATTTTTAATTAATTTAAATTTTTTTGAAAATTTATTTAAATTTATTTGTTTTTAATTAATATTTTTTTTATTTTAAAAAAATTAATTTATTATTAATTAATTTTGATTTAAAAAAAAAATAGTTTATATTTAATTAGTTCTAATTCAATTAAAGTTTAATTAAGTTTTAAATTATTTGTTTAAATATAATTTATTTATATTTTATTGAATTATTTTTTTATTTTATCTTAATTAAATTTATTTTATTTAAATTGAATTTTTTATATGACTAAATTTCAAAAGAATTTTCTTAAATTTGTTTTTTTTTTTTTTTTTTTTAATTTAAAATATTTTAAATTGTATTATTTTTTTTTATTAAATTAATTTAATTTTAATTTAAAATATTTTATTTAATTTCTTTAATTTTTTTATAAAATAGTTTTATTTTCATAAAAATATTTTATATATATAATTTATTTCTAAGTTTACGATTAATTTAATTATATTTTAATATAACTAAATTTTATTTTTTTTTAATCTGTTTTAAATTAATTTTAGTTTTAGTCAAAATTTTATAAATTATCTAATTTTAAATTTAATTTATTTTTACTTTAATAAAAATAACTTATTAGTAATAATTAGTAATCTAAATTAGTTTTATTTAAAATATATATCTATTTTTATTATTATCATTTTTTTTAATATGATTTACTTAAATTTAGTTTAAATAATTCACATTTTTAGTTATGAGCAAAAGAATATAATTGTTTTAAATTAGTAACGTAAATGTTTGTTGGGTTATTTTTTTTTTTCGTTAAGTTATACATTAAAAACAAGTATATTTTTTTTTCTATAATAAACTGTATATTTCAATAACGGCTCTGAATCACTTGTTTTCCTAATTATTGTTGTTATGTATAATGTGAAACCGTCTAACGGTTACCTGGGGTAACGGGTTTCCTCACGTTACTCTTAGAAGTTATATATTTTCCTATTTGCAACTAGTGTATAAATTTGCCCTCTTTTCAGTTCCTTTGTCCCACGGTTGTTTCGTCGAGTTTCGTCAAAAGCTTTTTTGTACGTATGGTTGTGGACTCAGCTTTCTTCTATCAACGTGTCTCGATCACTTTCCAACAGATGGCTTTTGTAAAAATCTAGAGCGTGTAACATAATTATTAGTACATTTGTTTCTGTTTTGGTTTGTGGAATTATTCATAATCAAATTTTATACGATTTATTACAAATTTATAAAATCATTTATTTTTTTAATAAATTTTTATATAATTTTGCCTTAATAATATAAAATGTGACTATGAATAATTTTAAAAATGTTGTTTTTTTTAAATTATTTTAATTGAATATATATGTATACATATATTGCAGAACATATTATCATCAATCTTAAAAACATACTGAATATACATGCTTATACATTTATTTTATAAAGAGATTTTAGATTGTTTTTTTCTTCTTTTATAACAAAATGTATAAAGACAAAATATGTAAATTCATATATATTCAATATGTAATTAGATTTAAACAAATTAATAAAAATATTACAATAAAGATGTTAAAATAAATGTTAAATGCTTTATTAGCATTTCATTGTTTTAACATATTTCATTGTACTTATCTTTATTAATTTTTTTATAATTTATTTTTTTTTTTTTTTTAATAATAAAAATGATCATGATAATATGTATACATATATTAAAATATATTAAATAATTTAAATGTTTTGTCACTTTTTCTACTTACTTACTTCCTTTCCTTTTTTTTTTTAAACACTTATTTAAACTTTATGTTCACTTTTAAGACAAACTGTATGCACCACTGTTTTCTTTGACTATCAAGAAGGTAATGGAATGTCAAAAAAAAACTTGCACGTGAATTCATAACCTTCATTTGCATGATCGTTTAATTTTTTTTTGTTTTTGTGTGCATTGTAAGGTCGTTATTTGTGGTGGAAAACGATCACCCTACATTATTGTGAATGGTTGTTGTGATGTCACCGCCCCCTATATGACATCGTGAGCAATGACACCACCTACCATTTCATAGTGTTTGTTATGTCAAAAGTGAATAAAAAGAAAGGAAGAAGAAGTAAGGGAGAAAATCCGTTAAATTTAAAAAAAAAATTTTAAAACAAATGTATTTAATAATTATTACTCCAAAACAAATTACCATAACAGGACCGTCACAGCCTCTCATTTATTTCCTCACTATCTTTGTCTCGCTCTCAATCTGAATGCAGCGCAGTGAATTTAGAAACAGGGCTAAATGAAACAGCACTGCAAACTGCTGCTGTCTAAATGTAATCAACACCATAACAAACAGTGCGTTCTAAATTATCAGCTGATTATGCCAGCACACACTGCTGCTGACTACGCGCTGTTGTAATTTGGGCTTAAAGGTAAGAACATTTGACATTTAACTTTTATCGGACGGTTTATGTATTCAGAGCTGCCATATTTTCTGCTTTATAAAAGAAATAAATAAAATCATATTTATTCCGCTGTAGTTTTTAATAATTTTTCTGTCTATATTTATATTTGCTCTGGCGTTGTCTTATAGTTAGTTTAAACTCATTTATTTTAAAAATTTCTTTGTTTTTTATTTGTTTATATTTCCGTTAGTGGCAGTTACGTTCAAATAGTACATGTTGCCACTACGTTAAGTGTCCAAAAGTAATCGGTTTTAGCTTTGATATTGCCGTATTATAAAAATTATAAAATTTACCTTAAAACCAAGTTGTAATAACCAGAAGTAGATAAAGTTCACTTTATCGTTCACTTTAGTTTATCTTATCTTTGACTATCTGATACCTTATAGGTAGGTTATAATAACGGCCCTTAGTTTGAATATAATCTATAATTTTAATTTTAAGCAAATTTTTATTAACTTTAGTATTAGAAAATTTTTTGGACGTGTAGGGAAACAATGGTTTGTTTTCATCAGCCGTAGGTATTTTTAAAAATTTCCACTGACAACACTGCTCCAGCTTGAAATTTTACATGTGTAGGTAGAAGATCTGTGTCAAGATCATATATACTTTTTTAATAATTTTAAAAATATAAATAATGTTCAAACAAACGGTCTTCCATTTTGACACTTTAGAAGTACAAAAATACAAAAATGTATGTTATAAATGTATATAAAATACTTATAAATAATGTTCAAACAAACGGTCTTCGGACCCCCCTACATCTAAAGCCCAAATTACAATAGCGCGTAGTCAGCAGCAGTATGTGCCAGAGACCTGCGCCGACCGGCTGAAATTCGGCTAAGCCGAGCCGCCGAGGAAATTTTAGAAGCCGCCGCCGCCGCCGTAAAATTTTCGGCTTAACTCGGCTTAAAAACAGCCGCCGTTTTGAAATTATTTTTGAAAAATATGTTAAAAAGAACACCCTTTTTTATTATTTGAAAGCGTCATTTCCCACTTATGTATTATAGCTATTAACCCTGCAATACTAATGTACGTAAATTTTACATATACCAATTTTTTTAAAAAACATTATTACTAAGGCGTCTAAAGATTTCATGCGATCAAAATTCAGAGAAATTTTCTGGAGGTGGTTTTTTAAATATAGATCCAAAAATAAAGCATTTTTAGTCGTTTATATGCTTACAATAGAATTAAATAAAAAAAGTAGTCAAAATAACGTTAGTATTCTAGGGTTAAACTAGTTATTTTTTTCTGGTTTTTAACTTGTTCTTCATATAAATTTAGTTAGTTAAATGCCAGAAACAAAAAACATTATAAAAACGCAAAAGGCCGTATCCATAAGTTTAAATGAAACAAGTTTGACAACGGCTTCGTTTATGAAATTGATGTTACAGCCTTTTGATTTTTGTTAATATTGATGAATATGAAGTTTTTTGTATAGATGTAGTTTGGATCAGTGGATCTTCACACTCTGAAAAGCGAAAATAAATAAAGCAACATAAGAAAAGTGCGAATGCTGTAAATAAGAAACATAAAAAACACACACGAAATCACGATTCGTGCTTGTTTTCTTACCCCTCTTGCTTCTTTACACCTCTTGCCAACAAACTAAAACCATCAGATGCAAAACCATCATCGTCAAAATTGGGCCTTACCCCTAGTCTCCACGCAGACATTTTTGTGTCCGCAATTGTCAAATTCTATCTCTCTCTTCAAAATGTTACGTGTGGAGTAGAGCCCTGCAAACTGTGTCTTATAAGGCTGTACAAGCCACTTGATATTTTTCAAGTGTTGTTATCAGTGTGTGTGCGGAGTAATAAATACTGTTCTGCAGGCACTTAAAACCATACAAATACTGCGTGTGTGCTTCAACTTTATGAACAAATCATGAGTGTGCTATGATAGCGACCAAACAAGCCTCTCAAAGGCTTGTATAAAAAAATACAAGCCTTTTGACCACTTGTTTGCTTCAATAAGGAAAAAAATTGTGTTTTCTTTTTTATTAAAATTATATGTGTGTGTGTGCGTTCATGACTGTATAAAGTAATTTCGTAAGTAAAACAGTCGTTTAAAAGTATTGTTTATAAACTTATTGTTATTTACGATAAAATAAATTATTAATGTTACTAGTTATAACAATTTAAAGAAACATGCATTAAGTTTTATTAGTAAACAGGTTTTATTAAATATTTAAAGTTTTTTACAAGGTTTTTTTGTTCTATATTATTTCCTTTTAGTTTTAAAATAGAATGATTACTTAGTAAATATAAATTAAATGCAATAAAATCTATCATAATATAAATAAGTACAATTTTAAAATTTTTTATAAACATACAATTAATTATAAGACTAACTTTATTTAAAATATAAATAAATACTAAAGATAAAAATTTTCTAACTTACATATGTAACTGACAGTTTCAAATGTCAACTTTAATTTTTTTACTTTTTTAACTCTTAATAAAGCGTATTTTTTAATAACTTTATGAATTCACCATTTTACATTTATTTAGAAAAGAAGAACCAACATTTTATTGACATACTGTATATATGTGTGTGTATGCAAGAATATTTATAAACAACCACTTTTTACACATTATGAAGATTTTTTGCCACACACAGCAACTACGTATTACAAAAAACAAACAAATCATTAAGCCCACTTGAAATCTTTAAATCATTTCTCAACGTCTTGTATGATTTGCTTTTTTTTGCCACACCACTTGCACCACTTGTTTACGATAAATGATTTGAACGCACGGATTTGCAGTCGCTCATACACAGCAGGGTTGTCAGATTTTTTTGAGCCTCTGTCGCCAAATTGCTAATCAAAAATCGCCAAAAATCGCCAAAATTAAATTTTATATATTTTTTTAAAGAAAAACTAAGAAGAACTAAAATATTTAGTGCTTCAAATTTTATATAATTTTAAAATGTAAATTCATCATCAACAAAGTCAATGATAATTGAAGTAGCTAAGAATAATTGAAAAAATATAATTATAAATTTGAATAAACTTTTCTGACATACATAGATAGCTCCATTTTAGATCAAGCATTATAAAAATTTATCATATTTTTTAACAGAATACTTAATTCTAAAATTATATAATGAACATCTGTCCTATTAAACTTATAAATTGTTTCGAAGAATAAATTTATTCATGGCCGTTTTCTTTTCATTATGGCCCATAAAATCTTAATATTCACATTTGAAATGATAGAAAACAAATTGTCAAACATTTATTGGAAATATTTTTGTATAAATTAAGGATCTTTATTTAGTTAGTCGGGGCTCATAAACAGCAATTTTTTTTTTTTTTTGCTGAAATTCTGAGTACGAGAAAGTTTTCTTTACCTCTGTAAATGTTTAGTATTCCCTTCACCCCTCTCTCTTACGAACTCAGAATTGCAGCAGGAGAAATTTGCTGTATGGGATCCCCGACTCAGATCAGGGGTTTTTATAAACTCTTGCTTCGTTGTCCACTTGATAAGTTATAAGTTGAAAATGCTTTTGTTTAATCAGGCTATATTAAAGAAAACAGTAAATACATTTTACTTTAGTTAATTATAAATTTAAGATAAAACCTTTGTATTTAAAAGTGGATTTGAAAAATTGCTATTAAATGTCTTGAGCCAAGGACGAAATATCATTAAATGTTTTTTACAATTTGCAAAAATGACCAGGATGATAATAAAAATCAGGCACAAACAATAGTTTTCGAATTTTTACTCTACATTTTTACTCTATATTATTTAATTGCATGTTCAAGCAAAAGATCTTAGCGACCACCTAACAATCTTTGTACGGACCCCGTGTTGAGAACTGAGGACCCCCATTTGAGAACCGTTGTGTTGGATAGAAAAATACTAAAAATAGACGTTTGCTAGTAAGAAAACATAAAAGTTTTACTATGCGAATACCTATTTAATAAAATTTTAAAAATTAGCCAAATAAATCGCCACCTTATTAAAAATCGCCAAAAAATTCGCCATGTCGCAAAACGAAAAATTCAGTCGCCAAGAACAATTAAAAATCGCCACGTTTGGCGAAAAATCGCCACATCTGACAGCCCTGATACACAGTACACACTTGCTTTGCTTCGGGCAGCGAACAGTACGAACAGTATTTATTGTTGTTTTTGCACATGTTGGCTATGAAACACACACTTGAAATTCAAGTGTGTTTGCTTTTCAAATCATCTTGCGCAGGAGACTAGTGTGGACCAATAAGAAATCTATTGCGCAATCTATTTCGCAAATAAATGTTTAAACACAAAGCTGAGCAATAATGTTTAACATAACCTGTCAAATTTATTGTTATTTTTAAAAATTTTGATTATTTTATCAAAACAAAAATGAAAAATGCATTAATTTTGTTTTAAAAGGACAAATAAAAAATAAAAACCGAGAATAAAATAAAATTTTCCTTAAAGAAGACAAATTAAAATGTTTATTTCTCATGTACGTTTTCTCCACCCCTTAACATAAAGTTGGAAATAAAAGCTTTTTCCTGTTATTCTGCCGACGTTATTTCTTGTGTTAGGAAATAAAAACGTCTGCGTGGAGACGTAGAGCAGGGGTGTTAGATTTGACGATTTTTCGTCATTTTGACGATTTTTTACTGTCAATTTACTAATTTGACGATTGACGTTTTTTTCTTCATTATCTCTAATATTGTGACGATTTTCTGGCATCACTGTTATTTTAATATATAAAAAAGGTAATGTTTACGAAAATTCCATGAACATTGCATGTTGAATAACAAAACCAAAAAGAAAACAACAAAAATAAGCCAATACAAACGTAAATGAAAGAGACAAATACAATGTATGCATTTTTTGTAAATATTTGTAACTGTAAATTAAAAAAAATACAAGCAAAACTGAAAATATTAAAAGCGCATATTGTCTGCAAACTATAAAAGTTAAATAAAATAATTAAAAAAAATATTTGATAATCTAATAAAAAAAAAGTAATATGGAGCGATATTTCAAAAGAATAGGTAAGAAAATTGTAGTTATTTTCAGAATTTATATAAATTATTTGTTTAATAGATCACAATTTAAGCGAAAGTGACTGCGAATTGGAGGAAGATGATTTTGAAGATATTGGCTATGAAAAGGAGGTAAATTAATATTTTTCAATATATAAAAAGCATTTATATTTTTATTACATATTTTTTTAGATTCTGCCAAAAAAGAAAAGAAAAATTCGGGACGAGTGGGCTGCAGAATTTCGTTGGATCGAAGTAAAAAATTCAAAGATAATGTGTAAAGTATGCCTCAGTAATTTGAAAGTTTCATCAGGTAGATCTGATTTGTTAAAACACTCAGTATCTAAAAAACATTTACAAGCACAGAAGGATATTAGTCAGCCCACAATTTCCTCTGTTTTTGCTGATCCTAAACTAAAATCAAAAGAAGCCGAAATTAAAATTTCGTTGTTTTTGGCAGAACACAACATTGCCTTTTTATCAGTGGACCACTTAACAAAATTAATAAAAAATTGTTTTTGTGATTCATCCGTGGCCAAAAACATTACTTTAGGAAGATTGAAGTCGACCAAAATAATAAACAATGTTGTTGGAACAGAACAATTGAATATCGTTTGTGAATATTTACGTAAAAATAAATTTTCAATTTGTATTGATGAGTCGACAGACGTAAGCAACCTTAAAAATTTATGTATAGTCGCTAGAATCAGCATTGATTTTGTTGTCAAGGATCTATTTTTTGGACTTATTAATGTTACACACTGCGATGCAAAGTCTTTATATATGGAAATAACTAATTATTTTAAAAAATTACAAATAAACTACAAGGACAACATGATAGGATTCGCAGCCGATGGAGCAAATAATATGACCGGTAAGAATCTATCCGTGGCAAAATTATTTAAAGATGATGTTCCTAATTTGGTAGTTTTAAAATGCATATGCCATTCCCTGGCACTGTGTTCTTCATATGCTTGTTTAAAACTACCTTCGTGTGTAGAAACTCTTGCCAGAAATATATATAATTATATAGGTAATAGTCCAAAGCGTAATAATCAATTTTTTGAAATACAGTCGTTATTGGAAATTAAACCAAAGAAAATGCTCCATCCATCTCAAACTAGATGGCTGTCGTTAGAAGCTGTAGTTGTAAGAATTTTACAATTATATGAACCACTAAAAATATATTTTGCTTTTGCAGCTAACATCGATGATATTGACACTGCTAAAGATATATTATCAAATTTGAATGATATAAATGAGCTATATTTCTGTTTTTTAAGATATATTCTTAACTATATAAATATTTTTAACAAAACCTTTCAAAGTGAGGATGTTCAAATTCATAATATGTATAATGATATGGCAAGACTATTTAAAACAATTTTAACAAATTTTTTAAATGAAGATTATATAAAAAATACTGTATTAAATGAAATTAATTTTGAAGATTCAACAAATTTTTTAAATAAGGAGGAAATTTATCTTGGAGTTTATGTAAAAGAAAAGATTTCTCAATGTACAGTTAACTTTGAACTGTATAACCAATTTGTTGATAATTGTGTATCATTTTATATAGAATTATGTTATCAAATTAAGAAAAGGTTTGATTTTGAAAATACTATAATAAGTAACTTAAGTTTAATAGCTCCTAATGTAATTTTAAATAAAAATACATCTATATTGCCTTTGTTAAAAAGTTTTCCAAATTTAGTTTCTAAAGACAAATATCAAATAATAGAAAACGAAATTAAAGAGTTAAGACTTTTTGAATTTGATGAAAATTCATTGGATATAAATATTTTTTGGGACAAGATCAAATCATATAATTTATCAAACAATAAACCGGCTTTTCCAAATTTATGTGATTTTGTAAATAACTTAATGGCTTTACCCAACTCATCAGCTAACGTTGAACGTATTTTTAGCCAAATTAATATAAACAAAACTAAACTAAGAAATTCTTTGGAGTCAAAAACCATTGAAGGCATTTTATTTTCGAAAGATTATCTGAAAAATAATTCTTCAGATTGTTTTAATGTAAATATAACTAAACATTTAATACGTAAGCATTGTGCACATATTTTGTATGAACATAATTAATGTTTTTATGTATTTTATAACTTATTATTTTTAATAAAGAATTGTTCTTTTTTGTTAAATATGGTCTTTATAAATAAAAAATAAAAGTTTACCTATAAAAATAATATGAAGTTTTATGTTTTTTATGTGACGATTTTTTGACGATTTTTAATTTTTTTGTTGACGATTTTGACGATTTTTTTTCTTAATATTGACGATTTTTCCAAAAAAAAGCCTAACACCCCTGACGTAGAGTTAGTTTCAGCCGGCTGACAGCCGATTTTAAGCCGCCGCCGAAGCTTTTTTTACACAAGCCGCCGCCGCCGATAAAATTCCTCGGCGCAGGTCTCTGGTATGTGCTGCCATAATCAGCTAATTATTTAGCTTTTGCAGTGCTGTTTCATTTAGCCCTGTTTCTAAATTCACTGCGCTGCATTCAGATTGAGAGCGAGACAAAGAGAGTGAGCAAATAAATGAGAGGCTAAAATACACATGTAGAACAAAGCTAGATGGTGGTTGTAAATTGTGGCTGCTTACGCTGAATTGTAATTATAACGGCAGCAACATGTTGTGCTGACAGTGATCAGCTGATAATTTTTGCTGATACTGTTGCTGACTACGCGCTATTGTAATTTGGGCTTTATGAGACTTGGAACCACATTTGTGAACCAATGTTCAGCCGGCTAACAGCCGATTTTGAGCCGCCGCCGCCGTTAAAAACGTTCGGCGCAGGTCTCTGCTGTATAAGTGCATTTTTTTAATCGCCGCCAAAAAAGTTTTTTTTTGTTTACGGGAGCATTTTATTATAAAAAGTAGTTAAAATTATTTTGCATTATTTTACAAATTACTGCACACACAATTGTATGGGTTAAACAAATATGAGTTTAAGTTTAAAAAGGAAACGAAATCGTCCCACCGGGGATGAAGAATCTCAAAATGAAGTCCCAACAAGGCGTCGAAATATCTCAAATGGAAATTTGACACAAAACATTACATTGGTAATTTATTTATTATATACAAAATCAGATTTAAATTACTAAACATAATTAAAAGTCCTTCGAATAGAATTATGTATACTAATATGTTATATGTACGCTTATGGCCCAGAGGCTAGGTTATTGAATATTGATAATAAAAATAAATAAATAAAAAAAAAATATGTTTGATTTAAAAACAAAGTAACATTTTAATAATGCAAGGTGTTTGTTTTCGAAGTTAATTAGCATAGATTTTTTGGAACCGACGCGAGTCAGATTTTATGCTGAGCGCTGAATGTTGAAATTGTTTATACCTTGAATTTTTCCCAAATATGTTTGAGATTTTCAAAAATATTGCAAATAAAAATAAGAGAGAAGTAGTTAAAATTATAAAAAATAAAAATAAATGTGAAAAAAATGTACCTAAAGGTACTTACTGAACTCCCTAACTCACTTAAAATCGCAAATATTTCCTATACTATTTATCCTTTAAATCACGTTTTTTATTTATTTCTTTAAATCACGTTAGGGTTACATCGAAATAAGTACATATGATGTCTCCGAATAAAACAGTTTAGCGTTTTTAATTTTTTATGATAAAAATTAGAAATTGTTTATCTCATCTAAACCTCTTTTGTGATATGTTTTGTTTTTGTACTGATCTATGTAACGTTTAGAAAAGATGGACGTCTTGAAAATCAATAAAAAATTTAAAAGTTAAATTTTTTTTCATTAATTAGTGGAAGTTATATTTGCTTGACACCTGATCTTTTTTCCGAACGTTTTCCGGGAACGAAACTATAACTTTATAGTTTTTTTCTATAAAATTTGAGAAACGAATTTTTAGTCCAAAAAAAAAAAAAAAATGTACTTCTCAAAATGTTTTTGGCAAATTTGTAATATATGTTTTAAAAATAATGATAAAAAAACATTTATGTATGTATGTATTTATTTATTTATTTATTTATATATTTATTTATTTATTTATTTATTTATTTACTTATTTATTTATTTATTTATTTATTTAGTTATTTAGTTATTTATTTATCGATCGAAAACCATATTTTTGGAGGTTTTTAAAAAATGGTCCAGCTCACGTAAATTAAATAATTGAACCGAAATATTTTGGGAATTAGTTTAAAACAGTTGATTTTAGGGGGTACATTTGCATCTTTTTTACCCATACAAATCAAGGCACTACTGTAATGTATATATATGAAATTCTTCAAACTCGTTTACTTGTAATGTTCAAGAAAATGTCGAACATTTTTAATGGCACATCAACGATATTTAGTACCAATATTTTTGGCTCTAGTGGAACACAAATCTGTTCGCGTAAATGACTTAGCGAACGTCGTCAATGTTATAAAGGTTTAAGATAAAAATTTGTAAAAAAAATTTACAAAATTATATTATAGTTCTAAATTAAAAATTATTGCATTTATGTACTTTACAATGGTGTATCTTAAATACAAATAAAAAATATCGCGATATCCCAGCAAACACAGAGTCAGGCGTTTGAAATATGATGACTTTATCATATGATATCATTTATATTATATTTCTCAAACATGTGTCAAATGTGGATAGTGGTTCGAATTTCAAGTTTGAATATAAATTGAGAATCATTTGAGAAAAATCATTTGAAAAATTATATTTTCTCAAATTGGTATCTAATATTATTATCAAATCATTATAACTTGACTCCATTTTGAATTTTGCAATATACGAAACGGCGTAAAATCCCTAGTGAAAAAACTGCAAAATTTTAAAAATTTTTTAAATTTGGTTTCACGAATTTAGCATAACACAATTTGACACTCGGTAATGGCACGCTAATTATATCCATGCTGGTTTTTTTCTACAAGTGTTTATAGCCTACATTAAAAGAATTGAACACTTGTGCTAAAATCCACGATAACAGCAATCAGAAGAAAGAAAAAAAACTTGTTAGTTTCAAACACTTTTTTAGATTTTTTGACTTTGAGTGCATGCCTTCACCACATAGAACCGTTTCAGGTCTTGAATTTTTGTTCTGTTACACCATCAATCGTTGTTAACATAATTGCATCAAAAGTTATTTAAAAAAAATCAGAAGTTAAAAAAATATTTGAGGTTGAAGGTCGGTTTCATAAAGATAAACGTAAAATGAGAATTGCCCATATCAAGATCAATGCTATACATATATTTGTACCTTTTTAAATTTTTACTCTTTCAGATAAAATTTTTAAATTCATATTCTTGACATTAAGTTTAATACAACCTTAGTTATGTAGACTTTTATTTATATAAACAAACAAAATAGGCAAATGTAAACGATTGTTTATTTTGGCATAAAAATTTGTATATAGAAAAAATAATCCTTAACCGTCAAAAGATGTAATAGGAGCCTATTTGAATAATTGTAATTTTTTATTAGAGTATTTTGAATACTCTAATAAAATAATTGAGTTTGATTTTTTTTATTTTTTTATTATTATTTTTTATTTTTTTAATTACAGCTTTTTTAGGTTTAAAAGAAAATCCATAATTGGAACAAACAAATGAGAGATTAAATTTAGTAATTCTTGGTGTTAGTACTCGTTCTACAGTTTTTATAGCTTTAGAGTCATTCAACTCATGCATCCGATAAATATAAGAGAATTCGATTTTTAGTACAGTTCTTCCCTTACTTAATAACATGTTTGAGAATAAACGCTAAATGAAAATTAAAAATTACAAGAACACTTCTTTTGCGAGTTAGAAAATAGATCTTAAACAAAAAGTTTTTAAAAAAGATAAAAAAAATAAAAATTTTCCAATTTAAGGACTGCGCACGAGAAAATGAGTGCATATAATTCAGCTTATAAAAATTAAACTAATGGTTTAATCTTATTGAAATTTTGCTTCGTCGAAGACTTATATTTAAATTTGAAATTTAGAAGAAAAATTTGTTTTTTATTCGTTTTTACTAAAAAACAAATATATTTTCTGGAATATCCTAAATATAAGCTTTAATGTGTTTTCGGTTAATTTTTTTTTTTTTTGTCGGAATGGGTCCACTTCTTTTTAAACTCCATTATATTTTTTTTATTTAGCTTTAAATGTTATTTAAATATTTTTTACTATAATCCAATACATTTCTAATTGACTGATAGTTTGTGGATTGGTCTTATTTTGTATATAGCAGCAACTTTTGTTTGATACTATTCAGCAATTTTTTATTGTAGTGATAAGATTCGAGATCAGGCTAGAAAAAATATAATTCGCTGTGCTTTCTAATGATAGGAAATAATCTATTCCGAGAGCACTCATTTCTGCACCTTTCTCTGTTAAAAGTTTCATTTGTTATGAAGAAAGTGTTTTTCCCGCATGCCAGAATAAAAATTTGTTCGACAATTTTGATTTTTTACACGATATTTATCTGCTCCATTTCCAACATCTGTGATATGGAATTCTTGGCCAGAACGTTATAAAAACTTCGACAGTACGTACTTTATATTGCCCTTTAGACTCATTCATATTTTTGACAAAAAAAAAAAAAAAATTAATCTCAATAACTTGCATTCACATTTTTTCAGGCTACCTTTCTGTAACTTTTTTGATAAAAAGTGCTGAGCATTTTAATAATTGAGTCGCATTTTATTCGCAGATGTACGGATTTTCCCTTAAGATACGTATTTTTTTTTTTGTTTGTTTTTTTTATACCCTTCACCACAGGTGTAAAGGGTATATATAAGTTTGTCATTCCGTTTGTAATTTCCACAATTTTCGTCGGAGAGCAAAAAAGTTTATATTTTTGGAATCCTTGTAAGAAGCGATGACGATTGGACCATGTCCGTCCGTCCGTCCGTCCGTCCGTGTGTCGGTTGAAATGGCGTTTATGAAGCCCACCGATAACTGACATATATAATATGTATGTCAAACGATCGGAAATGCTTTCGAGAATTTTGCTATTGGAATTCAGCAAGATAGGTTCATACAATGCGGAGATATGTTCAAAAAACCGGTTTTTTGAACCGGTTTTCCAGTTTCTGAAGCCTCTGTATACACTACGGACTTCGTTTTTACAAAGAATTCTCGGACATTTTTTTCTGAATTTTTGTTCTGAAAAAATGAAATAAATCGGTTCAGTAATAACTGAGATATCGGACAAAACGCATTTTTTATTTTTTGAAGCCTTGGTTTAAGCTATAGATTTTTATTTTTATACAGATCGGTCACAAATATTTTTATAAAATTTCAGTTTTTTGAATCAGGAAGATCGGTTTATAAACGGTGGAGATATGCTTTAAAAACCGGTTTTTAGAACCGGTTTTTTAGTTTCTGAAGCCTCTGCATATACCAGGGACTTCGAATTTTTAAAGGGGGCTCGAAAATTATTTTCTGAATTTTTGTTCTGAAAAAATGAAATAAATCGGTTCAGTAATACAGTTATTACTGAAGATATCGGGGAAAACGATTTTTTTATTTTTGAAGCCCTTGTTCAAGCTACAGATTTTTATTTTTATATAGATCAGTCATAAATATTTTTATAAAATTTCGGATTTTTTAATAAACCAAATTCGTTCATAATCAACAGTGTTATGGCCCAAAAACAAATCTGTTAAGAATATAAATACACCAACAAACATGTATATTAAGCATTGTAATGACTATTAGTGACGTTTTTTGTTTTTTGTATAGACAAGTAGTTTAGTTATCAACAGCAGTAATATGATGAATAACAGTGTTGTTGTTGTTGTTGTTCTTTGTATATGCAGTCTGTACAAAAATAAATAGATATGGAATTGTAGTTGTTTATTTTTTAAAAACTAAAACATATCTGTTAAGAATATACATAAATACATACACAAACATGTATATTAAGCATTGTAATGACTATTAGTGACGTTTTTTGTTTTTTGTATAGACAAGTAGTTTAGTTAGCAACAGCAGTAATATAATGAATAACAGTGTTGTTGTTGTTCTTTGTGTATTCAGTCAGTTTGTACATACAAAAATAAATATATATGGAATTGTTGTTGTTTTTTTTTTAAAGCAAAGCCTGTTATGATTGTTTTTTTTTTTTCATATTCAAATTTTCGTAGTTTGAAAAAAATTTAGATTTATATATGTGAAAATATGAAAGCATACGTTAAGGCGAAAATTTTATTAATTGTCGGTAATATGGTAATATGATGTCGATAAGATGGTAAGATGGTAATATGGTGAAGGGTATCAAAGATTCGGCACAGCCGAATCTTTTTCAATTTCATTTTTTTTAGGTTTTTTTGTTGATCATGAATATTTTTGCATTTTTTATGACTCAAAAAAGTGCATTTCTCGACTTTCCTGCACTCCTAGAAATTGTCTTGTATGCTCAACATGCATTTTGGTTATAAATTTGAATTGTGCGTTTTCATAAATTTTGTTATATTTTTAATTTAAGAAAAACTATGCTATTACAACAAAATTTTGCACACAGTTACTGAGAGCATAGCTGTTACTTGTGAATAAAATAAAAAATGAAAATACATTTTATTTTAATTCTATTTCTTATTTCTAATTAAAAATATTTGTAAATCATTTTATTAGTTTTTAAATAAAAACATTAAGGATTTCTAGTTATACCTAATCAAATGAATTTATTGTAATTTTGTATGTGATTGAACAAAATAAATTAAAAAAGAAAATATTTTATAATATTAATATTTTATATATTAATATTATTTTTTTTTTTTCGATTTATCTGTAACTACCTTGATGCAAAAATAGAAAAATTCAAGTGGTCATAAAACAAAATATTTTGCCTACCAGCGAAAAATCCTTTGGTGGGTTTATTACACATATCAAGAGCTATCAATTGCAATCGGAATGATTCCGCCTCCAAAATACTGTTGCATAGTGTTATTCAAACAAATTTATGTTGAATAAAAATATTCAAAAATTTTCTAAGGGCTAGTTTTTAGGATGTCGAACGTAGCTTAAGACATTATTGATGTTTTTCAATAATAGATTATCTGGTATATAATCTAAGTTTGACTCAGCTACATTCTCCAGTTAAACCCAAATTAATACTGTCTAACATAAACAGCTGAATATGAAAACAAATATCACTATATAATGAGAAATATTATATTTTATAAAATATTATACAAAAAATTAAATTAAATGCATAAATTTAAATTTTTATTATATAAATTTAAAGCATTTCCATAATTTTAACAAAAATCAGCTCTGTTTTCAAAATTCAGTATGGCAATGGTAATGTGTATTCGAAATTTTTTCTTATCTGACTTTTTAAAAAATGGAATAATATTTAAATCATTTTATTTCAAATTATTTTCATGTAACCAAAAATTGTAATATAAAGAATACAAAATACTTTCTAAAAAAAAAAATAAATTAAATATAAAAATAATTTATTTTTAACAAAATATTAAATGAATAATAAATGTAAGCAAATTAACAGTACTATTTTTTTACGTAAACTAAAAGTTATAAGCCTTAAAGCGTGTACGGATTTTTTCGGGCGCAGTCCTTATATATGATATGCAAAAATATGCACTAACAAATCAATGCCATTTTTAAGTAAAATGTCTGATTCGGATAGATAACAACATTGAGTTTTTAAATTCTTCAGAAAAAACATGTATTTTCCTATTATCTTTATATATTCTTTCCTTTATTTACTTCTCTTTATATACATATGTTTTATAAATTTGGTTATTGTTAATATAGTTTTTGTTGTGGCAAATTTGCTATTGAAGAAATTATAATCAAAATGATTTTTGATAACTTTAAAATCCGCCCCATAGTAATTAGGTATACCAGATTTCATAATTCTATAAAAGAATATCATGTTACCTATTTATTTTTTAATATTTAAAGATATTTACCATATTCATTCTTGTAAATTATATACTTTTTATAATAGAATTTAAAATTTTTCTAACTTAAGTTTTCATATTAATTTGTTCTTTAATATTTAATTGCAGTCTCAAAGTCAACGATTAAACGAAGACTCTAGACGTTGCGGAAAAATTTTGCATATGCGTCTGACCAATTTTATGTGTCATTCGAATTTAGTAATTGATTTTCACTCCCGTGTTAATTTTTTGGTGGGAAGTAATGGTAGTGGAAAGAGTGCTGTGTTGGCTGCATTAGTTTTGGGTCTAGGAGGAAAGGCCAGAGATACCAATCGATCAAGCAGTGTGAAAGGTAAATTTTTGAATATGATACTTGTTTAGAATGGGGATGTTTAATCATAGACTATAATAATTCAAGATTTTTGTTGAAAAAATAATACTCCACGGAAATTTCTCGAAACATTCATGGTATCCTCAACATCAAGCTTTACTTAATATCCTTGGATTATTATAGGTTTTATAAAAAATGGAGAAACTACTGCTAAAATTGAAATCGAAATAGCCAATGATGGTCCGCAACCATACGAACCTTTAATTTATGGGGAGAAAATTACTATTGTTCGTACAATATCAGCAAATTCTGGATCGTATGTTATAAAATCTGCAAATGGTTTAGTGGTTACCAAAAAAGTTGATGACTTACATCGCATTCTAATGTATCATAATGTACAAGTTGATAACCCAGTTTTTGTTTTAAATCAGGATAGTGCTCGTGAATTTCTTAAAGAGTAAGATAATCAACAAACATAGCAGATTCATTATTATATTTGTTTTTTTATTTATTATTTATAGACTTGAACCATCTAAAAATTATACCCTTTTTCTTAAGGCCACTCAAGTTGATGTGGTAATGGAAAAACTTAATGAATGTTTGCATTTGCACAGATCCCATACACATGAGTTAGATATTTATAGAATTGTAAGTAAACTACAGTCATTAAAGTAATATAATGATAAATTGTAAATAAAACGAATAAAACTTCATAATTAAAATTTTCAGAAATTAGATAAACAACGTGAGGATATACAAGAACATGAGGAGAAGTTAAAACAAATTTTATCATTTGAAAAATTAAAGGTATTAATGTTCCATTTTTTTTTAAGCTAAATCAAATCACGACTAAATACAATAAAACTATTATTTTAGGATGAATTGTTAAGTTCTGAAATAGAACATGCGTGGTTATTGGTAAAACAAAAGGAAATCGCTTTAAAAGAAATTGATGAAAAAATTGAAAAATACAAGAATAAAGAAAGGGAAATTCAAATGACAATACAAAATAAGGATGAAGCTAATTTAGTGATAAACCAAGAAATCAAGTAAGTATTTCTAATTGCTTTAATGAATCGGTAAAATATTTTTGCTTATTTATGCATTTTAAATTATGGCAATTATTTGATATCGTTATTAGAAGTAAATATATAATTTAACTAGTTTAAATATTTTTCAATCGAGTATGATTGTATGATCACTTTCCATTTGTTAGTATAACAAAACTTCTTAAAAACTTTTAGGAAAATTGATGACATAATTAAAACAAAAAGCTATGATTATCAACGTGAAAATACACACTATAGAGAAATAAAATCTAAACTTGATGCACAAATAAAGATGGCAGTAGAATGTCAGGAAGCAGTTGATTCGTTAAAAAAGAAAAAATCTCGTTTAGAACAGCAAATAAGGGATCTTAATCAACATATTGAAGACCGTTCAAGAGGGTAAATAATTAATTAATCTTTATGAAAAAAACTCTACATATGTTTATTACTTTCATAGCAATCAAGATGAGATTGATGCTTTGCGAGCCGAAAATCAGAGAAGTATAGAAGATTTCTCCAATCAATGCGAAACACATTTAAAACCAATGATAGACAATTTAAAGCGCGAGTTAAAACTGCTTAACGATACTAAATCACAAAAAGAACAAGTCGTTCATGAAATTAAAAGACAACAGAATGAATGTATGAATGAAATACGTAAGTTGTGACTGATTTTATGGGATGGGATTTGTTTTTATAAATATATTCTACAAATTTTTAGGAAACAGAAATATTCAAATAGAAAATGTAAAAGCAAGTGTAAAAAATAAATTATCTATATTTGGCGAACATATGCCAGCGTTAATCAATCAAATAAATAAAGCATATTCTGAAGGTAAATTCTCGCAACTACCAAAAGGACCAATCGGTAGTTATGTGGAAGTACCAAAGCGCCAATATCGCGATGTTATTGAAAGTATTTTAGGCGGAGTATTGCTTAACTCTTTTATTGTTAACAATAAAAAAGATCGCGAAACATTGGGAGCAATTCTTGAAAAATTTTCCAAAAATCGTCCAAATATAATCACAATGGCTTTTCGCAATCAGGTATACGATGTCAGCAGAGGTTGCGTTCATCCACCACGGGGCACTATTTTAGCCTTGAACGAGATCCAGTGTAAAGATCCAGTAGTTATGAATTGCCTTATCGATCAAGTACAAATTGAAACAATTCTCATAACAGCTAATAAGGAAATCGCCGAAGATTTAACATCTGATGAGAATAATGTTCCAAGAAATTTGAAAAGAGTCTTTGTTTTAAATGAAAACAATACTATTTTTGAATATTACCCCATGCCTAGATATCGCGTGTATTCGTCAAAAATTCGACAAGCCAATTACATACAAGTGAACATTGATGAACGTATAAGGTAGTTTATTAAATACTAAAGAAATTTTTCATATTTTAATTATTTTTATATCTTTTGAATGTGAATAATACAGTCAATTAGTTAATGAAAAATCAAATTTCGAAAAGAAGTATAAAAATCTCGAAGTCGATCTGAAACATGTAGGACAGCAAATACCACAAGACTTAAAAAATATAGAGGAGAAGCGGAATGTATTACATCAACACGAAAAAAAACTTGAGGAACTTTACGAAAAGATTAAGGATTTGCAAAACGTAGAGTATGCAGATTACAACAATGAGATAGAGTATTTGGTAAGTAGACTCTATTGAATATAAAAGGTTGTGACGAAAAAATAAATTTATTTTATAATTTCTAAAATTTTTTAAAGGTGACATTTACTCTCATATTATAGTATCCACCAATTCTTTAATTCTGCCATTTATTTAAGAATTTTAAAGAAAAAAATTTTCAAATTTAAAATTTTTTGAGAATTTTTAGTAAAATTTCTAATTATTGGTGAAATTTTAAGTTTTTGCTGATCTTTCAGATTATTGGTAAAATTTGTGATTTTTTTTTGTAAAATTTGCAATTTTTGATGGAATTTAGTGAAATTAAAATTTTTGATGAAGTTTTGGATTTTTGGCAAAATTTAGATTTTTTTGGTGAAATCTCAAATTATTGGTAACATTTTTAATTTTTGTGAAATTTAAGTTTTTAGTGAAGTTTCAAAATATTGGTGAATTATTATTGGCTTTTTGGTAGAATTTTGATTATTATTATGTTTTTTTTTTATTAATTTTCAGATTTTTACTAAAATTTTGAATTTTTTGTAAAATTTCAAAATTTTGGTGAAATTTCAAAATTTTGGTTAAGTTTCAAAAAATGAAAAAGGACAAAAACATCGAAAAAATCTCAAAAATTTAAAAAAACCACTCTGCTGTAAAGAATTTATAGTAAATAATAAAGTAATTATTAATAGTAAATAAATATCAATATATAATAAGAGTCTTGCACTATCATTTGATGTGTAAAGGTATTTTTTATTCTTGTGTTACTTTTGATCTGCATTCAAAAAGTGTACGATATTTTTTTTTTTTTTTTTTTTTTCTTAAGTGTTTTGTTATTATATCAAAATAAACCATAATTGAGCGCAAAAACGGTGAAGATATTGTTGTTGCCTCTCATGGCCACAATATGAGCAAAAGATACGCAACTGCTAGTAGCTCTCAGAGAACTACAAACCAAAATTATTTTACACCACTTCAAACTCTTGATGATGATATTAAGTGTAAAGATTACTCTATACGTAAAATTTCAATTGGTCTTAAATTATTTTGCACCAAAAAAGAAGACTTTGACAAATTTTGAGAAGCGCTAAAAAGTAAATTCCAACTCGAATATTTCACCTATGCTTCAAAAACTGAAAAACCTTACAAGGCAGTCTTGCTGGGACTTGATAAATGTGATCCAGCCGTTATAAAGTCTCGTCTTTTAAACTTAGGCCTTAAATGCACCGACGTTAAAATTGTGACCAGAACTACAGATAGTACTAGGGAGCAAGTAATCTACATTGTATACTTTGAGAGAAAGTCAACAACGCTTATAGAATTAAAGCAGAAATATTCTGTAATAAATTACATAAAAGTGAGATTGGAATACCAAAAGCCCAATAAATCTAAACTCACTCAATGTTACAATTGTCAGTTGTACGGTCATGATTCCAGTAGATGCAATGTTAAATCGTTTTGTGCTCACTGCGCTGGTAATCACAAAACAGTGGAGTGCTCAGCTAATAAATTTAAGTGTGCAAATTGTAAAGGTCCTCATAAGGCACATTGTCTGCAGAATGCCCCAGCAGAGAAATTTATAAACAAATTCGTCAACGCACTCAACCTGAGGTTCCCAGACGGAAGCCTGAATTTAATAATAGAGTTAACTACAACAAGTTTCCAAACACGTTAAACCTAGAGTATCCAAAACCGAAAACCGGTTTCCGGTTTTTTGCAAGCGCAGTCGGTTTCGGTTTTTTTTTGAAACCGGTTTTTAAAAAACGCCATTTTATTTAAATTTTTACTTAATTTTACTCAGAAAGAGAGTGAAATATATATGCCAAGTTTCGAACTGATTAAAAAAAATTTAGAGGTGTCTCAAAGCGATTAAAATCTTGAAAATGATTACTTTTTAAAATGTTTTTCTTTTCATCAATCATAAAAAATTAATTTTAAATGGGTTTATATCTTGTTGAATTCCACACATTATTACCTTTCTGAAATTCCTGAAATCAACATAATAGTTCCCTACTGACATTCTATATACACTGTAAATAATTTTATTATCCAAAATTGATGTAATAGTGAAAAAGACGTAGGTGAGTTAGATGCAAAACAAGAGATTTTTGTGAAATTTGACCGTGAATATCTTACCAAGACAAAACCATATTTAGAAAGGTGATAAACTGTGGAATTCAATGAAAATGCGGAAAATTTAAAATGTAATGAATTAGGTATTGTTGAGCAGAATAAAAAACTAAACTTTATTATATTTCAAATATGTTTAAACCATTCTAAAACTTGGTATTTATAATTTTTGGGCTATAAATTTAAAAACCTTTTTTTACATATATAATTTTTCAAGTTATAATGTGAAATAAAAAACTTTCATTTTGAAATTATTCACACCAAAATTATTATTTTTTCGGAGTAAAGGCGCCCATAGACACACTATACGTGTGTGATTGACGATTTCACTACACATTGATCAATCAAATGTTTATTTTTGCAAAAAAAATTCGAATAAAAGGAAACAATTTTAAATATTTTAATTATTTTTTCTTTCAGTTTAAAAAGTCAAACTGAAATTTTTATAAATGAAAAAGAAAACTTCAAAAATTCATTTACAATATCTGTTTGCAGTACGAGTTCATTTTGAAATCAAAACGATTTTGTAGTTTGTTTTATGACCAATCTTGTTGTAATATTCTGTGTTTAAGATTTTAGATCTTACGGGCTATTTTTGGTCAATCATTTGTTTCCAAATGTGTAAATAAAAATCATAACATTTTTACTTTTCACCCAACGTTTCGTTTGCTTGTTTCAAACTTCTTCAGGGGTATTTTATTGATGAATTGAATTTCTAATGATTTTTCTTGTTGTTTATCATTTTACTTATTATTTAAAAAAACTGGACTTCACGACACAGAATTAATAAATAAATAAATAAATAATCCCCAGGAAAATTTGTATTAGTTCTACAACTAGTTCCAGAACACATGAAAATAGCCTGTACTTGTTTCTACTTTGGCGTTACGACCAATGATTTTTGTTTGAAATTGTCACCTGCAGAACTAGTTCTGTGGAAGTGCTAGCTAGCCAGTACCCATTCTATGGAACGGTTCTAGAACTAGTCCTTTAATCAGTGATTTTTGTTCGAAATTGTCACATTCGGAACTAGTTCCATAGAAGCGTTAGGAACCGGTTTCAGAATCTGTTTTTTTATTTTATTTTTTCATTTATTAATTTTGTAAATACATACTCTTTTTTTAATTTTTGAAATTTTTTATACAAGTATTTTAAACAGTTCTAGGAAGTCATCCGAGAACCAGTAATTTGTTCTCAGAAGTTATGTAGAAGTCATACAGAATTAGTTCTTAAGCACAAGTTCTCTAAAACATTCCGTAAAACGAATTTAGAATCTGAATAATGTTCTACTCCATTAGTGTCAGAATTGGTTGTGATAACACTAGTTCTGAGGATGTTATTAAAGAATCTGAAGTGGTTCTGATTACACCAGTTTTAGAACTTATGTTTTTAGAACATGTTCTAAAATTTTTCCTGGGTCACTACAACACAAACATATAAGTTAAACTTAATGCTAATATCACAGAACTTCAACTCGATTTTGAACAAGGTTTACATGGACGGACAGACGGACGGACGGACGGACATCGTTAAATCGACTCAGAAAGTGATTCTAAGCCGATTGGTATAAATTAAGGTGGGTCTTAGACCAATATTTTTGAGTGTTACAAACATCAGCACAAACGCATAATACCCTCTCCACCTATGGTGGTGTAGGGTATAAAAATATATACACCATCAATTGTTACCACCAAAGAACACGGACCTAATTGAAAATGTTAGAATCAGAGTAAATTGTGGTAATTTTTTTTTTTTACATATATATTAGTTTTTATTGAATCTTTCTTTTTCAGAAATTTACAATAAGTATTAAAATCTTAACCTAAACTTAAATTATTGTTGATATTGCCACTGCAAAATCCAACGTAGAGTTTTCATTAGTAGTGTTATCTTCCAAGATCCAGTGTTTCCATTCTTCTTAGGCGTCTGTGACCCTCAAAAGTTAGCAGATCCCTAGCGAGAGGGTTTGGGTGTTCAGATAATTTTTTCATATATTTGATGCTACTGTTCTTTATCTCCTCACGAATTGTAGGAATATTGAGATCCTTGTGGATGTTGCTATTTCTGACGTACCATGGTGCACCCGTTATTATTCTTAGGAGTTTGGACTGTCTTTTCTGTAATTTTTCAATGTTTGATGAAGAGGCTGTTCCCCAGAGCTGTATGCCATATAACCATATAGGTTTTATTACTGCTTTATATAACAGTACTTTATAGTCCAAGTCTAGGGCTGACTTTGGACCAATTAACCAATGAATTTGGGCAGATTTTAGTTTTATTTGAGTAACTTTGGATTCTATATGACGAGTCCGTGTTAAACGCCGGTCTAGGTGAATACCAAGATATCTTACTTTATCCTGTTCAGGTATTTGAACATTGTTTATTCGAATGGGGGGACAACTTTCCATGCGTAAGGTAAATGTTATATGGACACATTTCGAAGCATTCACATTGATCTTCCATTTATATAGCCATTTTTCCAGCTCAGTGATATGGGATTGGAGTTTTTCGGATTCAATCACAGGATTTGTATGCATACTTACAAAAGCAGTATCATCTGCAAAAGTTGATGTATGAGTCATAGGGCTCGTGGGCATATCTGCCGTATATAGTATATAAAGAAGAGGCCCTAAAATACTTCCTTGAGGTACTCCTGCGGAAATTTTTCTACGTGAAGAAATCACATCTTTCGATCTTATTTGAAAAGATCTATTTATTATATAGGTTTTTAGTAACTTATGAACGTTCTGTGGAAGTAACGTGGTCATTTTATGTATTAGTCCGTCGTGCCAGACTTTATCGAAAGCTTGAGATATGTCAATAAATAACGGAGAGCAATATTGCTTGCTCTCGAAACCTCTTCTGATGAGAGTTGTAATTCGATGCACTTGTTCAATAGTACCATGTTTTCTCCTAAAACCAAACTGATGTAATAATAGGCTCTCAAGGAGCAATTTCTCAAACAATTTCGAAAAAATTGATAATAAGCTTATTGGACGGTAAGATATTACTTGAGTGACGTCTTTTCCAGGTTTGGGTATCATTACTATCTCTGACAACTTCCAAGTACTTGGAAAGTAGCCAGTACGTAAAATGGCATTGAAAATGAATAAAATAAATTTTAGAGCCAAGTTTGGCAAGAAACAAATCATTGTGCTGGTAATTTTGTCCGTTCCAAGATTTTCCTGCCTTCAGACCTTTTACTGCTAATTTCACGGCAGAGAGCCGAAATTTTAATGGAGAGAGAATATGGTCGCTAACTACAACAGGTCTTAGAGTTGAACCTGTATTATTTGGAGTGAAAACGTGTTCTAAATGACTAGCGAATGCTTCAACTTTTTCATTAGAACTTTTTGCCCATTGGCCATTTTGGAGGCGTATGGGGGACTCATATGCCATAGGGCATTGCATATTTTTCACCGCCTTCCATAGACTATAATCAGTTTCCTTAGTAGAGTCTAAGTTTTGCAGATATGTTTTCAATTTGGATTCTTCAGAGCGAAGCGTAATCTTTTGATACATTGATTAAGTCTAGTTTTGACGGCTGGTGATCGAGAATCTTGCCATTGACGTCTTAGTTGCCTTTTTTCCCTAATAAGAGATTCAACATTTGAGCAACATTTAATATATTTTGGCCTTCGTGAGAAACGCGAAGGTGTGGATAATATAGCTGCATTAGTCAGGATATCCGTGAAGATATTAACTGCAGATTGTATTTCGTTTTCGCTTTTCAGTGGAATATTTTGTGGTAAGTGGGAGCTTATGTACATTTTGTATTTTAACCAGTTTGTTTTCTTGTTTGGGAAACAAGAGCTTTGTGTTTCAAAGTGGCTTGGACTATTAATCAGTGTCAGGATCGTTAGTGTATGGTCTGACGAAAGATCAAGTGAAGGAATCACTGATATACATTCACGTTTTACATTTCTAATTACAGCAAAGTCGATAAGATCGGGAACCTTATTGAGGTCTGTAGGCCAGTAAGTAGGTTGGCCACAAGATATGGAATCTAGTTTGCTGGATGATATTGCTTCAAATAACTGCCTACCTCTGGGAGTTGTTAGACGAGAGCCCCAAAAGGTATGTTTTGCGTTATAGTCTCCTGCTGCTATAAATCTTGGGCCTAAAGTTGCAAAATAATCAAGAAATTGATTACGATTAATAGAATATCTTGGAGGACAATATATAGAGGATATTGTTATATTGTTATCGGGAATATTTATTGAAGTGGCCTGAATATGATCCGTTCTGTATTCTGGCATTGGAAAATGCTTTATATCTTTACGAACTAATATTGCTGTCCCTCCGCATGCCCTACCGTTAGGCTGCTTTGTGTCATAGGTATAGTAGCCATTTATTCTGAAACAGTTCTTTTGAGTAAAGTGAGTTTCAGATACCAGTAGCAGATCAATATCTTGCAACGTTAAAAATTGTTGGACTTCGTGTTTATGTTGGCTAAGGCCGTTAGCATTCCAGTAACATATTCTTAAGGAATTCATTTTTTACTTAGCAAAATCTGCATGAGCATGCTTTGATTTTGCATTAATTGTTGTAACATATTTTGAATATTTGACATAAAAGTGTTCATGGTTTCAATTAGTTTCTCAATAGAGCTTTGAGAATTTATGTTGGGAATTACTGAACCATCTTTTAAAGCGTGAGCATATGAAAATAATGGAGCATTATTTTCATTATTTTTATGAGTTTGGTTGGGAATTACTGAACCCTTATTGAAAGTATTTGGAAATTTAATTTCATTTGTGTAGTAGAACCTTCTTTTACCGTATGAGCATACGACAATTGCCGATTCGTGTTCAGGTTACTTCTATGTTGTGCACTAGAAGTAGGTCCATTAGGGAGGCTTGGAAAATTAGAATCCTGATATTGAGCATATACAGGTCTTCTTGCCTTTGAAGTCCCTTTAATTTGAATATACACAGGGCAACCATGGTAGTTTGCAGTGTGATTCTGACCACAATTGCTACACTTTCTTGCACTGATGTCTGTTTTTGAATAGGGACATTCCAGACTTTTATGGATATCTCCACATCTAACACAAACTGATGGCAATTTGCAGAAGGACTTAGTGTGTCCATATTCCTGACAATTTAAGCACTGTAGGGGACCTTTGCGTTTAATTGGTTCTTCCACAACTATCTTGCGATTTAGAAGGTATCTTAAACCGTATATGGGATGTGTATCACTCTTTTTCTTCAATCGGGAAGAATTATAAGATATTTCAACTCTAAAAATTGGTTGAGATACCTTAATTTTTATTAATTATATTGTGAACGGACTTCACTTCATAGCCTTCAGATTCAAGAGCTTCTTTAATCTCATCAGCCGGTACAGAACTGTCAATACCTTTAATGACAACCAATAACCCTTTTGTCAACTATAATTCTATAGTTTTTTTCTGTGAATGTCTGAATTTTAGTTTCAGAAACATTCCCTTTTCGTAGAGAAACTACGTAGAAATTTTCTTTGCCTACAAGTTGGGACAACTTTTTTACTAGAGCGTTAGTAGTAGGCTCGCGCAAGTAGAGTGGAGGAGGCTTATAATTTTTGGTACTCTTTGCAGATTCAACTTCACTTTCTTGGTTATCCAGTATCGAGAACCGATTTTGACTTACCTCATATTTTTTCTGTTGCTTTGGATTTGGTTCAAGTTTTAATGTCCTAGGGCTGGACTTACGTTTAGTGATGGTAATATAACGGTCCATCCCTGTTGGAATTTTGTTATGTCCTGAGTTCACTAAATTATTATTATTCTTTGGTATGGCACCAGTATTTTTCATTGATTGCCGTGATGGAGAAATTATTTCACTATTATCTTTTGCCAGATCACTTTTGTTACCGCTAAAGGTATTAACAGTGTTAATATTGTAATAATTATTTTTTGAATTGTCATTCAATTGTGTGCTACTTTTTTCATCAACCATTAAACTAGTTGTTTGTTTATATTTCTGATTTTCTTTTGTGCTATATTCTACACAATTTGGCGCACTAGTAATTGCACTAGAGAGAGGAGATCTCTCATTTGTTGTTCTTGCGGTTAAATAATTCCTGTTCTTTTGTGTATCATATAAATTATTATTATTTTTTAAGGGGCTCAATACAATGTATGCGTTTTTACCATTTGTACTCACTTAATAGAGAGTTAGAGCAACTCATTAAGTGGGGTTTTTCACTATGTGGGGTTTTCCACTATGATTGTCCAGTCATGATGTTTCCTTTTATTTTCTTTTAAGCAATCTTTGTAAAATCTCGTACGTTTTGACGATGATTTTGAGCATGATTGTTTGAAATTTTATGTTAGTGTTGCCGTTGTCAATAGAACTTTATTTAAGAGGAAAAAAGTATTTTTAATTCAATAATTATTCCATTTTACTAAGAAAGCATATTAATTACATCATTTATTAATGAATTAATTAATGTTAACAATAAAATAATTTAACTATACAACAAAATTTATATGTATATTTCTTCATATAAATTATAAAATAAAAATTATTTTCCTTCATATTTGGGATAAAATTACTTTTATTTCAATAATTATTTATTTTTATTGCCTTTATGAATGATTTAAAAAAAAACAAAATTACACATTTTTTTTAATTTTGTGTATAAAATAGAAATTTTACTTGTTAAATTTTGTATATCACAATTTTTCCATATGGTAACACTTATATAAGTTTAAGCATCATAGCGACGATCTTTATACTCTGAAAAACGAAAATAAATAAAGCAACATAAGAAAAGTGCGAATGCTGTAAATAAGAAACATAAAAAACACACACGAAATCACGATTCGTGCTTGTTTTCTTACCCCTCTTGCTTCTTTACACCTCTTGCCTACAAACTAAAACCATCAGATGCAAAACCATCATCGTCAAAATTGGCCCTATGATTGTCCAGTCATGATGTTTTCTTTTATTTTCTTTTAAGCAATCTTTGTAAAATCTCGTACGTTTTGACGATGATTTTGAGCATGATTGTTTGAAATTTTATGTTAGTGTTGCCGTTGTCAATAGAATTTTATTTAAGAGGAAAAAAGTATTTTTAATTCAATAATTATTCCATTTTACATAAAAAGCATATTAATTACATCATTTATTAATGAATTAATTAATGTTAACAATAAAATAATTAAACTATACAATAAAATTTATATGTATATTTCTTCATATAAATTATAAAATAAAAATTATTTTCCTTCATATTTGGGATAAAATTACTTTTATTTCAATAATTATTTCTTTTTATTGCCTTTATGAATGGTTTAAAAAAACAAAATTACACATTTTTTTAATTTTGTGTATAAAATAGAAATTTTACTTGTTAAATTTTGTATATCACAATTTTTCCATATGGTAACACTTATATAAGTTTAAGCATCATAGCGACGATCTTTACACTCTGAAAAGCGATAATAAATAAAGCAACATAAGAAAAGTGCGAATGCTGTAAATAAGAAAAATAAAAAACACACACGAAATCACGATTCGTGCTTGTTTTCTTACCCCTCTTGCTTCTTTACACCTCTTGCCTACAAACTAAAACCATCAGATGCAAAACCATCATCGTCAAAATTGGGTCTAACACACTAGCACAAATGTATATTTGTATATATTTTTTTTTTTTTTTGTGTTGTACTTTGTTTTGTATTCTTTCTTAAATTTTAATATGCAGATATTAAGTTAACAATGTAACAAAATATAAATATTTTATAATTAATTTATGTATAAATGCTTTAGATTTGTTAAGCGTCCATTCGCTTTTTTTACTTATCTTTTGTTTCAACTATATACACTATTATTTTCACAGCACTTCACTAAGAAATTATTATTTTTAGTAGAGCAATGTAAAAACACGTCTATACACGAGAGAAAACTCTGTATCTGTATTGTGGTAATGATGTCATAGACATGTATTCCTGTTACTTCCCAGGAGGTGCACATGGATCAGATGATTCCAAAATAATTAAATTTAGGTCTGATCTTCGTAAATTAACGGACAACAATAACAAATATATTCTAGGGGGAGACCTAAACTGTTGACATCGATTCTGGGGATGTTTAAGGAATAATTCTTGGGGAAATATCTTATATGAGAAAATACAACTAAATCAAACTGAATTACCGTTTCCTCATGAACCTACATATATACCTGTCGATCCAAATAAATAACCATCGACTCTGGACTTCTTTGTAACAAACATCTCAGCACACTTGTCAGCTGTCAAATTGATTAATGATTTAGGATCTGATCATTTACCAATTATGTGCAATAATAATCTAATGCATAAAAAAAAACTTAATATATAATTTTAATAAGGCAAAATGGTGAAAATATTCAAAATATATAAAAGATAATCAGCCCAGCCCAGTAGATTTCAAAGAAATAACTACTTGTAATGAAATTGATAATTTCATCAATATTTTTAATACTGTAATTAAAACAGCAATTGATAATTCTATCCTAAAACAATGTCTAGCACCAGTGTCCAATCCGCTACCGAATAATACAATAACTATGATGCAAATGAAACATTTTTAGGAGAAACAGGAAAAGATTCCGAGACATAGGAGACCATAAAGCTTTGTCACTTTTAAATAGAAACATAAAAAATGAGATTTTTAAATTCAGAAACCTATCCTGGAATAACATATTGTCTAAACTCGACAAATCATCTCCTCCATTTTCGAAAGTTTCTAAAATTTTAAGGAAGAAATCTTGTAACATTCCAATTTATAAAACATAATAATATAATTTTTTACACCCAACTAGAGAAAACTGAACTTTTGGCTCAAACTTTTAATTTGAATCACTGTTCTTCAGCTAGCCTTTGTGATAACGAAACGGTTTCTGAGGTAAATAATGTTGCAAACCAAGTGAATAACGTAAGTGTCACTCCACCACTATTATTTCATTTTATGTGATAAAGTTACTGGTGTAATAAAAGGTCTTAAAAATAAAAAATTCCCCGGTGCTGATAAAATAAATAATAAATGCTTAAAACACTTGCCAAAGATGGGTTTATGTTATATCACAACCATATATAATGCATGTCTAAATCTATGCTACTTTCCCTCTGCTTGGAAGATCTCGAACACAATTCCGATACTTAAACCTAACAAACCTCCTTAGTCTCCGCTGTCGTACAGGCCAATTAGTCTGCTGTCGTCATTAAGTAAAATTTTAGGAAAAATTCTGAAAGAAAAAAGTATTAATTTCATTGACAGAAATAATATTCTACCACCTCAACAATTTGGATTTAGAAGCGGCCACAACACTTCCCAACCCTTAATCAAAATTAGAAAACTGGTTAAGAATAATTTTAATGTTGTAAATGTAAATCCACAGGTATGGTACTGCTAGACATAAAACCTGCTTTCGATTCAGTTTGGCACAACGGATTGATACTCAAATTAAAAAAAACTTAATTTCCCTATAGAAATCGTAAAAATTATACAAAACTTTTTACATAATAGATTTTTCAACGTCTTCTTAGGTAAAACTTGTTGTCAAATGATTACGATCACTGCTGGTTGTCTTCAAGGCTCATGTCTGATGTTCCTGAATGTACAAACTGCATAATGTCAATATTTACAGACGATACATCGATTCTTTTTTCCGACATTTTTTCATCTAATATAACAAGTCTACAGTTCGCTAATTACTAAATTACAAAATTATTTCAATAAATGGAATATTTTGATTAATACCCAAAAAACTCAAGCTATCTATTTTACCAAAAAGCGAAAAGACTGTTTCATACCTCAAGTACCATTGCGTTTTATGAACTACGACATACCATGGGAAAATAATGTAAAATATTTAGGTGTTATCCTAGATGAAAAAGTCAACTTTAATTGTCATATTCCATATGTGATAAACAAAATAAGCAAGCTAATAAGAATTCTTTATACTCTTATAAATAGGAGATCTAAGCTAAACATTTCCAATAAAAAACTTATCATAAAATCAATATTTCAACCTGTAATATTCTACTGTGCTCCAGTTTGGTTCTCATCTGCGAAATGTCATGTAAATAAGCTCCATGTTGCTCAAAATAAACTACTTAAGATGGTATTTAATCTACCTTGGCATTATTCCCCAGCAAAAAATTATGAAAGTAATTCTTTACAAATGACATCTAAATCACATCCAAAGTATCTAATGAATTTTTTTCAATTATTCTAGTAGTTATTTTTAATATCGTTATAAAAATTACGGTATTAAATTACTTATTTGATCAAAGTTTTCCTTGGTTTTTAACACTTCTTAAACATTTATTCAGAAGCGCAGAAGTTGGATAAATATTAAAAAAATAATAATAACAATTTTGAATAATTTAAGATTTTAATTTCATCTTTTCTTTTTTGCTTTTAAATAAATAAAAACTGAATTATAATTATTTACTCGTATCTTTAATAACAGCCCTGTTTATTCTGTTTTTATCTTAACTGCTTTAAATAGGTTTTTGTAAATTTTTTCCTTTTTAAAAAATAATAAAACTCATTGTATATACAGCGGGTGTCATAAATAAATAAACAAACTTATCATTTTTGTTTCGCTTTAAAAAGCCGCAAATGTAACGGCCCATTTTTAAAAATTTACATGTTTCTGATGAAATCAATTTGTTTTCTTTTACATTGATGACCAGGGCAAGTTTTTATATGCACAAAAATAATTGAAATATGCGCTTGAAAAAGCACGAAAAAATGGTATAATATGCACAGAAATATGCAAAAATAGCATGAATATGTATATAAAAACCAACGAATTTATGCATTCTTATATATTAATGTGTAGAAAATATGCACAAATATGCATTTTTTTAACTTTCAATCTCAAATAAATTTCGATGTTTATAAAAATATAACTATTTTAATTTTAAGTATCATATTTGACGCTTCCGAATTTTTTTCTTTACAATATTTACAATGTACTCAAAATACTCACAAAAAATTTTTAGAGATCATTTTATTGAACTCCAAAAAATTGTGTTTTTGTTAAGAAAACTAACTTTTGTATCCATTATATGCAAATTTATGCAAAGATTTAAAATATAAGCATTTTTTGTGAAATTCTTTTGAAATATGCAAATGCTTACTTTCCAAGCGAAAAGCTTGAAAAACTTGCCCTGTTGATGACAAATTTTTCAAATATTATTCCATTCTAAGTTTCTTTCTAGAGAAAGTTGAAAAGAAGTCGTTTTCAGGCGAGTAAAAAATAAGTAAACAAGCAACTATTTACTTAATTTCTTAAATTTTTTTATTAAAAGTAAGTTAAGTTTATGGTTGAAAAATGATTTTAGCACAACAGCGATAGTTATTTGTTACATTATGAGAGAAATAAAAACTCACTTTTTCCATTATATTTGAAAATTTTATAAAAGCAGAAACTTTTAATTTAACCATAATTTCAACCTAAAAGATGGCAAATAGCGCCCAATTAAGTGTAGGAGAACTAATTGACCGCAATTACACGCATAAACGGCTAAGAATCACTACAAAAAGTATAGATAACAATTTAGCTTTAAAATCCTATGCTTTCTGCTTCAAAATTGTTATCAAAACTTATTCCGGAAGTCCGAAAACTATGGTCTGAATTTACAACTCACACAAAAATATGTATATGAAGACGGAAAACATGGTCTAGCTGTACGAAAAATTGTATACATAACTATAATAAATCTCGAAAATTTGATGACGTTCTATGTAGATTATGTCTAAAAATATGAAAAATCTAGAAAATAAGTCTCTGGATTGAATAACCTATGTTTCGCATGGAATATAATGTAGGCTATATGTACGTTTAGCTCTAAAATGTTTAAACTTTAACTTTTAAGTATAGAAAACCAATACGTAAGTCCAACAGAAAGAGGTTAATGGTTTGGAAATACATTTATATTTATAAAATAGGAAAAAAAGTGGTACACAAAGGTGAAATAAAATCCCAGATTAACCTTAATCTGTTAAAAGCTATAAAGTTACAAAAAATTTTTGTTTAATTTTTGTGGATTTTATCCTATTTTTATCCTATAGTAGGAAAATTCGCCTATAAATTAGGGTTAATTTGAATCAAAATATATAGCTGAGGAAATAATTAACATTTCAGAGTCCAGATGTGTCACCAATAGAAATTGCATGAAATTTAATTAAAAAAAAAAAATAGAGTCCCCATAATTGACCAAACTAATGGACTTAATTATTACTAAAACCTCTTAATTTTGTCCAAGAATATGAAAAATATATGAAGTCACTACCAACACGTTTGGCACTAATATATCAAAATATAGGCGGTCACCGTGGCTATCAGAAGCCATGTTTACTTATTTATGGAACATTGATTTTTTAGACTTCTTTAAAAACAGTCACATTCACTAAGAAGTAATGTGTTGAATTGAATCTTTTGCTGCTTATTTTACTAACAAGGCAATATATATTTATAATTATATGTTACTTTTGATATCTTCAATCTACAACTTGAAAAAGAATCAATTGTGTTCAAGATACTACTTTGTTTACTTATTTATGACACCCGCTGTATGTACAGTTAGGGACAAAACTATTTGTACACCTCATATATTTCGTATACCTTCAATAGTTTATAAAGAATTTAATTAATTTAATTAAGTTATAAAAACAAAATTAATATCCAACACATTATTTAAAAAAATACAAAATAATAAAAATTCATTGGGACAAAAGTATTTGTACATATAATCTACACCTACTTATAATACTTATATTGGAAAAATTTAATATTTTGTAGGTCCTCCTTTTGCATCTAACACGGCCTGTAATCTTTTGGGCATCGATCGGACAAAATTTCTCGTTTCATCTGGAGATATTTCCTTCCAGGCTTCCTCCAAAGCAATTTTAAGTTCATCCCTGCTTCGGACGTGCTTTGTAGCGACTTTACGTTTCAAAATATCCCAACAGTGCTCGATGGGGTTTAAGTCAGGTGATTGGGGAGGAGAATTAAGTTGTCTTGGTGCATGGTAAAGCAACCACTCCTTCACTGAACGCGCTGTATGTTTTGGGTCATTGTCCTGTTGGAATATCCAACTTTGGCCAAGACCCAAACCATCTACGGAATCCTTCAAATTGTCTTCCAATATACGTTTATATTGATGCTGGACCATTACACCATCTATAAATACCATTCGCCCTACCCCACTGGCTGCTATTGCCCCCCATACCATAACACTTTCCCCACCATGTTTCACTGTTGGGGTCAAATTGTTAACTTCTAACGCTGTATTTTTTTTGCGCCACACTTTTCCCCTGCTATCATTTCCGAAAAGATTGACTTTGGTTTCATCAGTAAACAAAACCCTATTCCAAAATTCTTCGTCCTTATCAATGTATCGTTTGGCAAACTCTAAACGCAAATGCTGTTTTTTTTTACTAATCAGCGGTTTCTTGCGGGGAATTCTACTTGCATATCCCGCAGAATGTAAGATCCTCCCTACTGTTTTTGGATGAACAATTGTTCCGGTAGTATTTGCGATTTGTTCCGCTAATTTTGCCCGAGTTACTCTTGGATTTCTTGCCACTTCTTTTATCACCAAGCTCGCTTCCCGTCTGGAAACCTTTTTTGGCCGTCCAGTTCTTGGCACATTTTCAACAGATCCGCTGTTTTTATACTTGTTTACAATGTATTGTACTGTGGAATGTTGCAAATTTACTAAATTACTTATATTCCGGAGAGATTTTCCTTTTTTATGTTCATCAATAATTAAATTTTTAATATCCAAACTCAACTCTTTTCGCTTTCCCATTTTTGATGTGCTTATTATTCAAAACATTAAAACCAACTTCTTATTTTAAAAATAAAACTCGATTAACGAAGAAAATATAACGGTATTTAAAAAAAATCATCATACAAGAGTCCAACGTACAAATAATTGTACAAAGTTAATTGTACAAAGTACTGATGTACAAATACTTTTGTCCCAAAGATTTTTACTTAAATTGTACTTTTTTTTAACAATGTGTTATATATTAATTTATTTTTTATCAAATAATTCAATAAAAATGGACCTGAATTAAAACTACATATAATAATTTTTTATTCTTTATAAATTATTGAAGATATACGAAATGCATGGGGTGTACAAATAGTTTTGTCCCTAACTGTATATATTAAAACTGTAAAATACACTACTAAGGCCCGTTATTATAACTTTCCAATAACTAAAGTTAGGATGTTATAGTTCACTTTAACAGTTTTTGGTTATTATAAGTATAAAGGCCCAACCAGTCAACTTTGCAACGCAACGCAGAATGAAGAAAGGTAGCGTGAAACATTTTGTACAACTAGTCAACAAAAGTAAACGTATCATATGTTTTTGAACATTCATTGTGTAAACAACTCTGGTTTCGGTTATTTTGTGAACAAAATAAACTACAGGGTTGTTAAAAACTTACGAAGCTACGTAAAAATCTATTTTCTGTAGATTTCTGCGATACGCTACCTAGAATTTTTGTGTCAATAGCTACATACACACATTTGCATAAAGCTGGTTGAAACAGCTGATTGCGATACGATGATTTTTTGTTGAGTGGTTGGGGCTTAAGTTAAGCCAAAAGTGACCGATAAGCTAAATGTAAGAACATTTAACCATTAACTTTTATCGGAAGGTTTATGTATTCAGAGCTGCCATATTTTCTGCTTTTAAAAGAAATAAATAAAAATATATTTATTCCGCTGTAGTTTTTAGTCATTTTTCTTTCTATATTTATATTTGTTCTGGCGTTGTCTTTTAGTTAGCTTAAACTAATTTATTTTAAAAGTTTCTTTGTTTTTTATTTGTTTATATTTCCGTTAGTGGCAGTTACGTTCAAATAGTACATGTTGCCACTACGTTAAGTGGCCAAAAGTAATCGGTTTTTGCTTTGATATTGCCGTATTATCAAAAGTAGATAAAAGTAGATAAAGCTCACTATATCGTTCACTTTAGTTTATCTTACCTTTAACTATCTGATACCTTATTGGTAGGTTATAATAACGGCCCTAAGTAGAAAAGAAACATAGTTTCTAAACTCTTTACCTAAAACAAATGTAAATAGAATTGATATCATAGAATAGAAGTTTATGTGAGAGCCAGCCTATACAAAATTTTCAAAAAATTTACTAATTTTTTTGAAAATACAAAAACAAAATATATGTGACTACATGTATTTTGTTGTTGTATGAATTAGGTTTTTGACAATTGAATTAGGTTTTTTTCTCCCACATATAATAAATAAATAAAATAAAAAATATATATATAGCGTAAATTTTTTATAAAAACCATGCTATAGAATAAATTTAAACTAAGATTCTTAACTCCCGTGGGACATTTATAATAATGGTGTTATGTCGGAATTTACAACAATAAACTTTTTAAATATTTTAACTAAAAAATACCAAAAATTACAATCAAAAAATATCTCTTTAAATTCAGGTTTCTAATCTTAGAATAACGAAAAATAAATATCAGAATTACGAAAAAGTATATTAGAATAAAGAAAAAGTACCACAAAACCCGTTTTAAGGTTTCTGATTCACTTAGAAGCTTACATCTTCAATTTCTAAGGAAGAAAATTACAGAACATTCAAGAAGTACTATTAGAATAACGAAAAAAGATACCACAAAGTCCCTTCTTATGGATTCTCATTCATTTAGGACCATATATCTTTAATTTTATTTTCTATATTCATAATTATAGAAAATTCAAAAAGTACCATTAGAAGAACAAAAAAGTACCACAAAGACCCCTCTTGTAAATTCTTTCTCACATAGGACCATGCATATTTAATTTCATGTTTCTACTTTAAATATTACCGAAAATTAAAAAAGTACCATTGGAAGAACAAAAAAGTACCACAAAGTCCCCACTTATTGATTCTCACTAACTTAGCACCACATGTCCTTAATTTCATGTTTCCACGTTCATAATTATAGAAAATTCAAAAAGTACCATAAGAAGAACAAAAGATTACCACAAAGTCCCCTCTAATGAATTCTCATTCATTTAGGACAAAATACCATTAATTTTATGTTTCTATGTTAAATATTATAATAAATTAAAAAGTACCATTAGAAGGAAAAAGTACCACAAAGTTCTCTCTTATGGATTCTGATTCACTTAGCACTTCATGTTCTTAATTTCATATTTCTAGATTAAATATTACAGAAAATTCAGAAAGTACCATTAAAATAACAAAAAAGTACCACAACGTCCCCTTTTATGGATTCTCATTAACTAAGGACCACATATCCCTAATTTCATGTTTCTAGGTTCATAATTATAGAAAATTTAAAAAGTACCATTAGAAGAACGAAAAAGTACCACAAAGTCCCCCCTTTTGAATTCTTTACAACATCGGACCATGCGTATTTATTTAAATGTTTCTAGGTTAAATATTACAGAAAATGAAAAAAAAGTACCAATAGAAGAAGAAAAAGTACCACAAAGTCCATCATCTTGAATTTTTACCCACAGACCATGTATGGCGGTAACCCCGGCTCGAACCCATGTTCATCTGACGTATATTATGTTTTATAGTCTTCAGCGCTTACCACTCAGCCACTGATTGTTATTGCGCGCGAGTTGCTAATTGCACACTTAACGAGCATGTTATAAATTAACTCTCAACTGTTAAATAGTGAGTGTGTTTGTGTCAACTGGTTCTCAATTGGAACTTTGTTGACGAGTTAGGTGCCAATTGGTACTCAACTGGTACAGAGGAACCGGACCATTACTGCAATTGTCACAAATTTCCCGCAGGGTATAGATAACCCAGCAAAACAAGATATGCAAAAGAAGTAGTAAACATGCATGGGTTCACTTTAGAGAAACAGCTAGTCATTAAAATGAGTGCTTAAAACCAATGAAATTTTAATAAATCGATTATGATTTTTCATTGTTGAGCATATTAATACATGCTCATTTATATACCAAAATATTATTTTGGACATAAATTAAACTGTAGATTTTATCAAAATATTTATAAACTAATAAATAGCACTTATTTTTAAAGTTTATTTGAGTATAAAAAATGCATAATCTTATATAATTTACAAGTACTATCGAAAAAAATCACAAAAAAAAACACAATTTTTTTTTGTGATTTTTTGGAGTTCAATCAAATGATTTCTAAAATTTTTTTTGTGAGTATTTTGAGTACATTATAAATATTGTAAAGAAAAAAATTCGGAAGCGTCAAATATGATATTTAAAATTAAAATAGTTATATTTTTATAAAAATCTAAATCTATCAGAGATTGAAAGTTAAAAAATGCATATTTGTGCATATTTTTTACATAATAATATATAAGAATACATAAATTCGTTGGTTTTTATATACATATTCAACCTATTTTTGCATATTTCTGTGCATATTGTACCATTTTTTCGTGCTTTTTCAAGCGCATATTTTAATTTTTTTGTGCATATTTAAACTTGCCCTGTTTATTAGGTTTAAGGAAGTAATTAACAATGCCTTTTAATGCATAAGTTCTAAAGCAATCATGAAAATATTACATCCCTTTGAACTACTTCAGAAAATGTTTGCTGGGAAGGAACTGGTTGCTGAGGCCTTCGTTCTTTCTTTTTTAAAAAATAATTAAATTTAAAATATTTACATTTTACAATTTTCTTAATAGAAAGAAGAGAATAAAAGTTTTGAATTGTTTCTATATTTAACCATTTTTATTTTATTTATATTTTTATATTTATTTATTTATTTATTTATTTATTTATTTATTTATTTATTTAGTAGTATTTTAAATACTTTCTTAAGACTATAATACATTAAATTTTACATTTTTAAATGCTCTGATAAACACCATTTTTTACATGAATTACACAATTTCTCTTAAAAGAATTAATATTTGTTTCATTTTTAACATAATTCGGAAGTTGGTTAAATAATTGTAGTCCTTTGTATAACAAACATCTCTTCATTTTATTTGTTGCTACTCTATTTATCCGGAAATCATTACCATTCCTTAAGCTATATGGCTGGACCTCATTCACATGATAGTTCCTGAGTCAAGTATTCTGGCGCATAACCCATTTTCATTTTAAATATAAGAATACACGTGTTAAACTAGAGCCTTTGTCTGACATTCATCCATTTCAATGTGTCAAGCATATATTGTATGGAAGTATATCTACTACATTTTAAAATTGATCGCATAGCTTTATTTTGTAATTTCTGTAACCTTTCTATTTGTATGTTTGTGCAGCAGGTGTATAAAACGGTTGACCCGAATTCAAAATGTGGTTTAATTATTTGTATTGTATATATTTATTGCAGTGATTGTTGATATTTGATTTCTAATCCTTCTAAAAAAGCCTATTTTCTTGCCGATTTTTATACATATATATTCTATATGATCATTAAAATTCATGTTTTTATCGATTATGAATCCTAATATTTTATTTTGTCTACAACTTCAATGATTTTGTTATTAATTTTAAATTCAGTACTGTTGTTCATATTTATTTCCATAATTTTTGTTTTATTTTCGTTCAATTTTAGTTTATTCATTTTTAACCAATCATTTATATTTCGCATATCGTACGATAAGTTTTCCAGGCACTGCTCATCTGTATCCGCTGTTTTAAATATTAGGGTATCGTCCGCATATAGTACTATTTCATTTTTGTCTATTACAGCCGGCATATCATTTATATAAATTATAAATAATAAAGCTCCAAGAATTGAACCTTGTGGTACTCCATATTCATTATTAATTGTCTCGGATTTATTGCAGTTCACTTTTGTTATTTGTTTTCTGTTTGTCAGGTATGATTCAAACCAATTTAATTCTTTATCTTGTATTCCGTAGTGATATAATTTTTTAGCAATATTTTTCTGTCTATTGTTTCAAAAGCTCTTTTAAAATCGAGGAAAATTGCCATAATTTTTTTATTTCTGCCATTACATTTCCATCTATTTATGACGTAATTTACTGCCGTTTCACATGAAAATCTTTTTCGGAAACCAGATTGATATTTCGATAAAATGTTGTTTGTTTCAAGATAATTTTCTAGTTGTATTTTAACAGTTTTTTCAAGGATTTTTTCACATAATTTTAGTGAGTTTATTGGTCTAAATTCTTCACATTTATTTGTTTTAGCAACCTTTTCAATTGGCGTCACCATTGATGTTTTCCAATTTTCAGGAAATATACCCGTTATTAGAGATTTATTTATAATTTTTAGCAACACTTCTCCAATCAAGTTCCAATTGTCTAATATCATATTTATATTAACATTATTATAGTCCGGTTTGTTTTTCATGCTCTTACATAAATTTTTAAGTTCTATTATTGTTATTTCTCGAAATTTAAATCTACAGTTTATCATAGATATTTGATTTACATATTGCACATATTCTATATTATCTATTATTTCTTTTATACTATTTACAAAATATTTATTAAATTGATTTGCTATTTCATAACTGTCCTTATATTCTACATTTGTAAATATCACAGATTTTATCACATTTTTTGTTTTCTTTAAGTCTTTGATGTTACTCCACATTTTTCTTTGGTCTTTGGTATTACTTATTGTACTATTAATATATGTATTTTTTTTATTTTTAAGTTTCGTTATATATAAATTTCTGGCTATTTTGTATTCATTCCAAGCTTCATAGTTATTTATCGCTTTGGCCTTATTATATTTCACTATTTTGTCTCTTTTTAGAAAATGCAAGTGCCTATTAAACCACTTATTTACAATATTCTCTTCATTAATTTTCTTTTTTATTGATTGATTCTCAATTGTTCTTTCGAAAGCCATATCAAAATAATGAACATTATCATTTACATCTTGATCTTCATTGAAGTTGATTAATGCACTAATCTCCCTTTGAAAACGGTATTTTTTATATTTAAAAATTTTTGTTTCACTTTCATATTTCGTTGCAATTTCACATATATTGTCTATTTTAATTTCTATAACTTCATGATCCGATATTTTATTTCTATTGCTTATGTTTGCACTTCTTCATGTATTTTGAGGATTTAGAATTTTTTGTAGGAAAACCTGGAAAACCAGTATTTGATTAGTTACAGTCGTTAAACGTTTCTAATAACATATTTAATTACATTGTTTATATGCTGGTTGGTGTTACACCAAAGTTTAATTACACTAAACTTTTTTATTTCAATACGATAGGGAAGCGGAGCACTCTAGGCATAATGTAGTTACGTTAAATAGCTGAACACTATTATCATTAAACATAGATAATGCAGTCGAAATATCTCGTATTTAAATAGCGTAAATAAATTATTCCCAATATACGAAATTCTCCTGCCTAGTATTTTAAAAAAAGCAAAAGCCACATTCTTCGCCAAACAGCCAAATATTATAACCTTCTAACTTATTTTTACAAGGCATTCATTTGTTTTAAAACTTAATTTAATAATAAATAATTTATACTTTATTTAGAAAAAAGAGATGGATGAGACTAAAGTAAAACTTGAGCAAATTGAACAAATTCTAGTCGAAAAGAGTTGTAAAAAATCGGACACGGAAAGGGATAAAGAAATATATGAAGATGAACTTAAAACACAAAATATAATTTTAGAACAAATACAAAATGAAATTGAATCGTACAAGGTAAATGAAGCAAATACTTTAGTCATCTTAATTAAGTCATTAATTGTTTAAAGGAAAATATAAAATAAATATTAATTGAACTTAATTTCAGTCTAAATCGGATCAATTAAGAATGAGACTACGTAGCATTAACAACAATGAATCACATAATCGTGAAAGATTAACGGAATTAAAAGATAAACTTTATAAACTTGAAAATGAAAGGAATGAACTTTTTAGAAGTTTAAACAAAGCTTTAGCTGCAGCCAAAGAAAAGGGCGAACGTGTAGATACTGATGAAAATTTAGAAAAGGTTCAAGAAAAGATAGCAAAAATAAAAGCACAACTGAAACGTGGAATGCCAGTTAATTTAGATCCCCAGAGTATACGCGAACTAATTGCAACAAAAAAAGAAGCATTAGAGGCAAGTCAAGGAACATTTGAGAATATAAAAATATCTATACTTATGGTAAATATTATAAGACCTCGAGTCCATTTCAAAATGCTTTGACTGAATTTCATTTTATTTCTTAGCTGAGAAAATCTCTAAAATTTCGCTTTGATTTTTTGAAAAAACTAAAGGAACATATGGCTGTTATTTTACAATTGTCTTTTAGTGTAAGTATTCATTCAGCTTAAATTATTTTAAAAATATAAAATATTTACTATTTATTATGTTTAGATGATTTTAAAATTACGAAATTTTGATGGTACCATTGATATCGATCATAAGGAAAAGAAATTAAAAATTTCCGTTGTTCCTCGTGATCACAATAAAAATGCTGTATCCAGCACTAAAGCACTTTCAGGTGGTGAACGTTCATATAGTACAGTCGCATTTTTAATATCGTTATGGTCCTGTGTAGATCATCCATTTTATTTTCTCGATGAATACGATGTATTTACCGTAAGTATTTTTTTTTATTAAAATTTTATTTAACATATATTTTATTGACTGATATGTGTGTGTTTTTTTTAAAGGACGAAGTTAATCGCGAATATATGACGCGACTGCTTATAGATGAAGGTCGTAAACGTGTACTCCGTCAATATTCATTCTTAACGCCTCAAGACATGACACTAATCCCTGAAAGCTTTATAAAAATTCACAGGTATATTGATTAAACATTCGAAATAACATTAATTTTCTTTGTTTAATAAAATCGTATTTATTTTATATTTTAGACTTGCTGAACCTGATCGCCGTTAATGAGTATGTATTATTAAATGAATTTACAAAATTGATAAGAAACCTCAAAAACGCAACTGGATTTGCACTTTATTTTATACTTGACTTAATTCTAGTTATTTAATGTTTTTGTTTTAAATGTATTTTTTCTCCTTTTTTTAATAAAATGTACCTTTTGTAACAGAATTCGTATTTACATTTGTATATGTATTGATTTAATAAAGTCGTCGAATAACCAAAAAAAAAATTTTTTTTAAATGAAAGATGTCTTTTGAACGTTAAACAATGAAAAGCTGTGCCGATTTTTTTAGAAAAGTATTGACCCTTATACCACAAAAATTATAAACTTATGATGATGTATTTTGCATAATGTATAATATTTATCTTTGTCTAAGGTAAGTTTATATATAGAAATTGCTATTATTTTTACTCTTAACCGTTGTTTGAATTACTTGTGGTATTGGATGCAGCTACTAATAAAACTGGATCTGGTTTTGCACGTTTGGGCAGAGTGGCAGCTCTTAAATAGGGATTATCTATATTTGGATTTTCTAAAATTGCTTTGTTTGTGCTAGAATTTGGTTTAATATCATTTTCCAGCTTTGCATCTTTTTCGGTCTTATCTGACTTTTTTTCGGATTCTTCGGCACTAGCACCACCACTTCCATTGTTACCGCCACCGCCTTCATTGCCAGCACTTTCTTCTTCATTTCCACTTTCATTTTCATCATCATCTGCGATATATTTTTATTAATTAAAGAACAAATTATCTCTAATATCCCGAAGCTCTTACCTTTACAATCTTCAGTTCGATTAGCTACCAAATAATGATACTCTAATTCTTCAAAATCAAATACTTGATCGGTGGGATTTAAAGCAGCTAAATATGGCGGAAATGCTGGTTTACAGGCAATCACTAGAAAAAAATATTTGAACATTAATTGAATGTGATAACCAAGATTTAACATATTTTCATACAGGGAAACATATTGTCTTCAGTATCGAAAAGGCTATGGGTTTCCGATGTTTTTGCTAAAAATTTAGTTAAAGCTTTTTCTATATCTCTTTTCTGGGTAGCAGCCTTTTCCCGTATAGCTTCGTATTCTGTTACTGGTTGTTTGTGTGTCTATAAAATTGTTAATTTATTAGGTAAAAATAGTATTTAGTTACATTTAAATCAATTACCGGTGTGCGGACATAGGCATGTGGATCTGGAAACAATGGGAGATAAGGTAATATATGTGGAGGATGCTGCGATTTTGTTCCCGCTTGTAGCAGATTCAATTGTTTTTGCTGCTGTTGTTGTGGTGGCATAGTTATAATCTGTCTTCCTTCTCTTTTGGCAAATGCCTCAATACCTTGCAGTGATATACCCATATTGACCAATGAGACGATCACGTCACCTATTACCGGTATTGTGCGTCCTGATAGTTCGCAATAGCTTCTAGCTGATTGTCCAACTTCTACCAATACTAGAAATGTGGGATACTTTAAAGTATAGAGATTTATCCGTTCAATAGGCTTTAACTTACAACTCTGGAGCATTTCTGTTAGTGTTTCTAAGCACTCTTTGTCTACACTATCAAAACCCTTTTCCATTAGAATTTGTGATACAGCTACACTTAGAATTTTTCGTCGTGCATTACCAGTGGGTTGAACTGTTTCAGCTTTATCCATAGTTAATTTTTTCTAATTCACTAAATGAAAACCGTATAGTAGGATGGATGTCTTTTATGGTTTTCTATGGCCTTTGAGGCAGAGACCTGCGCCGAACGATTTTAACGGCGGCGGCAGCTTTGCTAAAAATTGTCGGCGGCGGCTCAAAGTCAGCTGTTAGCCGGCTGAGAGGTGAACATAACAACTTTTTATTTCCTAGTTTTCGCATCGTCTTATAGAGTACATTGGTTCACAAATGTGGTTCCAAGTCTCCTTAGATGTAAGGGGATCCGAAGACCGTTTATTTGAACATTATTTTTTAATTCCTAAAAGATTTATAACATACAATTCTGTATTTTTGTACTTCTAAAGTGTCAAAACAGAAATTAAATTTTGAAATTAATGTTACCATTATTTGACTTTTGTCAATACTATTGATGTGCGATTAATCGGTTATACAAAATTTTATTTTATCTGTACACATATTAATCAGTTAATCGATAAATCAACAATTCTAATTAATAAAAATTCTGATTAATCACTTTCAATTTTGTTTATCAAATTTGAATAGTATTATTCAATGTTCTCAAATTTAGTTTACAATTGAACAAATGAAACAAAAAATGCTAAATATATAATATATGTATGTTATTTGGTGATTAAACGACCCACATTTTATATTTTCAAACGACTTTGCATGCATTTTTTTATATTATAATGAAAATTAAAAACATAATAAAGAAAGTCAAATAATTTTAAAATTATTCATTATTCACGATTTTAACTATTTAAATTCCTGATTAATCGTAATTTTGAACAAATGAAATCAAAATTATTCGATTAATCATAAATAATTTAATCAAATTGTTGAATAAATCAAATAATTAATTAATTTGAAATTTGATTTTTACATCACTTTACGGTCTTTTGCATTTTAATATGTATAAATAAGAATATGTTTATTTATAAGCTAATTCATTACAATCAATCTTGGATTTTGAAATAAAAAGATACCAGTACCTATGCTACTGAATTACCTCTTATTAAAAAATATGATGAACCATATCCCATAGACGGACATCTCCGGATAACGGACAAAATCACCGCCTATGGAAGCTTTTGCTGTATATGTAAATTCCTATAGTAGCTTCTTGGCTTGAGATTAATGTTGAATTTTTATTATACAAAAAAGATTGAATTCATATAACCATCGACGATTTATGATGAACACGCTAAAGTTGTTACTGACTCCGTAGAGAGAGAAATAAAATGTATTCTACAGCGTAACGTGTGATAATCTTGAAGACATATGTCGTTATTCCTCTTCCTTTTAAAGTGAATAACAAATTACAAGACTCTTGAGATTTTGCTACACACTAATATACAGTGGCTCAGCTGTGACAGCTTAAATTATGCAGTATACAATTATATTTTTCTCCATGACAAAAGTAACAGACTGGAATTAAAAATAAAATTTGGTATCATTTGAAAGAGGAAGATTTCTAGTTTAATATAGAACCATTATTTAGTGTTAAAGTTTACCTTTAAGCAAATTAAAGATATGAAAACAAAATATCCAATATTCTTATCACAGAGCTTATTTTAAGCACCCACTTATGACATAAAAAAATTTCGAACGATAATTACATCCAGGTATGTATTGAAATTCGATCGATTTCAAAAGTAAATAGTATTCATAAATCGATTAGGTTGTGATGAATTTCGATCGTTTTCATTTTCATTTTCCGTTTTTGTTTCTGTTCAATGTGTTTCTTGTCAAATCACAACAAATTAATTTTGAAATTTGTATTATTTAAATTAAATAAATTTTATTTTAATGTTAATTTAATGTTAAAAAATTATCAAAAGTTAAGATTTTGCGTGAAGCTACCACAAAGGAGATATTCCTTGCTTCTGAATAAAAAAGAAAACATTGCCCATAAAAATAACACTTTGTGGAGGAATAATAAATTTACATTTTTGGCGATTAATTAATTAAGCCTACAAAAATAAAAATTAATGCAATATTTTAATAGGAACGCTTTTTAGCAGATGCAGTTTGGACTTTGCATTGGTTTTAAATTTTTACTGGTGATTTGAAATTGGGTTAGCACAATGATTATTTTGAATATTCAAAATCAGTTTTTTCCTTTGTGGTAGATATATCCAGAAACCTTAAAAGTTAAATTGTAAAACCCATATGTGAAGTTACAGTTTAATTCGAGTGTCTGATTTAGGTTTTTAAACAATAAGGTCCTTCGCTTCACAAGCTCCATCACAAATTACAAAATATATTTTAACTTTTAAACTTAAAATTCAGTGTTTTAACGCAATAGAATAAAAAAAAATAGGATTTACAGAATCTCTATACTCAATATATATTCTTTAAAAGGTATTATTTTTTTTTATTTTTCTTTCTATAATATAGCTTTTATTTTTTACCCACATGCTTAATGATGCTTAATGATTCTAATTCTTTTCTAACAGTTTTAATCAAATTCAATTTTAAAACGAGTACCAAAATTTGTTCGATTTGAAAACGATAAAATCATGTCAATTTCATTTTTATCACAACCATGATCACAACCTAATTTATTGTGATTTTCATAAAACAAAATGGAAATGAATTACAATAAAACTAAATTGAAATCGAAAATTTTATGTGTATCACAACCTTTTTCGTTTTTGGCTCGAAATCGATTTTCATCACATACCTGATTATTTTTTATGTGGAATGGTAGTCTTAATTGTATGCAACAGATTAGAGGCAATAATCAGCCAATAATCGGCCATCCATTGCGGACTATATTTTTATAAGATCATCAGCTCCTGTTATAATATAATGACCTGTACGATCAAATAGAACACAATAAACTGACGACAAATGACCCACAGCTCTACGAAGAAGTTTAGTTTTGCTACCTATAAAGACTTGTAGGCACTAGAAGTTTTCTACGAACCGGTCCTCCGTATTCCTGTCCAATAAGAACTTTTTCTATTTACCAAAATTAATTGAATATATTAATATAATAAATAATTATTCCAATAAATTTGTAATACGAATACACTTACGAATGTTATGTATGGGTATCACTCCAGAATCCGGCAGGGATACGCCATGAAGACGAGTACAATAATCCAGTATTTGCAATGTATGGCAAAAAGTTTTGACGCATTGCGTTGTTTGAACTCCGGATGTCAGTTTTTGTGCTGAGATCCGTAGGTTGTCGCAGACTACGATTGTATAAATGTTTATTCGGAACTTCATTAATGCTTTTTATTGTCCAACCGATTTTCATGAAAAAAAAAAAAAAAACTCATAATGTTCCGAAATCAATGATTTTTATGTTCTATTTTTCCAGATTTCGAGATGTTTTGATGCTTTGACTACTTTTTTAAGAAAACGAAATTTATTTTTTCAACAACATACAGTGGCTCACAGCCACTACTTCTTTTTGGAGAAGTACTTCCATGCTGGTTCCACGCACAATGCGTGCTATATAAAGGAGTATTGGTTACAAACCATTTTAAAATGGTCACTTTAAATGGTTAAAATATATGCTTCTAATACAAGAAATCAATTTGTATTACAACAAATATAAAAGGCTTATAGTCGACAATAACTTTTTTATTTTTCATTTAATTTTTATAAAAAGAATTTCAATTAAATTATGTTTTTTTCTTCAAGTTTTTGACATTTGTATTTACTATTTTCTGAAGCAGCAGAATCTCTGCTTCTTCATACACGATTTACATGTAAATCAAATAGTAGGATGAGTTGCACAAACTTGGCTAAATTATGTTGTCCTACACGACTCATAAGCTCCCGTGTTATATCGTTGCCCATGTGGGGAGCAACGAAATTCATGAGTCGACAGCAATGCAAAAAATGTCGCCGACATTATAAGGAAATTTATGAACAATTTATTTAAATTTTCAATTTTCAATTTCAATTCATTTATTTGTAATATAAAGCCTTAAAAAAGGCCAAAATAACAATATTACATAGCAATAAAACCCGAGATCATAACTTTAACTAATGCATAAAACTATATACATAAAAAAATAATTAAATTGTTATATGAAAATATATATACATATATATATTCATTTAAATCAATGGCTCCCCAGCCGTATGTACATATAAAAAATTAAAGCAAAAATTAAAAATTATAAAAAAATAATATTAAAATTTCAAGAATATAATAAATTTACTAAAGGTTTTATATTAAATTCATTAAGCTGACCGAAATCAGCAGCTGTAATTGAGTCGTGTTTTAGCCGAAATTTTTTCGGCGGCGGCGGCTCTTAAATAACCTCCGGCGGCTTGACTCAGCCGGCTTACAGCCGATCGGCGCAGTTCTCTGCTTTGAGGTGTTTATATTTTCAATAATTCACAATAGTAATGTAAACATACTTAAAACAGGGCTGCCAATATTTGGTAAAATAGACAATTCAATGAAAAACGAGGAAAAAATAGTTGATCAAGACCGATCATCTGATACCCTACACCATTGTGTATGAGCATACATATTCAGAGATTTATATTAGACCAATTGTACGCCAACACTTTTACATAATGTAAAATATGCAAATACTGAATAATGCGTTGAGATTAAACCTCTAGATGATTTTATGCACTATATAGCGATTACTGGAAGTGTGTTTATATTGGAGCTATGGTCAATCGTGGACCGATCTTCATTAAATTTGGTACAAAGATTGATACTTGTGCATAACTTATTCTTATTTTTAAGGCATTTTAGAGTGTTGAAACTCTATTCCGGAGGGACATTTATGATACAAGTCTTCGTCATTATTTCATTGAATTATCTTCTTTGTGCACAAGTTTAACATGGACAGCCAGCCAGTCAGACGGATGGACGGACTTCGCTAGATCGATTTAAAAAGTAATTCGGAGTCGATTTAAGGTGGGTGTTGCATTACTTTTTCTACGCATTACAAACATCAGCACAAACAAATAATACCCCAACCACCTATGGTGGCGTAGGGTATAATGACGAATAAACCATTTTTCAAATTTAATTGATAATAATTTAAATACTATTTTGTATTAGTTTAACAAATATTTTTATGTATTAATTATTATATTAAAAAAAATATTATCTAACCTAATTTTAACCGATAATAATAACATAATCAGCTTGTTGTAGTGAAACAGACCAGTTTCTGGTTGGAATAGAACCCTCTACCAACTAGACTATCGGGGCACCCAGTGGTATAAAAAATATTTAAAATACAATTATAAAAATATAGCACAATCGATAAAAATAATGCTTTATACTTCGATTTATTTATTACTATAAGCTAATTTTATTTTTCATTACATCACTAGCAATTATATCGGAATCCAGTTGAAGTTGACAAAGTTTCTCTTGATTTCTTAAATGTTCTTCAGTATATTTGTTACTTTTTTCATCACATAATATTTCTTGCATTTTTTGCAATTCTAGACGTAATGCATTTTCAAATTCAACAACATATTTTAAAGCTTTTTGATCATTTTCACAATTTGTAATAGATATTATATTACATTGCAGGGTAAGAAGATCATTAAGTAATGTTTTTATTAAAAGCAAAGTTTTATCCAAATTTTGGCAATAAAATCTCCAATTTGTTAAACATTGATCATTATCATCTTCAGTTATTTCTGTCATGCGAAGAATTAGACTACCAAACCATAATGAGGAAGGGTTTTTGTTATAATAAACCACATTAAAGTTAATATTATCTGGAGGGCAATCAAATTTCGGTATTAGATTTGAAAAATCTAAATTTTTCTGTATAAAATGTTCAAATATTTCTAAATCTTTACAATTGCCAAAAGCGATTTTTAAATTAGTTTCCTGTGAAGTCATGGCTATTGTTAGAAAATCTTGATGTAGAGTATGGGGTAAAAATTTCAAATTACAATCTGATCGTTCCTCAAAAAGAAGTTTATGGAAATCCAGATTTTGTAAAAATAATTGCAATGGCATAGTAAATGTTGAACTATTTGTGTCCGATGTTATATCCAAATGTCTTACTACCTCGTAATTAAGAAAAAGTGGACTTTGTTTTAAAGAAATTATTTCCGATAACTTCAATTTAATTACTAAAACTACAAATGATTCCGGAAGTATTTTCATGTCACCATTGGAACACCAAATACTTCCCTGCATTTCTTCATTTTCACTTTCAAGAAAGCTTTGCAGATCATCCAATTGATCGAATTTCAGCTTCAGTTGAAATAAACGATATTCCAGATGGATAGATTTTTCCGTCGTTTCGATTGCTTGTAAAACGGGTGTTACATTTCGTATAATACTAATATTAGGAGCAGAGCATTGATTCACTAATGGTACACCTATAACTAAATCGTCATAGGCTGTAAAGCGTTTCCAAATATCGCCACAACGACTTAAAATTAGCTTCTCTTCCAATTTAAAAAAACGTAAAGAAAAGTGACCCAATGTTAAATTATTTTGAACGCTGTGAAAAGCATTGGCAGTGATCGAATTATGAAGTTGTAATTCCGTTTTTGCACTCCGTATTCGTTCTAATAACTGACGCATCTCAATTTTTTTATTGTCCAAATCATCTTCATTGTTGGCCATAAGTTCATCTTCAAAATCTGTTTTTAAAATGTCATTGTTTCTAAATTTAAATTCTACCACCGCACAATATTTAAGTGTGCCGAGAATTATTCTATAACTAAGAACATTTTCATATTCCGCTTTTATTTCGAATCCCTTGAAATCTGGCAACCGTTTTAAGACAATGCATTTGTCCCAACATTGGATTATAACGTAAACTTTATAGACATTAAGAGCATGAAAGACATATTTACCCATGGATATTTGGTTTTTAGAATTTTCTATTGGTAATACGGATTCTGTGTTTGATGCTTCATACCACTTGCCTTTAGGACCCTTGTAATTATGAAAATCTTGTTTGAGTTTATTTAAACATGTTTTTTGAAGGTCTATGCTGGCAACAAGTTGTTTTTGGCAAAACTCAAAAAACTTTAAATTTCGTGTTAGCACCCAGCAGGTTTTCTGCCTATTAATATCGATGAAACAATCACAAAAAACTAAATATTCCTCAATAAAATTGGGTATTTCTCGTTTCACGCTGGGATACATAATGCTCTGTAATGTTTTTAACAGTCGTAAAAGATATCAATGAATATAATTGAGTTTGCTCACTTTTTTGGGGTTAAATATTTGAACAGATTACCAGCACAATGCTGGTTTAGCAGAAACCTACGGCGGCTGGTCTAATAATTTTGGCGGCGGCTTAAAATGAGCCGTAATAAAGAATTTTACAAAAATTTTATTCTAAGAATTTTATAAATTTACTTAAAGGGCATAAATAGACCACCCTGACTCAGCTCCGATCCATTGATAGTACTTTTAACGGTGAATATAATGTAAGAATTTTTGAGCGCAGTTAAATATTTTGGAAGTTATAGGGCTTTGAAAATCGAATTTCCCTAAAAAACTCGAAAAATTTTCGTTATAAAAAAAGTTGGGTAAAAAAGAAGAATTACGTTAGCGAAGCCGCTTTTGGAGATATCACACAGTTAAAAACCCTTCCGCCAGAAGGCCGGCTTTTAAAAAAATGTTTTCCACAATTTTTTTTTTGCACAAGAAATTAGAAAATACATAAAAAAGTTCTGTTTATGAAGCTTTTATATTATTTTTATTTTATTTTTGTTAATGCAGCCTTAAGAGCTTTTAATTGACACCTTAATCTCTGCAATCAGATAAATAATATAGGAAATATTTACAATTTTAAGTGAGTTAGAGAGGTAAATGAGTACCACTTAAAGTTTTACACTGAATTTCCTAAAAGTTTGTCCAAAATTGGTGCCTATATTTGAGTAATGTTAAGGTCATAGAGTAATTAGAAAGTGCTCGCACATCTACAAAAACAACAATTGCTTGTATTTTGTTGTGTAAAACTACTGCATATAATGTCAAAATGCTATGAACGGAAAATGAGAGAATTAAGGAGAGAAATAGTTAAAAAAACAAATTTTGCATAGGAATACAAAAACAATTTGACAGTTCCGCGAGTATGTCAATGAAAAAATTGTAAAACAGCTGAGTATACTTTATAATTATACTATGGTTAAGGCAAATTTTTACGACGGCGGAGGCTTTTACAAATAATTGGCGGCTCGACTCAGTCAGCCTTAAAGTTCGCTGACGCTGGGCTCTATTTGCAATTTGCAGCTGATTGCGCCAAAAAAATTGTAAAAAAACTTCTATGCTCTTGTTCAAAACAATCTATTGTGAATGATTACTTGAACATATGTTTTTTACAATTTTCTTTTGCTTTACAAACAAAGATGCCACAGGTGTATAAGTTTAAACTTTTTGTTCATAAAACTACAAGTTCTGATAAATAAGTTCACAATTTTAATATTTTCATAATAACTATGCTTTCTAGTTATTTGAATAAAACTATTCTTTTAATTTATTTTAAACGAACTGCAAAATATCTATAACCAAGTCTTGGCAACTCTAAAATGTTTTGTTTTTTCTTCTTTTTCATTTTTATTTTCATGGACGTCGTTTCAAGAATTTCTTTTCTACTTTGTTTTCGGCTTCGTCGCGAGTGTAAAAGAATTTTCCGCGAGTGTAAGCAAAATAGAATATAATCTTTAATAAATAAAAAAGAATAATAATAAAATAAAAACTATAGTTTTTAATACATGCTATAGTAAAATGAATTTAAGGTGAAAGATGATAAATTTATCCAAAGTCCAGGAAAATTTCTATGAGAAAATCGCACATAAATGTAAAGAAATTTTGTGAGAAAATAGAAAAAATATACAGGGTGTGTTTTCTTCAGTGTGACTGTGTAATCGAAGTTAAAAGTGTTGTGCTGAAATACATTGCAAATATTTAAATAACGTTTATTACAATTAGATATTGTAAAAAATAAAGAAGTAAATTAATTTTTCAAATAGTTACACACATTTTTCTTGACACGCAGTATTCTACTACTGCCAGAAAAACGTCTGTGATTTGTCATAATTTTTTGTAAAAGTTTGTTCTGCAAAACGTGTGTAAAGTGCGTAAAAAAAATAAAAAAATTCTATACTTTAATTAGTTTAACTACCTGCCAGCCAACCTATTGACTGCCTGTATTTCACGCACAAAGAAAAAATACAATGGTAAGTTTTATTTGTAAAATTATTTTAATGTCACCAAAATTTGTTTCTTGTAATAATGTCTGTATGTATGTGGAAGATGAGGTCTGTTTTTGCATGCTTTTTTTCTTTTTGCGGTTCTGCGGATATGTAAGTGTTGTGTAGCAGAGAAGGTGGTCTGTCGTTAAGAACAAGCAATTGGATAATAAATTAGTGTATGGTCGAATTTTATTTACTCTACGTAAGTCCTTTTGAATCTCATAGATTTTTTGATTAGGTACAATATACAGTGACTCACTAAAGTATTTGAATTTTTTAAATTAATAATTAAAACGGTTTTATTACGTGATTTAAAAAAAGTAATTCTAGATTTATTAACTAAATTGCATTTGTCTATTCGTTAACTTTATAATGCAAAAAACTGCAATCAAAAATATTGCATTGTATCCAAGTTATTCCAGAAATAGTATGAAAATTCATCGAATTTACCTCACAAAAGTATTTGAATTTTTATCACCTTTGTATTTAAAAATGTAAAAAATAAAAATTGGAGAATTTCACGTATATTTTTTATTAATAATAGGTCATAGGTATCACAATTAAATGTTTACTAATTTGTTTCCCCAATTTGGAGTAAAATTTTGGGGGATTTTTGGTCCAATTTTATATTTAAGGGGCTTAGAATTTAGGAAGAACACGTCTATTTTTCTTCTATAAATGACAAATACAATAATTTTTTGGTCATTATAGTAAAAAATATAATAAGGTTTTGTTCCTTATAAGTTTTTTTTTGTTAAAGACCCATATACGAAGGGTCCAAGGCGATAATTATTACGCATTGCACCATTAAAAATATAATACCTAAAATATCAAGCCCATTTTCGTACCCTACGTATCAAAACTTTATTTCAAAATGTTGGGGAATATCTTCCCGATATATAGCCAATTATAAATTTGGAGACTAAAATACCTGACTTTATGATATAGCTCCAAAATATACCTCGACATAATTGTACTTGGATCAATAACTTGCAGTCCAGAAATATTGGAGCGAAAAATTTTCAACTTTATTTTCATCAACATAAATAATGTTAACAGAATAGTAAACTTTTTCGGATATTTTTTCCTTGAAAGTCATATTGTTATGTAACTTAAAATATAACTCTTATCGCGTTTTATACTATGGCACAAATTTCTTTGTATTTTTGTAGCCGGTATCCAAATCTCACATTTATTTATTTATTTTATTTTATTTATTTTCAAGTAATACAAAGCCTATAAGGCCAAAAAATACATATTACTTAGCAATAATGCCTAAGCATAATAAACAAGGAATTATATAAATAACAATATTATCTTAAATTTAAAAAAAAAAAAAAAATTATATACATTTACATATATAAAATATATTCATGTTTTTAATTCAAAAGTTTTGAATGGTTCCACAACTATAATGCATAAAAGGAAAGGAAGAAAAGATAAGAGCATAATAGTTATAATGATAATGGGTCCACATTAATAGTAGTAATGAGCCAAATAGAGTATAATCTAAGCTTTTAGATATAAGCAATAGTAGTGACATTTAATAATAAAAAAGTAATATTACTGACAAAAAATATTTAAGCAACCTAAGCGTTAGATAGAAAACTCAAAAGTTTAAGTTTAAAAACATTGTTTGAGTGTGAAAATAAACGTAATTCAATTGGTAAATAGTTCCAACAACGAGCAATACGAATCAAGAATGATTTCTCATAAAAAGAATTATAAATCCTTGGGATAAAAATTTGTGGATTTCTAGTTGAGCGACTGAAGGTAAAACTTCTGACCAATGACAAAGGAAAACCAGCACACATTACTCTATGAAAATGTATCAAACAGCGTAACTTAACAAAATTTGAAAAGGAGCATCCCAAGAATTGTTTAACATACTGAGAAATATGATCCCAGCGCCTGACGTTATATACAAAACGCACAATTGTATTAACTATACGATTTACTCTCGACAGAATAGAAGCTGCAGCACCTGAAATAACTTCAAGCCCATATAAAATCTGCGACATAAGAAGAGAATAAGCCAACTTATATCTGACAAAAGGTGGGAAGAAAATATTAGTAGAGTGAATTTTTCTCTATTACCTACAGAAACACAATCTGAAGGTTAGGTTAGGTTATAAGGGTCGCCCGCCATAGCGAGTGCACTCGGAGGCCATTAGGCCCATTGTGATGCCCTATTTGAGAAGAAAACTCCTCTCCCTTTCCATAAACAAAAAACTAACTTTCCGTTGATCTATCCAGAAACCAACCCGTACTCCTAACAAATCCAATCAGGTTTGAAAGTGGCATGTCATTGAGACAATCCAGATCATGGAAGAGTTGTCTACCGAGGTGTCTCAGTCTACGCCCTTTCAGTGCTGGACATTCACATAACAAGTGCTGTACGGATTCCTCTTCTTCCTCATCTAAACAACTTCTACAAAAGCTATTCCCTGGGTAACCCATATGTTCCGACATGCGCCCGATCATACAGTGCCCCGTGATTATGCCTACTAGAAGCCTTATCGAGAGTAATGCTCTAGTTCTACTCCGAGACCGGAGCGGCCAGAGAGTTCTTGATAGTCTACAAGTGGTGATTGGGGACCACCTGCTTTCTATCTCATTCACCGCCCATTCATCAAGAGCATTGGATACATTAACGAAGGGAGTGAGAATGTCCTCGCAAGCGAGTGCCTCGTCCAAAGACGATGCATTTACTGCGCATTCATCCGCCATTTCGTTACCTCGTATACCTGTATGGCCCGGAACCCATATCAGCTCCACCCGAAAGTGTCTTAGCTGAGTTAAGGAGCGTATACAGTCGTCAACACATCTTGATCTTACAATGGGGGAGTTCAGAGCCTTGATTGCTGCAAGGCTGTCCACATATATATCAATGTTCGAAGCGCAGAAATTAAATTCCTGAATTCGCTTCGCTGCCACGTTAATGGCATATACTTCGGCCTGAAAGACTGTGCACGAATTGGGTAATCTGAGAGACATCGAAATTTCTAAGTCATCAGAGAATATACCCGAGCCAGTGCCAGTATCTGTCTTAGAACCATCAGTGAATACTGAGATTGCAAATTCCTTAAAGACGGAATTTGTTGCCCAATCTTCCCTAGATGGGATTCTGATATCGAATGTTCTATCAAAATTCATTCTCGGTACTAAATAGTCAGTCCCCTGTATACGAGCTGATCTGCCTATTACATTCAATATAGTGCCGTGACCAACGCGGCAATGCCTGAGTTCGCCCGACTCTTTGAGCCGTAGAGCGGACTTGGCGGAGATATTTCTAATAAAAATATCAAGGGGAGGGATGTCAAGCATAGTCTCCAGACTGGCTTGGGGAGTGGAACCCATTGAACCAGTAATTGAGAGAGCCAGTCTCTGCACCTTATTCAGAGTAGAGATATGTGTCTTCGTGCCTGCAGCCTTCCACCATACAAGAGCACCGTAGGTAAGAATGGGTCTAATAACCGCAGTATACATCCAATGGACGATATACGGTTTTAGACCCCATCTTTTCCCGAATGTCTTCTTGCATGTATAGAAAGCACACAGTGCCTTCTGCATGCGACTCTCAGCATTACGTTTCCACGAGAGCTTAGAGTCCAGAATCACGCCAAGGTATTTGGCTTCCTTCGAAAGTTCCAGAGTGATGCCATCAAGACGTGGTCTCCTGAAAGCCGGAACCTTATATTTCCTAGTGAAAAGCACTAGTTCGGTCTTTGTGGGATTTACTCCCAGACCGTTGTCCCTAGCCCATGACAATAGAACACTTAGAGCTGATTCCATGAGTTCACTAATCGTGGAGAGAAATTTCCCCTGATGAGGAGCACAACATCATCAGCGTATGCTACTGCCTTGGTGCCTCTATTCGTAAGCTCAAAAAGGACTTTATTCACAACAAGGTTCCACAAGAGTGGGGATAATACCCCTCCCTGTGGAGTGCCTCTTGTCACGACCTTCCTTGAGGTGCTCAGACCTAAGCTGGAATTGATGGCCCTGCTTTTGAGCATGTTCCCAGTCCAGTTCCTTATTCGCCGATCGACTCCCAGGTCATCCAGTGCCATAAGAATCGACGATATGTTCACATTATTGAAGGCGCCCTCTATATCCAGAAAGGAAGCCATCACGTACTCTTTCCTGTCATGCTGTGCCCTGCAAAAATTTGCCGGTGAGAGAATGCCCCTGACATGGACATCAACTAGTCTTTCCAGAGTTTTCAACAAAAACGATGACAGACTAATCGGCCTATAATCCTTCGCGGTACTATGGTTTATTTTTCCCGCTTTGGGGATAAATACCACTGTAACCTCTCTCCATTCCCTAGGAATATATTCTAATTCAAGACTACCCCTAAATATTCGGATCAGCCATGGCATAATGACTGATATAGACTTCTGCAGTAGCGCTGGGAAGATCCCATCTGGGCCCGGTGATTTATAGGGTTCAAAAGACGATATCGCCCACGCTACCTTTCTGTCATCAACAATAGAAGCTACTAATTCACTAAAGTGGGTTGGTGACGCCGGGAGGTTTCCAGTTACAGATTCCTCGTTCGTATCGTCTCTGCAGCCCGGAAAGTGAGTGCTCATCAGTAGTTCCAGAGTCTCCTTACTGCTCTCGGTAAAGGTACCGTCAGGGTTCATGAGGAAACCGGGCGTGCCAGGATCCTTGGATAGTACCTTACGTAGCCTAGATGCATCCGTAGTGCTCTCCAAGTCTCCACAGAATTTTTCCCAAGATTCCCTCTTAGCCCTTCTGGTCTCGCAACTTTCGACCTTTTCGCCCTATTAAAAAGTTTCCTGCATTCATTCCTTAACTGCCTAAGTCTTGGACACCACCATGATTGTTGAGGTTTCCCAAGACCATGCCGAGCCCTACATGAAGAATAGTAAGCGGCCCTTAGTGTGCTAGTCAAAAGACTTACGGAGTCGTCCAGGTCCTGTGTGCCGGCCAACCTTTCCGTTTGAGGCGGTTGAATGGTCCCCACAAGTTCGCAGAATTTATCCCAGTCAGTTTTCCTAGGATTCCTAAAAGGTTTTGCCCTATCCAATGTAAGTTCAATCGTGAAGAGAATCCGCATATGATCGGAGAATGAACATTCCGAAGATACTTTCCAATCGAAAATCCTAACCGAATCTGTGTTACCTGCCAAGGTTATATCAATGACTTGTTCCCTGATTCTATTGAAAAACGTTGGTCTAATACCCTTATTACAAATACTAAGATTAGTACATAAAAGATACTGAAGTAAACACTCACCTCGGTTGTTTATGTCTGTACTCCCCCACAGAGTATGATGGGCATTGGCATCGCATCCCATGACGAGATCGTGGCCCCTTGTACTACACCAATTTACTAATGTACGTACGGCACGTGGGGGTGGGTTTTCCTCATCGTACGGTAGGTAGGCCGATGAAATTATTAGGGTTGGTAACCCTTGTCGCTCTAGCGCCGCCACCGTTAAATCACTCGTGCTGTAATTGGATATGAGAAAAAGCTTTATATCTTTTCTGACCATAATACAACTTCTAATTTTACCTTCTGTGTTGGGAGATAGGAGCATATAGTTCCGTGACCGGACGCCTCGAACTTTACCGGCTACAAGCCAGGGTTCTTGGATTAAGTCCACGTGGATAACCTCCTTCTCCATGAAACGCAGCAAATCACCCGTCGCTGCTTCGGAGTGATGCAGATTAATCTGCACCACTTTCAGGCCGCTTGGGGTCATTGCTGGTTCCTCCTGGAAGAATCAGCCGAAGCTGATTCAATCCGTATTTTACGACGCCGTTTGAGAGACGTAGAAGTCGGAGGGATTCTGAACCGATTTTGATCCAGAGATCCTTTCCTTCCCCTTTATATCTCGCGCGTCCTCTTTCGATCGTCCAATCCTCCGTTCCAAGCCCCTTGTTCTGTCGCTTGATGAGAGTAAGTATGGCTTCATCCTCCAAGATTGGAGGAGGAACCCATACTCTCACCGTCGTTCGAAAAGGGACTTGATCCAGGGGGACGATCTCGATCTTGGCATTGGGCCAGAGTTCGCCAAGACCTCGGATGCAGTTTTTGAGGAAGTCGAGTGCTTTCTCGTTACCACATCCGATGATCTTGACACCCTTTAACCATTTGGCGCCATCGAACGCAGTGAAGGAATCATCCTCACTGCGTCCGAGTTCGTCAACTAGTGGCTACTCCTCCAGTAGTAGCCATCTGTCCGTAGTCATTTTGCCCTCGGGCTGGCTACGGTCTATGATGGCCACTTGTAGCTCAGGAGCTGATGACAAGCTGGTTGAGGGTTTCAACCGCTTGCCCTCAGGTACCTGCGTCTCACTTGATCTTTGCCGCTTTGAACAGTGTTTGCCAACACTACCTTTGGTAGCGGCTGCTGGGCCTCTGGTGGAGGTTTGTGCAGACCGTACTTTCGGCATCGTGTTGACAGACCCTGTCGTGCCACATCGATCATCACCTCTCTTTGAACCTGCTGCGGCTTCCTTGGAAGTGGAAGGTCGAGCAACAGATTTTTCAGAGCCGGTGATCGTGTTCGGTCCAGAGTTAGCGTGGGGCACAGGTTTGGCTGTGATCACCTTCTTACTCTGGTGTTTCTTATCGGTCATCGTCTGGGATGGCCTGACCTCCACAACAGTAGTATTAAGCATAGCTTCATACTTCTGTATGTGGTAGGTATGCTTCCGCCTCAAACGCTTTTCCCGAGTTGTCAGAGTCGAGGGATCACGAGCATCCAGCGACCTGACGTACCGGAGAGAGCGTTTGTAGCCCGCCAACCTCTTCCGTTCGTCCTGTTCTTTGTCCTTTTGTCCATTGTCTCCCCTTGCGGGATCATGGGCCTCCTGTTGTTGTCCGTCTGCGTGGAGCCTTTCGGAGGACACCATACGAATGTCTTCCTCGTCGGTCTCATAAAGGTTCAAACTTTTGAGGCCTTCGAGGTGGTCAGAGTCTTTGTCACTGTTTGTACTGTCCAAACTGTCCTGTCTCGTCAGAAAACGTTTATTTTTGTCTAAAAAAACACAATCTGAAAGTTCTGTTAAAATATGTGGACCAATACTTCAGTAAAATAGGCTCTATGTTGAAGATTTTTAATTTTTAACAACATAATGTAACTATGTACGCCGCTTGGAATGTCAATATTTAGAACTTTTGCAGTAAAAATTATTTTTGGAAGACATGACAAACTCCATTTATATTTCCGAATAAAACGAATTAAATTTAAGAAATAATTTAGGAAAAATTGCCCGATTATTCCAATTTTCCCTTTTGTAAGATACATGTAAAGAAACTTCGCTTAATTTCCCTAAAATTTTACCCCCAAATTTATAAAAAGAATTAGTAAACGATTAACACCAATACTCAATAACAATTAATATAAAAAAACATATATTTTTTGTCTTTTTTGTATTTTTATTATCTTCAAATATAAAAAATTCAAATAATTTTGTGAGGTACCTGTAATGACTGCACGTGTTATTTTTCTCATTTCTCGGAAACGATTCAACATTTTGTGCTACTTTTTGCAACATTTGGTAGAAGACAAGTCAGGCAAAAAAATCCCATTCATAAAAAATTGTTATTTTTTATTTACCTAATTTTATAACTAAAAATAACTCATTTTTTTATTTAAAAATTAAAATTCACTAACTTATGTGAGACACTGTATGTGCATATGTACTATGTGGATTTTTCAAATTGTATTAGGAATTGGATACTTGTACAGACAAGTATTGAATATGATTTTTATCTAATTTTGATCTTATTTAAATATTATTGCTATATTTCTCCTCTTTTACTGGTCTGTTTTCATTTGCTACTGCATTTGTTTGCATAGTCTTCGTTTTTCGACATACCAAAGAATTAAAAACCCTTCGGGGTTTTAATGCACTATTAAGAGTTTTCAATTGATATCTTAATCTTTGCAGTCGGATAAATAGTATAGGAAATATTTACGATTTGAACTGAGTTATAGAGTTCAATGAGTACCAAACAAAAATTTAATCATAAAGCTGAAATTTGGGACCAGGTCCAAATGTGAAGTAAACTTTCGTTTGCGCTGGGAACATCGATAAATTTCATTTATATACAGTTACGGACAAAACAATAGGGTCACTTTTGTTTATTTTGCATATTTTGTGTTTAAGAAAAAATCTTATCCAAAACATTAAAATATTTAGTGCTAAATCATTTTGAATACCTTGAATTAAAAATCTGGACATAGAAATCTATTAGTCTTAAGTTCAGCTTACCTGCTTCATGTCTGCTTCCAATAACCATTAGAGTTTTTTAAAAATTAAAATTTTAAGTCACAAATTCTATAAAGTTTTTTAAAATTTTTTATTTTACATTTTGCTTCGATTTTTTATTTCAAATTTCATTTTATATAGTTTTATTATTCAAAAAATAAATTTTGTTCATTTAAAAAAATCGCTTAACAGCGTGTAGAGCGTATGTATTTAACTGACGTATTTATCTTTATACTCTTGCTCCGATGCAGGTAGTTATAGTGCTTTTATAATGCTCTCATGATGATTGTTGTATGTTGTATGTATGTTGTCTGCTTTGGCCACATCATGTAAAATTTTAAAAAAATCGAATCGGTGGGAACCGAGTTATCGGCCGTGGTGAAAACGCAACGCTGGGTCTTAATAATATACACAGGCCGAAAAAATTATTGGCACAGTACATAATTTTTTATAAAATTGGTCACTGCATTCAAACTTATTTAGTTAGAAATTTGAGTGTAAGGTATTTGATACATTATAGTGAAAGTTTATTAATGACCATTAAACTTCTGTGCTAAAGCAAAGCATTTGCAAGAAAATGGTGAAAGTTAAATTATTCTTGAAAATTAAAATACAATTAAAAAAAAAAAAAACAAATTATTAAATTAACAATTATTTCCTAATATTTTGGGGAAAAAAGTATTGGCACAGTAAAGTAAAAATGCATTAAAATTATAACTTTTCAATATAAAATGATTTTAAGGCACTTCTAAAAGGGACTTCAAAATCGATCTGGAATTTAAATTTAAAATGTACAAAATGTGAAGGATTTCACCGAATAACAGGGTTCTCAATAAAACTGAATATAAACGAATAACATAATTTCAATGATGTAATGAAGAATTAACAAAACATAACCCTTATGAAGAAAGTTGGATTACTAAAAAAAGTGGTTAACACTGTAGTATCTCAATAAGTTTTTTTAATGGTAATTTATTAAAAACTCCCCATCTATACCCAGCTATTTTCAGAGTGTTCCGTTCAGACATTGGGATCATATTATTATCAAATGTTTTTCTAGGATCTGAACTTTCAATAAAAAAGTATTTTTTTCTAATTCTTCATTACATCATTAAAACTATGCTGTACTTTTATAGTGAGTTTTATTGGGAACCCTGCCTTTCCGCGAAATTCTTTATATTTTGGAAATTTAAAAATTCTTTATATTTTGGAAATCTAAAGTTGTAGTCACTTCTCTTATCAACTGAATTAATTTCTGACCGATTTTGATATTAATAGAAATTTAAAATCATTATATTGAGAGGTATTATTTTTTTCATCTTTCGAGATATTTTTAGGATAAATTTGATGAAATTTAGATACAAAGACTCTAAATCGAAGAACATATTGTTGTTGTTGTATATGCTTTAAATTTTGAGCCATTGACAAAACCAATCTCAAAATATGAGTCCATTTTTTACTTTCCTGTGCCAATACTTTTTCTGTTTATTTTACATATTTTGTGTTTTCGACATAATCTTATTTAAACAATAAAATATAAAATTATAAAAAAAAGAAAAAAATCGAATTTGTCCCTTCGAAATTTCGATTCTACAACTATAACTTTTTAAAGCTCATAAACAATTAAAAAGTATTAATTGTAATAAAATGTTTTTATTATAAGGAGACCTTTGGCAAAAAATCAAAAAAGCGATTTTTGATAAATTTTCTATATAACTTTAGAGAACATTTTTCTACACAATGTTTGTTCACAACATTTTTCGCCAACGCTAATGTGTGGTCGTGACTGAAGTCCAAAGTGAAAGAAAAATTTAATAATTTTAAATTAATAAAATTCTTATTTTCATATGGCATACATTGGAATCAGAAAATATCGTCAGACATTATAATAGATATAAAGAGTTTTTACTATATATGAAGGCAAATTTTGTTTAGAATTGATATAAAAAATTTTTAATAAAAATGCAGACGTCAAGTGGTCAAATTGACAATTTATCTAAATAGTATATTTACTATTATATTTGTTTTTTTTTTTTGAGTTTAACAATGTTTGAAAGCAAAAAAAAAAAAAAAAAACATAAATATCCAAAATTATCCATAGTATTTACATATACATTAAAGACCAGAATGTCCATTTGTATATTCTGTTTTAACATTTTGCGACTTTCGATTTTAATCCATTTTAAAATCTTTGATGGATGAATATTTTAGACCTGCAGCTCGCAATTTTGGAAATAATTGAATGAAATTTGGTATGAATGGATTTTTTGATTGAAAAAAAGTTATTACTAAAATATGTTATGATCGGTTCATATTTTCATCTAGTTCCCATACAAAGATATTCCCGGAATAGAATTTAAATGGTTATATATGATGTATTTATAGTCAGATTTTGCAATACTACATGTTTGGTAACCATAAATTACTCTACCAAATTTGAAAGAAATTGGTCCATACTAGACCACAGTGCCCATATAAAGTACTTTCCGAAATTTACTTAAAGTACATAAATGACATAATAATTTTAACGTCAGGTTGAAATTTGGTACAAGAAACGGAAGCAATACAGTGGTATGCATGGAAAAAATAAATTTTTCCTAAATTTCAAGGTTGAAACCGAAACGAATAACGGTATCGGTATTAAATTTATTTTTGTTTCGGTAACGGTATCAGTAACGATATTTTTAATTATATCGGTATCGGTATACCGGTAAATACCGATATTATTAAAAAATGGAAAAAAACCTTCAAAAGTTAATTTTTTAAATAATTTTTACTTGAATTTCGAAAAAAAATTTAAATTACATATTTATATATTTTATTTAATAAATTTTCACATTTTATAAATATGAATATTTTTCGTAAGAGAATTTCATACTTTTTTTTTACAAATGCTTCTTTTATGGCAACAAAGCATTTGGGAATATTAAACTCGACTTTTTAAAGGCAAATTGATATCATCGCACCATAATCATGGTTAAATAAGAGTGAGAATTGTTATTCTACTGATTTTTCAAATCCAATGAATTTTTATATATTGTGAAACAGTTTTTTGGATATCCGCACAATTGTTAATCATACATATATCAGACAAAATTTCGTATTTGAGCCTGAAAATTAAATAAAAAAATATTTACTCATATATTTTATATACTTTATTTAAAGATTATTACACAAGTTTCGATAATCTCAATGAAAGATTAATTTAAAAGCTCACTTGAAAATGTAGAATTTAATAATTCTTAAGGTAGTTTCTGACGAACGTCTTTTACGAATGCGTTTGAGGTAATTTAAATGTAACTTCAAATGGTATAAAATTGTTTTTAGCTTCAAAAGGATGATCCATCAACATTATTGAAAATAGTTTCTGACGAACGTCTTTTCCGAATGCGTTTGAGGTAATTTAAATGTAACTTCAAATGGTATAAAATTGTTTTTAGCTTCAAAAGGATGATCCATCAACATTATTGAAAATAATTTAAAATAATCAAATAATATTTTCGAAAAATTTAAACTTCCTATAATGATTGGAACATGATGCTATATGGTCTGACATGACTATCTTTTTCTCTTAACTTTCTTAATTTTTTTTTTTTTTTTTTCAAATTTCTAGAGATTAATTCATGTAATATTTATAGAATTGTTATATCGTATATTTGAAATGCTTACAAGATCCTTTTAGTTTCTTACTTGCTGCTTCTTAGTGCTGACATGATGTTTATTTGAATTCATACCTAAGATTTATCCTAGGAATAATAAATTTATACAAATAGTTCCAGCTGGATTTAGCACATTATTCGTTAAAAAATTCGAAAATATATTCGTTTGTTAAAATTCATGCAGTTTTTTTTTTGTTTAATTGCTTTTAAAATTCCCGGAATCACGAACAAAATTCCCGGAAAAAGGACATGAGAAGTCGCAAATTTCCTGGAAATCCTGGGATGCATTCCCAAGAGATAGCCCAAGATGTAACTTTCTGAAGAAAATGTTTCGATCTTTTGGAGAAACCAAAATTAAGGAGAGAATCTTCATAGAAGCATATAACCGGCAGTTAACTAAGAACATATCTTTAATTTCATATGATAAATAATTGAGAGCATATCTTACATTAAAATGCCCATATATTAGATAATGCATATTTTGTGTTCGCACTAAGACTTTTTATTAAAATGAAGTCGCACTATTATTACGTTTATACGCGCGATTATTGCAAATAAAAATAACTTGCAAATAAATAATTCACTGTTTATACGCAAATTTCTCAAAGATGTATATTTCCTTATTTGTCGCGCCAGATGGGAAAAATGAAACTATTATCATCGAAAATTCTATGAACGTAATAGGAAGTGGCAACGCTGTACGTTTTATTTGCAATTAGCTGCACTAATCACGATTATTTTTCGTGAGTAACTAACTTACAAATATAGTACTAACTCACTGTTTATACAGTAAAATTTTCATATCGCAATATTTTTAATTGCGAGTAAATGGTGCGTATAAACGTAATATATGTTTACGGCATTTAAATCTCTCTAAAATATATTTATTGCAAACGATATAACCAAGAAACAAACAATAAAAGTCCTTTTTAAAACAAAATTCCATAAATATTACATGAAATGCTCTTATTATTAAAAATAATTTTATCTTCCTTATTTCCTCAAGTAAATTATATAAGCAATTGTTCTCAAAATAAAAAAGTTATATTTTTAAAATACCGAAACTAAAATACCGGTATATACCGGTACAGAGGCAAACGGTATTTGAATACCGGTATTTTTAACAAAATAATAATTTCGGTATCGGTATCAGTTACGGTAACCAACTTTAAACGGTATTTAATCGGTATCGGTATGTATAACGGTATCGGTTTCCAACCTTGCTAAATTTATAATTTTCTATTATGTTGAATAAACTTCATATAATATTAAAGCATATTTAAAAATAACTTATATTAAAACACCTCGGTTTATTTAATACCACGTTTGGTATACCTTTGCCCCTATGTGCATTGGGAGAAATTTCTAACAAAGCATATATTACTTAATTTTCTACTTAGTTTTAGCAAAACGATAATTATTTTTTTGAACAGGTGGATTAAGTTCAGATATATGTTGTAAACATATTTTTAATAATTAATAATGGGGTATTTTCGAGATATATATAGAGTTTTAAAGAGTTATTGGGTACAATTGGGTAAACATTTTTATATAGTGATAAAATAAAAGATATTAGCTTGTGTAATAAAGAAAAACATTTTGTTTCTGAATTCACTGCGCTGCATTCAGATTGAGAGCGAGACAAAGAGAGTGAGCTAATAAATGAGAGGCTAAAATACACAAGTAGAACAAAGCTAGATGGTGGTTGTGAATTGCGGCTGCCTACGCTGAATTGTAATTATAACGGCAGCAACATGTTGTTCTGACAGTGATCAGCTGATAATTTTTGCTGATACTGTTGCTGACTACGCGCTATTGTAATTTGGGCTTAAATGAAACAGCACTGCAAACTGCTGCTGACCAAATGTAATCAACACCATAACAAACAGTGCTTTCTAAATTATCAGCTGATTATGGCAGCACAAACTGCTGCTGACTACGCGCAATTGTAATTTGGGCTTAAGTTGCGCAAAATTTATTCTATGTGGTTGTTGTTGTGTTTACAGAAATCGATTCAACTTTTCTACTTTGCAAGGGTCTTGCAAAATTGCAAATTTCTGAGGTGAATACCTTTAATATAAAACGAGAGAGGAAGGCATAGTCGGTCAAGACCGACAATGATACCCTACACCATTATGTATGAGCATAAAAATTCGGGAAGGGGACTTATATCAGACCTTAGGCCAATCGTAGAGCAACACTTTTACTAAATATAAAATGAAATATATATGAAATACATTTTTGAGTGTTGAAACTCTATTCCTGGGGGACATTTGTATGGGGGCTAGGTGAAATAATGGACTGATCACAACCAATAGGATTCGTCCTTGTATCATAAAAGTCCCATGTGCTAAATTTCATTTAATTACTTCAAAATTGCGGCCTGTACTTTGTGTACAAGGTTCACATGGACAGCCAGCCAGCCGACCAGCCAGCCGTCCAACCAGCCAGACGGACGGACGGACATCGTGAGATCGATTTAAAAAGTGATTCTGAGTCAATTGGTATACTTTAAGGTGGGTGTTGTATAACTTTTTCTATGTGTTACAAACATCAGTACAAACGCATAATACCCCAACCACCTATGGTGGTGTAGGGTATAAAAATAAACTATATTTTATACCAACATTATTTATATAGTACTCGGGTAGCACTATAAATACGATTCTACAAAACCGTCATCAAAACATCATGACCAAGCGCTATATAATTGTATTAAATTGGATTTATTTTTTGGATGAAAATAAATCCTTAAAAACTTATAATTTCTCAGAGATGAGAAATTGTGATAAATTATTTGACCATAGTTTACAGTAGTACGTAGCAAAAATCTCTTTTGTTTGGGTTTCATATTGATTTTATATTTCGTAAAATATAATAAAGTTTGTTCACGATAGGCTGGTTATCAGGTTATGTGATTATATAGTAATGAGTTGGGCAAAGTTGGTTATTTTTTGTAATGAATTTTTCTGTTTTTAATATATCCACATAATCACATAACCTGATAATCACCCTATCGTGAACAACCTTATATATTCTAATCTAATCTTCCGGTATCACTTTAAAAATTGTCCTTAAGAAAGTCTAGCCTGTTTACTTTACGTTTTACTTGAATGAGTTTACCATTAGCAAACCAAGCAAACTTTGTATATTGAAGTTCTAAAACCAATTCCAAATATTTCGACATCCATTTCTCAGAACTTGAAGGAAATTAGAAAGAAATTATATATTTATTTTTTTGAGAATTTTAAAAAATTTACAAAGTAAAAAATCTATTTCATTTATGGAAAAGCTGCAAAAATTGTGTTCAACTTGTTTAGGCACAATCCAAAATATGTCGACATGAAATAAAACAAACCAAATTCAATTTTAATTGAGACGTAGATCTCTGTTTATTTCAAATAAATGTTACCTCGTAGAAGGAATAAGCTAATTTATAAATGTATTGTGGTGCACGTAGTGCTTAAGTCGAAGATAATATTAGAAGTGAAGTTAAAAGCGATTAGTTTGGTGGCAAACAATATTTAAGTCACCGTTAACGGTTTACTCGTTAGTATAAATGTCAAAATACTTCCAACAAAGTTGCAAAAAAGGAAGCAAGAATAAATTCTAGCAATGTTAAAAATAGTATATTTGATAGTTAGCAAAAAGAGCTACCAACAAATCTAACTTAAACACAACTATTTAAGAGTAACGCTTTAAATACAAACGGCTGCAAATTAGTGCAACTTAAAAATATAATAATATAATATTATTATGCCTTTGAATAAATATACTATTTTAATTAGTTATGACGTAAAAATTTTTTTCTTCTAAAATATAATACTGCAATAAACAACAAAACTTAACGCCTAAACATTATGGTGCTAAGTTAGCGGTAATACTACAAATGATTCACACACATCCATATGTATGTATGTATGTATGTATGTATGTATGTATGTATGTATGTATGTATGTATGTATGTATGTATGTATGTATGTATGTATGTATGTATGTATGTATGTATGTATGTATGTATGTATGTATGTATGTATGTATGTATGTATGTATGTATGTATATTACTCTTACCTGATTAATCCACAGTAGCCCATATATAGTAGGTGGAAACGTGCTCAGTTAACTACCAAATAAAAAAAGTAAACTTGATTAAAATAGCTTCAGTTAATGAATGAAGAAACATAATGAATCAGTATCACTTTGACTTTTAAGCCAACTGAAGATTGTATCTAATTAGTTAAAAAATAAACAAATGTACTACTAAACTATTATTCTTTACAAGCAATAATACAAGAAAATTTTTAGTTGTTGTTTAGTGTAAAAAAAATAAATACATATTTGCTCTATTTAGAATTGTTTTTTTTTTTTTTTTTATAAAATTTATTTGTGTTTCTAATAAATACTATAAACCTTTTAGTATTGCACATACATATATGTATTAGTATATTTTATACTCATATACAAATTTACTTATATATACGTATGTTATATTATTCAATTAACTCAAGTTTTATTATAAAAATATCTTATCAACATTTGTTATAATAGAGTTCGCCAATTGTTACACGAAGAGGTGCTCAAAAAGCTAAAATTCAAACTCGCGCAATGGTTAAATCAGCAGTGACAGCAGCTACAGTAAATTCAGTAGAGAATCGCAAACCGAGTGCGGCACTTCTGGAAGCAAAACGTAAAGCAAAATTATTAAAAATGCAACAGCAAAATCAACAAGATACTGTAGTCAAGGATATATTTCAAAATGTAAGCAAAGTATACATACATATATACCTACTATGATTAAATTTAAAGCAAATTAAATTTTTATTTTCTTTGTAGGCGGTGAATGCAAAATACATGACTCAACGTCCCACTGGTCTTATTTATGATGAATCCATGTCTCAACATCGTTGTCTTTGGGATAATGCCCATCCAGAATGTCCAGAAAGATTTATTCGTGTTTTAGATCGGTATGTAGACAGAATAATATAAAAATATTTAAAATTTTATTTGGCTAGCTTACACGCTGTGCTTGAGCAGTCATTTGTGTTAATTTTGTTAGCCTTAATGGCATGTATTTAATGTTCTTATTATTTAACGCCACTTTGTTTAAGTTCTTTATTCTTTAAAAGCTAGTTCATTTTAGTTCTCCTGAGTATAAATAATTTTGTATTTAAATTTTATAAAGAGAATGAAAAATGCAAATTAAATACATAATATACATACACTCAGCCGCATAAATATTTATCTACCTGTACACATTTGAAATAACATTAAAACTAAAGAATAATATTTGGTAAAAACGGTGCTTATTTTTTAAGAATATTGTTTAACGTATTTAAATTGACTAGGTCACAAAAATTGTATTATATATTATTAGTAGAAATTTGTAATCGATTATGGCCAATAGGCTAGGTTACTGATATGTTTCAATAAATAAAAATAAATAGAATACACCACAATTCTCTCCTAACGATTCAGCCTTTAAACCCTATTTATGTGTTGATAAAGTACTAGTGTATTCCGAAGCTAGATCGTAGTAGTACTCTACAAATTTTTGTTTGACGTTAAAGGTATTTGATATGTTTTAAATGATGAATTCAAATATTCCACATTTTCCTACCAAAAAATATGGTTTTATAGTATATTCCAAATTTATTTATTATATTGTTAAAAAGTCAGGTGTAGATGAAATTGACCTAATAAGAATTTTAAATTTACTTTCAAACAAACATTTACTTACTTGAAAATATAACTGGAATTAAAGTTGAATTCAAACAAAATTTAAAGTACTTGAATTTTAAAATTTTTTTAAAGCATATTGGGTATAGAATTTTTAGAAGTATGGGATATATTCCATTTTCTTTAAAAATATTTATTTTCTTTAAAATGAATATGAATAAAAACTTATAAGGTGGATAAATATTTATGTGACTGAGTGTATATCTAATTGCTTTGTTTGCAACAATACAATAATACGCAAAAACAAAAACGGTGAGTAAAATTGTTTTAAATATTGTAAATAAACAAATTACACTGATCGGCATAAAAATCTCTGATGTGCTAAACATGAATCTGTTCTTGATTTTTTTATGGGCGTGTCTAATATTTCGCCAAAGTAGATTCGTGTTCAGCACGTTAAATATTAAAAAATAAAGCTAAAAGTCTTATGCTGTAAAAAAAAAAAAAAAATATTTTCTTCAAATTTGCAAGAACAATTTTTTCAGACACTAATTTTAAAATAACTTAGAAATTATTGAGCGGATAAAAATATTATATTAGAAAGACTTAAAGCCAATTTTATTCCGTATATTTTAATGTATCATTTATATACCGTGCAGCGTTTTCGAGTTATAGTGTAATATACTCGAATAATCGTTTTATTTGAGGCGAAATATTAGACACTCCCGTAAAAAAATTTCGATCTGGTGGAAAAAAAATTAAAGTAGATTCGAGTTTAGCATGTTTAATTCTATCTCGTCTACAATTTTTTTTGCCGAACAGTATATATATGTATATATTTTGCTGTTTTGTTATAAAATTATAATTTTTTAAGAAAAAAAAATCGTCATAATTAAAAGACAAAGCCAATAAATATATCTGTGCAAAATATTTGGCCCTATTTTTTTTATATAAAATTTAAAAATTCCATTATATTATCAGTAAATTTAAAATATGATGCGACAAGATTTTTTGTTTGAAAACTTTTATATTTTTTAATATTTGATTATTTTGATCCAAGTGGAAATATTTTGTTGCACTTATCTCATAATATGTAATTAAAAAAGGCAAACAATATAACTTAATCTTATCTAATAACTTTAAATCAGAATTAAGTTGTTATTATTTCAGATTTTGATTACAACTAATTAATATAAATCAAATAAAAAATATTTTTATACTGATACAAATATTGCGAATATAATAATCGTTTTGATAATAATGTTTCTTATAGTTGTCGAGAATTGAACTTAGTAGAACGTTGCCAAATTTTACCTTCAAGACGAGCTACCAAGGATGAAGTATTGTTGCTTCATAGTGATGAACATTATCAGTTACTTGAAAAGACTTCGGGTGTTAATGATGATGAAAAAATGGAAGACTTAAGTTCAAAATTTGACTCTGTTTATATACATCCGGTATAGTTTTAGTATTTTTTTTTCAAATCGTTTATATGTATTCTTAACTATTGTTTATATATTGTATTTTAATAATATAGACAACTTTTGATTTGGCCTTATTAGCAACGGGTTCTACAATTGATTTAGTTGAAGCTGTCATAAATGGTAGCATACAAAATGGTATGGCTATTATACGCCCACCTGGACATCATGCTATGAAAGCCGAGTTTAATGGGTATTTAAATATGACCTACTAAGAGAAATAAGTGCACTAATATAAATCACTTTTCCTTTAAGCTATTGTTTCTTTAATAATGTGGCAATAGCAGCACAGTATGCCTTAGATATTTTGAAATTAAAAAAGATTATTATAATCGACTGGGATGTACATCATGGCCAAGGCACACAGAGATTCTTCTACAATGATCCAAGGTAAATAGTTAAATATGAAATGTTCGAATGCTTTGGTAAATCAAATTGTTATCTTGCAGAGTACTATACTTTTCGATACATCGTTTCGAACATGGCACCTTTTGGCCTAATCTAAAAGAATCGGATTTCGATGCCATTGGTCATGGTCCAGGTCTGGGTTATAATTTTAATTTACCTCTTAATAAGACAGGAATGGGTAATGGCGACTACTTGGCGATATTTCAACAAATATTGATTCCGGTTGCTGTTGAGTTCCAACCAGAGTTGATAATAATTTCTGCTGGTTATGATGCTGCTCTGGGTTGTCCTGAGGGTGAAATGGAAGTAACACCCGCCTTTTATCCTCATCTCATTAACCCCTTAATTAAGTTGGCCAATTCACGTTTGGCTGTTGTTTTAGAAGGAGGCTATTGTTTGGACTCTTTGGCAGAGGGTGCTGCTCTAACTCTAAGAGCCTTATTAGGCGAACCTTGTCCGTTGCTTGTGGAAAAACTACAACCTCCATCTGCTTCCATTCAAGAGTCCATATTAAATTGTATTTATTCACATCGTCCATATTGGAAATGTTTGCAAGTTCAAGACACCTACACCATGGAAGATTTAAATAATGTTAATCCCCAACCGAATCTACATAAAGTTAGTCGATTATTTATTGGTGGTGCTCCATTGCCCGAACGTTTTCCCACACGAGGTACTGGTCCCAAAATACCATTAGATGTCATTGAACGAAATTCATTACGCCTTAAGAGACTAAAAGAAGGTAAACTTTTAATAAAAAATAAAAAAAGAAAGGAAATGTAGAAAATTTACTTTTGCCCTTTGTTGATTTTAGAAACAAAACTGTTTTCACCACAAGTACGTGTCTGCTATGTTTACGATGAATTTATGCTTAAACATTCAAATACCTATGAGGAAGGACATCCTGAACAACCCGAGCGGATTAGGAAAATTTTTGAAATGCATCAAGAGTACAAATTATTGAATCGAATGCAACATGTACAATCGCGTACAGCTACAACCGATGAGATTTGCTTGGCACATACCCGGTCTCATGTTAATGCGATACGTCGTATTGGCGAAAAAGATGCACTACAAGACATGGGCGCCAAATACAATTCGGTCTATTTTCATCCTACAACATTTGATTGTGCTACACTGGCTGCCGGTTCTGTATTGCAAGTTGTCGATAAAGTAGTTAAAGGAGAGGCTCGTAGTGGTGTTTGTATAGTACGACCACCAGGACATCATGCCGAATCTGATGTTCCGCATGGATTTTGTATATTCAATAATGTAGCCATTGCAGCACAGTATGCAATTAGAGATCATGGTCTCAAGCGAGTGCTTATTGTCGATTGGGATGTACATCATGGCAATGGCACTCAACACATATTCGAATCGAATCCACAAGTATTGTATATAAGTATACATCGTTATGATAATGCCACATTCTTCCCGAAAAGTAAAGATGGTGACTTTGATGCTGTAGGTAAAGGAGCTGGTGTAGGATTTAACGTTAACATTCCTTGGAACAAGGTAAGTACGGCGTTCATATTATCACCTCCCTATAGTGTTTGATAGTAAATAGTATTTTATTTAATGCTTCTAATAGAAGGGCATGGGTGATTTGGAGTATGTAATGGCATTCCAGCACATCATAATGCCTATTGCATATGAATTTGATCCAGAATTAGTTTTAGTTTCGGCTGGCTTTGATGCAGCCATAGGAGATCCTCTTGGAGGCTGTAAAGTGACACCCGAAGCTTACGGTCTTTTTACCCACTGGCTATCAGCATTGGCTAATGGACGCATTATAGTTTGCTTAGAGGGTGGTTACAATGTCAATTCCATCTCTTATGCCATGACCATGTGTACGAAATCTCTATTGGGTGATCCCATACCTGCTATAAATCTAAATGGTAGCGCATCTCGACCACCAACTGTGGCCTATTTAAGCTGTATGGAAACCTTACAAAACTGTATTGGAGTACAACAACGTTATTGGAAAAGTTTAACTTTTGGAAAGAGATTGCCACAGACATCGGGTGAAAACAACAATGAGGATTTTCTTTCTGCTACTTTACAAAATTTAGATATTACAAGGGATGATGTCCAAGGCGCTGCTGGTGGTTCTCAGGACACGGACACCAATGTGTCACTAGAGGCAAGTGGCAGTAAACCGAAGGTAAAAGTAAAAACCCTAACAGAATTTCTCACAGAGCACATGCAGGTAATTACTAGTTGTTCATGAAACATGTCTAACGCATATTGTACAAATATTTATGTGTACCAACAACAAATAATGATGATATTATTAATCATTTTATTTTAAAATTTTGAATATTTTCATGTCTGATCTACTACTACTACTCCTATGCACGTTGTTTAACAATTAATGATAAATAATATAAATACCACCTGACACTTCTTCTATATCATCAACGTTTAAACAAAAAAAATAAAATAAAAAAATTAAATAATAAAATAAACATACCCATACAAAAACAGGCTTTTGAAAATAATGAAATGTTCGCTGTTGTACCATTAAAAACATGTCCTCATTTGTCCCAGTTGCGTCCCGGGGATGCACCAAAAAGTAAGCAAAACAATATGTCATGTGTTGTTAATTGTTGGTTTATTGGTTTCATTTACTGTATATTTTTTGTATATTCATTCTAGTTTTTTAATTTATTTTGGCTTGTTATTGTTGTCTTTTTTCGTTTTTATTTGGTGATTTGCCTTAATATTACAATCATACATTTTTCGAATGCTAATATTACGTTATATCTACATCATTTCAAATGCATTTTTTAAATAATATATAAAATTCAAATAATATAAAAAAATATGTGGTGGAATAATGTTCATATTGCCCTTTGTATTTTCAAGGATTTTTATATGAGTTATATTCTCTTAAATATGGGAGTGGTATAGAAATGTTCGTATTCTTTTGAGAGTTTATTTTTCCATATATATAATTAAAATATTTTAAACACTCCTTGGTTTTCTTGAATCTTTGGTAAATAACTAAATTATAAATATTTTTTACAGTATAAAGTATTTCATATAAAGTTTTTTGGACATTTTTAAACGACAAAAATTATAGAACGTTATATAAATGTTTAATACCCTACAGTTTTAAAGTACATTCATATATGTAGGTGCTACAAAGAAAAATCTAAACGCTTTAAAATTTGTGGCTTTATAATTTCATATCAAATGTGATATACTATTCTATACTATCTAGAAATTGATTTTATTCGAAAATAATTGCTTTTCATTATTTACAAATTATTATCAATATGATATTACATAGGGAATTATATTTGAAGGTTTTTTTTTTTTTTTTAATAATTTTATTTTCTAACAAATCAGAATACAAGGACTATTAATAATAGACATTCATAAGGTATAGATAATTATTTCTACAATAGTTCTCATACATTATTAATAACCTTCAGGTTAGGTGTTACTTGATCTGACTCACTTGGAACCTGTTGTCTCTTTGTGAGTCTATTTTTGAGTGTATTGTTGTTTATCACAAGTTGTGAAATAAATATTTTACAGAATTATTAAATTCATTATTTTTCTATACAAGTAAACCAAATCGTAAGCAACAGAATGTAATGTACACAAAATCGATTTCAAATCCGAGTAATCTTTAAAAATATTTCTTATTTTGAATAAAATTTCTCATCGACAGAGTTGAGGTTTTTCGACTTTATTAAGAGAAGCACAGGTTCCTAGCGGGTCTGGATCTCAAAATTTGAATGAAATGTTACTCCTGACTAGATTTTTTGATACTTAGGCCCGGTCTTATCAGTTAGTGGCGAAATCGTATTTAAGTTGTAAAAATTGTTTTATATTTAAAATCTTAAGTGTTCTTTTCTTATCCTTTAAGTTTTTCCTAAGTATGAACATTTTCTGAAGTCTTCAAAATATTTATTGAAAATAAACGAAAATAAATAAAATAAAAAAAATTTTTAAATCTGCAAAAAAAAAAAAAATTAAATGAATCTTTTCTGTGTGGCTATATATTTTTCACCAACACCATTTGTAATTGCGTAGCTCATAAGCTGTAGATTTATTTTTTTAATTATTTCAAATTATTAAATAATTTTATTTTATTTACTTTTGATGCTACATTAGGGTGCTATCGAAAAATATTTTGCTTAGATATTTTTAACGATTTTAGACATAATTATGAGCAAATTATAACCTAAAGTAAAAGATATTCGATAAAAAGTTAAAATTATTATGAGAAAAAGTTTTAGGACAAATAAAATAAATCTATTAATTTTAGTTGAAGAAAAACTCGTGAGAAGCAACTTAATATTAATAAATGAAAGCTTTAATCTTTTTGTTTATTTTCTTGTCAACTTAAGTTTTGAACTGTAAAACGAAATATTACGTAAGTGTGAGCTTTTACTTAAATGTTTCTTAACTAAATTTGCATTTAAGTCTACACTAACGGAAAAGTATAAAACCTGGCCTTAATTTTAATTATTATTCACTTTTTTAGATTTGTTAACAAAAATCCCTCAATTTTCATAAAACTTTAAAAAAATTATAGAAATGTTTTTTTTTTTTTTTTTTTTTTTTTTTTTTTTTTTGCTTTTTTTTTTTGCTATATCTTCCTAATCGATATCGGGGAGCATAAATTTCTATTTAAAAAAATTAAAAACATATTGAATGATATAAAGAATATTAAAATTTTCTGCGATTTGAGAAATTAAGGCGAAAATTGTAAATTGGTTGAAAAAATATGTCATATTAGGGAAATTCTGGTTTTCACAGGAATCCATTTTAAATTGTTTTCATTCAGAATATTTTTTATTGTTATCTTTCAGAAAAATTTAAATAATGTATATTTTACTTTTATATAACAGCAAAAAAAAAAAAACGGGAAAAATCTACTTTTTTTTAAGTTCAAATTTAAATGCTTATAACTTTTGACTGTAAATATGTTTTCAAAAAAATCCTTCTTTATACTATTTGTATGTAATAAAATAAAAAAGTAACAAATAAATCGGGTGAAAGTTGGCCCCCCTTTAATGAAAAAACTTCAACAAGTTACATATTCATCTTTGAATCCCAATATATCGTAAACTAAAAGAAATAAAATATGCACACTACGATATTTTTTGTTGATCTCGACCAGTAGAATCCTCTCATATAAATAACGAATCAGAATCGTTTTTAAAAATGTGTCCAACTTTGGAACCCTGTGGACCCGTCCCCGGTATGTCTATAATGTCCAAATTCAAAAGTCAAAATCTACTATTACACCTTTACTATCACAAAGTGAAATTTTCATTGAAAACGGAAAAGCCGTTCCGAAATTGCATAATTATTTCCATTTATTTATTTTTCTGTATCGCACTCTGTGCTTCAGCGATTTTATTTAGGAATGTTAATGAGAAATCTAAAGAGATTAAGCTCAAGACTTTGTGTATTGCAGTTAATTCTGTTTAATTCAATTTATATAAAAAGAATAGGTAAGATGGTGATATCATAATCTCAAAACTTTACAACTGTCTAGCCGAAAACTTTTGTATTTATTCTAGAATCATCATTTAGTATAGTATAAGAGATAAAATATATATATTTTTTTAATTTGTTTGTGCTTTTATTTACTTTTTTTTTTTCATTTAGTGCTCTGTAAAATGTGCTTAATTCTTTTTTTTTAACAACATTTATTATATTTATAACGTTTATCTTCAACAGTCCAGTAATCATTGATTTTTTATATAAATATTTTTTTTTCTATTTTAAACTACCAGCAATAAATACATCTATGCCATGCCATGAATGTTCATCAACGGCTGAGAATTGGATGTGTCTTAGTTGTCACAAAGTTTTGTGCGGTCGTTATGTTATGGAGCATATGTTATTTCATAATTTGGAAACATCACATCCGTTAGCATTAAGTTTTAGTGATTTATCCGTATGGTGTTATCCATGTGAATCATATATTGACAACAGTAAATTACATGTCTACAAAAATTTGGCTCATCGTCATAAATTTGGTGAAGACATGCAATGGTCATATGATGATGGTAGATCTCAACAACACAAACATAATAACTGTAACATTGATACGGATAGTGATGATGACGAAGACAGCAGTGATAGCTTGAGACAGCAACTTGAAAATAACTATTATATTCATTTGAATTATGACTCAAATAACTGACATTTGGTTTTGGTACTGCTTGAGTCAGTACAGCATCAAATATGTTTGCTGTTTCCTTCTTTGCGTCCAGTTTTTCAATATGCGATACAATACATTTGGCCTTTGATACAACGTTTATGTGCGAATATTTTACATTATTTTATGGCAAATTGATTAGATGATTAAAAAACTAAAACTGAATTATAATAAGATTATTTTAAACCTAAACAAATTAGATTAAAATATACCTATACACATTTAAAAATGTAAAAACTTATAATTTAGTTATACATTTTTTATTTTTATATTACTTCTAAAAATGTAAAACCTTTCCTTTATTTTATGTGGCACAAGTTTATAAAAATGAAATATATACTTACTTCATTTTTCACTTGCCAAATTTCTATTTTTTTATACCCTTACAAAATGCATCTAAAAACTCTTGACTTTCATTCTTTACACAAAAAAAAAAGAAGAAAAATGTTGAAATATTTTTATATATATTTTATTTCTTGTTATGTCTATGAATTTAATACTATTTTTTACCACAACTAATAAATATGACTTTGAAAACTTTCCTTTAGCTATTTAAACATTAAAATAATTTAATAAATTCTGTTAACATCTTGTTATATTACCAAAATTAAACTATTATTTTTCTTTTAATAAAATATATGGACAAATAAAATGCATACTAAATAACAATTAAAAAATATTATTAATAACTAATTGTAGATTGTATGCAAATTAATTTTTAAGCTAAAATAATACAAAAAATTAAATGTTAGTATTTTCATAGTTAAAAATTTATAGTTAAAAGAAACAAAACGATACAACTAAATTTAATATATTTATGTATACATATGCGTATAAAAAATGCATACATACATATATACAATACAATAATACATCAACAAATATCATATAATAATTATCTAAGTTTAAGTATTAAAATAATCATAGCGTTACGTCTAGTTTAATGTGCAACACAAACAAATCGGAAAAATAAAAAAAAAAAAAACAAATTAATATTAAATATTTTTCATTTTCAATTACTTTTATGTTTAAATTGTTGTTATAATATTGGGCCACAAATTTACTAAGATCCAAGTTCAAGTACGTGACGTATAAATCTTATAAACAGGTAGCAAAAAGTATTGGCACAGTATATAAATTAAACTTTTATTTTTTTATTTAAATTTAAACTTTTATAGTTAAAAACGTGAGTTTTAGGTATTTGATTCATCTATGTGTAAGTTTATTAATGGACACAAAACTTCTTATGTAAAGCAAAGCATTTACCAGAAAATGGAAAAATTTAAATTATTTTCTAATATTTTAGGCAAAAAAGTAAAAAAAAAAAAAAAATAGGTCATATAATACAGCTAGAATATTTTCTAAAGGTGGTTTTGCACTATAATACTTGGTATTAATACCAGAGTTTCATTTTCTATAATACATATAAAAAAATGTATTATGGTATTATTAAATGTCATATTTTTTATTTTCTTTATTAAAATATTTTTTAAAAAATTAAAAACGAAAACTTGAACTTAACTGAATACACATCAAACTACAAATAAAAAGGTGCGCGGAAATTTGCTTTCAGAGATTCAATAACGTTTCAAAAACTTCAAGATTTCAACATACAAAGTATTGAAGGTATTTATACCATAATACATTTGCAAAAATTTTTGGTATTAATACAAACTATTATAGTGTAAAACCCCCTTAAGATTTTGAGTCTTGTTTCAAAATTTTATTTTACTTATCCAAAAAATATCACGAATGATGTCAGAAACTTCAACCTTAAGATCAAAATCGGTCAGAAATATACATACAGTGGACGTCCAGTAGTACAAACGCTCTTTATTACGAATTTCCAATAATACGAATGTCAAAATTTTTGCATTGACTACTCTATAGTACGAATAGATAGGCATTTTTTCTATTCGATAGTGCGAATGGTGGTTTGTTATAAGAATTTTTGTTTTATTTAAGTATGAATGAAGTTTTTATTATGTTTTTACTTCATTCTTTCGCGGTCATCCACGTTTAGCGAAGTCATTGTGAAGTTTTTTTATTTTTAAAAGTGTTTTGTGTTTTTAACTGTCAAAATGTTGCAAGTAAAACGATGTAAAAAAAGACAATTTCTTTGCAAGATAAATTAAAAATTATAGCAGACCACGAAAATAAAACATCGTTGTTTGAAATTTCAAATAAATATGGATTATCCAAATCCATAATATGTACAATCATTAAACAAAAAACGCAACTGCTGGATAATTCCATGAGTTCGTTAAAAAATCGGTATAGACTTACAAGTGGTGAATTTAAAAAAATGGAGGATGCACTTTACGAGTGGTTTTTAGCACAAAGAAAATTCCATATCACAGTCGGTGGAGAACAATTAAAATGCAAAGCTGTGGAGCTGCACAAAAAATTCTACAATGGTCAGTTTTGTGCCAGTGATGGTTGGCTAACAAAATTTAAAAAGCGTTATGGAATACGATTGTTAAAAGAGTCTGGTGAGAAATTATCTTCTTCTAAAGAACTTGTTGCGCCATTCGTTAATAAGTTAGCGTCTTCCATTATGGAGCATGCGGATGAATCCGGTCTCTACTGGAAAATGTTGCCAAACAAAACATACATATGTTCACAGTGGAGAAAAATCTGCTCCAGGTAGAAAATTGTCAAAGGAGAGATTAACATTTTTAATGTGTGCAAATGCTGCAGGAACTAAGAAAATTAAACTTTTTGTAATAGGAAAAGCTCAAAAACCGAGATCTTTTCGGAACAAAATTCTTCCTGTTGAGTACGGAAACTCTAAATCTGCTTGGATGAATGCAGCTTTGTTCAAAAAATGTTTTTTTTTGATAAATTTATTCCAGAAGTAAGTTTTAGTAAATGGTTTTAATGTTATTAATGATTTAAAAAAATTCAAAATATATTTACAGAAAAAAAAAAAGAAAAAACTGCCAATTAAGGCTCTTCTAAAATTAGACAACGCTCCAAGTCATCCACCGGCAGATGAACTGGTTCATGATACTAAAGATGGACAGATTTGGGTAATATATATGCCCTCCAATGTAACTCCACTAATACAGCCCATGGATCAGAATGAAATTAGGTTCTTAAAACTGCATTACCGTAACAGTTTACTGTCAAAAATTTTATCTTCCAACGAAAATTTAGAAACGTCCCTCAAACAAACCACTTTACTTGAAGCCGTTTCATTGGTTGCCTTAGCCTGGGAAAAAGTATCCAGTGTTTCCATAAAGAAATGTTGGAAGAAAATTTTGGGCGATGACAATTTTGAGGACGAGGATGATATTCCACTATCAGTAGTGCGTGACAATGAGGAGATAAGAGCAATTTCAAAAATGCACAATTTACTACATGCAAATTTTTCCAAATTCACAATTTGATTTTCTTGATTTATTTGAATGGAATCTTGATAATCCAAGTGAAGAAATTGAATTGGATGATGATGTCGATGAGGATAATATTTTATTAGTTCCTGACAATAACTCTACAAAAGTAAAACATGCGGTTGCAATAAACTGCTTTGACACATGTATTAAATGGACTGTTGAGAACAACATTGAAACCTCGAAAATATTATTATTGAGAAGTCTTCATGAAAAGGCTGTAGAAATCAGTTTAAAAAGTAATAAACGTCAATGTTTAATGACGGATTTTTAAAATAAGTAAATTGTTTTTTTTTGTTATATGTATATGTACATACATTAGTATTTTCTTTCATGCCTATTTAAGTACAAAAAATTAATTCCAAATAATACAAATTAATTATATCTTGTTTCGTTATGTAGTTTTATTTATATATATATATATATAAACCCGTTACTTCGTCAGCGGAAATTTTTTATAAAAAACTATACTATATAATAAATTTAAACTAAGATTCTTAACTCCCTAGGGAACATTTTTAATAATGGTGTTATGTCATCCATAAATAACAATATCTCTTTATAGAAAATTCCAAAAGTACCATTAGAAGAACAAAAAAGTACCACAAAGTCCCCTCTAATGAATTCTCATTCATTTAGGACCACATATCCTTAATTTCATGTTTATAAGTTCATAATTATAGAAAATTCAAAAAGTACCATTAGAAGAACAAAAAAGTACCACAAAAACCTCTCTTATGGATTCTTATTCATTTAAGACCACATATCTTTAATTTCATGTTTCGGGTTAAATATTATAGAAAATTCAAAAAGTACCATTAGAAGAACAAAAAAGTACCACAAAGTCCCTTCTTATGGATTCCCATTTATTTAGGACCACATATCCTTATTTCATGTTTCTAGGTTAAATATTACCGAAAATTAAAAAAGTACCATTGGAAGAACAAAAAAGTATCACAAAGACCCCTCTTGTGAATTCTTTCTCACATAGGACCATGCATATTTAATTTCATGTTTCTACTTTAAATATTATAGAAAATTCCAAAAGTACCATTAGAAGAACAAAAAAGTACCACAAAGTCCCCTCTAATGAATTCTCATTCATTTAGGACCACATATCCTTAATTTCATGTTTATAAGTTCATAATTATAGAAAATTCAAAAAGTACCATTAGAAGAACAAAAAAGTACCACAAAAACCTCTCTTATGGATTCTTATTCATTTAAGACCACATATTTTTAATTTCATGTTTCGGGTTAAATATTATAGAAAATTCAAAAAGTACCATTAGAAGAACAAAAAAGTACCACAAAGTCCCTTCTTATGGATTCCCATTCATTTAGGACCACATATCCTTATTTCATGTTCCTAGGTTAAATATTACCGAAAATTAAAAATGTACCATTGGAAGAACAAAAAAGTACCATAAAGACCCCTCTTGTGAATTCTTTCTCACATAGGACCATGCATATTTAATTTCATGTTTCTACTTTAAATATTATAGAAAATTCAAAAAGTACCATTGGAAGAACAAAAAAGTACCACAAAGTCCCCTCTAATGAATTCTCATTCATTTAGGACCACATATCCTTAATTTCATGTTTCTAGGTTCATAATTATAGAAAATTCAAAAAGTACCATTAGAAGAACGAAAAAGTACCACAAAGTCCCCCCTTGTGAATTCTTTACAACATCGGACCATGCGTATTTATTTTCATGTTTCTAGGTTAAATATTACAGAAAATGAAAAAAAGTACCAATAGAAGAAGAAAAAAGTACCACAAAGTCCATCCTCTTGAATTTTTACCCACAGGACCACGTATCTTTAAGTACCACAAATTTCACTCTTGTGAATTCCTATCTACATTTTCTTAATTTCATGTTTCTATGTTTAATGTAATTGAAAATTCATTATTAAGTTTGAATAAAATGTAATTTCCCGACTTTACCCCTTTTTTTGGTACTTTTTTTGACCCATCGAAGTATTAAAAATTGTATTCCAATAAATTTCTAAATTGTAGTGGTATTCCGTATTAAAATACTCATATGAATATTTCAATAAATATAAAAAAATGTTTTATGAAAAAAGTACCAAAAATAGGTACGATTTTTACCCCTTAAACGTTTGAATTTCTAAAAAGTACCAAATTTGTATTTCTCATTTTTTGATAAGTTATGAATACGACATAAATTTTATTTGTATGTTGATTGGTTTCAAAGATACATATGGTGCCAAAAAAGTACCAAAATACAGTTTTTACCCGTTTTCTCCCTAAAACGGCCGTTTTTACCCCCTAAACATTCGAATTTCCAAAAATCCCGTCTTAGTGGATCTATATGGTGGGAGACCTACCTACGTTCCAAATTTCGTCTCTCTAGCTTCAGCCGTTTGGGTTGTGTGTTGATAAATCAGTCAGTCATTCAGTCAGTCAGTCACGTTACTCTTTTATATACAGTTAGGGACAAAACTATTTGTACACCCCATGCATTTCGTATATCTTCAATAATTTATAAAGAATAAAAAATTATTATATGTAGTTTTAATTCAGGTCCATTTTTATTGAATTATTTGATAAAAAATAAATTAATATATAACACATTGTTAAAAAAAAGTACAATTTAAGTAAAAATCTTTGGGACAAAAGTATTTGTACATCAGTACTTTGTACAATTATTTGTACGTTGGACTCTTGTATGATGATTTTTTTTAAATACCGTTATATTTTCTTCGTTAATCGAGTTTTATTTTACAAAATAAGAAGTTGGTTTTAACGTTTTGAATAATAAGCACATCAAAAATGGGAAAGCGAAAAGAGTTGAGTTTGGATATTAAAAATTTAATTATTGATGAACATAAAAAAGGAAAATCTCTCCGGAATGTAAGTAATTTAGTAAATTTGCAACATTCCACAGTACAATACATTGTAAACAAGTATAAAAACAGCGGATCTGTTGAAAATGTGCCAAGAACTGGACGGCCAAAAAAGGTTTCCAGACGGGAAGCGAACTTGGTGATAAAAGAAGTGGCAATAAATCCAAGAGTAACTCGGGCAAAATTAGCGGAACAAATCGCAAATACTACCGGAACAATTGTTCATCCAAAAACAGTAGGGAGGATTTTACATTCTGCGGGATATGCAAGTAGAACTCCCCGCAAGAAACTGCTGATTAGTAAAAAAAAAACCAGCATTTGCGTTTAGAGTTTGCCAAACGATACATTGATAAGGACGAAGAATTTTGGAATAGGGTTTTGTTTACTGATGAAACCAAAGTCAATCTTTTCGGAAATGATAGCAGGGGAAAAGTGTGGCGCAAAAAAAATACAGCGTTAGATGTTAACAATTTGACCCCAACAGTGAAACATGGTGGGGGAAGTGTTATAGTATGGGGGGCAATAACAGCCAGTGGGGAAGGGCGATGGTATTTATAGATGGTGTAATGGACCAGCATCAATATAAACGTATATTGGAAGACAATTTGAAGGATTCCCATCGAGCACTGTTGGGATATTTTGAAACGTAAAGTCGCTACAAAGCACGTCCGAAGCAGGGATGAACTTAAAATTGCTTTGGAGGAAGCCTGGAAGGAAATATCTCCAGATGAAACGAGAAATTTGGTCCGATCGATGCCCAGAAGATTACAGGCCGTGATAGATGCAAAAGGAGGACCCACAAAATATTAAATTTTACCAATATAAGTATTATAAATAGGTGTAGATTATATGTACAAATACTTTTGTCCCAATGAATTTTCATTATTTTGTATTTTTTTAAATAATGTGTTGGATATTAATTTTGTTTTTATAACTTAATTAAATAAAAATATATTAAAAATAATACTGCATACGACAATTTTAAATTTTTTATAAACTATTGAAGGTATACGAAATATATGAGGTGTACAAATAGTTTTGTCCCTAACTGTATATTAATAAAATCTAAATATTTTATGTGAATTATTTGAGTTGGAACATAAAAATGCGTTGTTCAATAATACGAATTTTTCGGTACTACGAAAGGGCCTGACAATATATAATTCGTATTTGCGAACGTTCACTGTATTGAAAGTTCCTGTAAGACGTGAAGATTGTGAAAAATTCTGTCTAAATTCCCATGCTGTTACAGGTTACATTCAAAGAACGTAAAGCAGTTGGACTACCAGCAGTCAGAAACTCTGGAACTTCTCCTGGATACAAAATTTCCAGGTAGCCAACCATGTGATTATTCGATTAGTAAGTTTCACGCATTTGATCAATCAGTGGTCTCGGTTCCAATGGACACCGAAAGAATAAAATGGGCAGTAAACAGCTTCAGTCCTTATAAATCCCCAGGACCTGACGGAATAATACCTGCTGACCTACAACACAATCTTGATTTGGTCATGCCTTGGCCGGTGAAAATATATCACGCCTGCCTCTCTTGGTCGTACGTTCCCCGAGAATGGTAACTTAGTGAGGTAATTTTTATCCCGAAGGGAGGAAAAACTTCACATACTAAGCACGAAGACTACAGATCTATAAGCCTATCATCTTTTCTGCCGAAAACACTGGAGCGGCTAATTGACCTTCACGTAAGCGGGACGGAATTGGCAATATCCAACTGTGCCAAATACCTGGGCATCATTTTAGATAATAGATAGTCCTGGAAACCCAATTCTCTTGCGAGAACAGCAAAAGCTACAATGGCAATATGTGTATGCAGAAAAGACATCGGAGGCACATGGTTAATAAACCCTAAGAATGTAAATTGGATTCACGAAGCTGTGATCAACAATTCTCTTTTATGGAGCTACAGTGTGGTGGAAGTCGCTTGAAGCGGTTTCAAATCTCTAGTTTTGAAGGTATGATGCGCAGAATAGTACTCCACATTATGGGTGCCATGCGCACCACGTCAACCAAGGCATTATTTGCAATACTCAATTGGATCCCAGATCTTCAAGCGAAAAAATATGCGCTAAACACGGCGATGAGACTGAACACCAACGGTTGCTGGTACCATAGGCCATATGGTCACGCCAGCATTCTGGGAACTACAACTGTAATTCCTGAACTTATGGATTACAGTAAGCCTAAACCACTGTCGACGAGGCTCTTCATATCCTCTATTTCAGCCAGGAACCCTGGATCATACCTCCTCATCTAATAGAATTCTTCGTGTCTACACAGATGGTTACATCCAAGAATTTGGGAAGCGGTTGTCGTTTAAACTCCCAAACGAATGTAGCATTCTACAGGCTGAAATAATGTCTATCAATAAGGCAACTAATTGGCTAAGTTATTATTATATACGGTAAAGATATTGTAATATTTATTGAGAGTCAAGCTGCTATAAAGTCCCTGACAGGTGTGTTTTCCACCTCAAATATGTCCATGAATGTCGGACATTCCTTAATGAGATGACGAAACATTCGAACATCGCACTGATATGGGTACGCGGACACGGGAATCCATTCAACATTTCTTCTATAACTGTCATGTACTGGAAGATCTCCGTTCAAGACATCTAGGATAGAGATATTATAACAGCTTCACTGAACTATCCAGTATCAGAATAGAAAGCATAAGCGCCTTTGTAAGGGAATGTGGACTGCTCTATTCAAATCAATTCGCTAATCACTATCTATATCACTTTTCATCTTCTGCTTGACAACTCCTTTATATTATTTCTGCTTTTTTCTCTTAAATACATAAACTCTCTTATGTTAATCTATTAACGTTTCTCACCCCCTCCTCTCCACCACACCTATTATTTCCCTCCTTCTTCTCTCTCTATCTTCTTTTTTAATTACTTACAGGTAACACAAAGGGACCCAAGTGGGCCGAAGACAACCATGTTGGAGGTCACCTGTCTAACTGAACCTAACATAGTTGAAAGTAGAAGACAATACATCCATATAATCTTTTTAAAATTTCCAAAATGTGAGGGATATCACTGAAAATCAGTGTTCCGAATACAACTCACTATAAAATTAAAATGTTTCAAACTCTATAAAATCTATGTTCTGCCAGTTGTCTCACAGGCTACAGTCTCTATGATTCTACTAGATGTGGAAAGGACTAACATTTCGGTGCTGAATACCTAACACATCTAGGAGTATTAAAACCCTACATATTACTTTTTGATCTAGAGGTTCAAAGAACTCGGAGAGAAAATAAAAATAAACTAGGGTGTCACACAAATAAAATACCAAAAATAAGTCAAAATAAAAAAGAGTAAAAATATAGAAAATAAAGTTCAGTGCAGAGCCTAAAACCTTCAGTACCAGCGAATAGCGGTGGTATGCAAAATGGCCCCCATTCGTCGTCATCACGCATCTTTAAGAAAACAATCTCGGAAGTGGGCAACTTGGCTTCCGTTTGTAATTTCTACAATATCTATCTAAGAAGCCAAAAAGTATATCGTCCATTCCCCGAAAGAACGCCCAAGAATATTTTGTATGTCTTCCGATTTTAATAATATGCATATCCTATGTAGCCATTTAAATATCTTCATTTTTATTTTTTTGAATTTTTAAAAATTCTCGAATTTATTCGCTATTTTTATTTTTCGAAAAGTGAAAAAAATCGCAAAAGTGTCTAACTTTAAACACCAATATCTTTAAAAGTCGTAACGGATTTTAATGATTTAAATTGCATATTTAAGAAGAATATGTCCACTATAAACGTAGTAATTTAAAAATAATATTATCATTTAAAAATGGATTCATAATGCAAATGCAATTTTAGTATGCATTTTTGAAAAATGTCTACCCTTTTGATTTTAATTCTTTCGGAAAATCAAAATCGTGAATAAATTCGAGAATTTTTTAAAATTCCAAAAAATAATAATGGAGATATTGAAATGGCTCCATAGATTATATGCGTATCAAATATGAACAAAATCGAATGAACCTCCGTAAAAAAATTGGCATTTTTTATAAATCTTTTGTGGAATGGACGATATATATTCTGGATCCTTATTGATAGGAGAGTCGATATAAAGATGTCCGTCTGTCTGTTGAAATCAGATTTTAGAAAGCCCCATTTATCCGATATACATGTTTTATACATCAAATTGTAGGGAATATTCTAGGGTGATCGACGCGGTTTTCCAAACGGTTTTAAAACCGGTTTTTGCAGTCAATGTGCTGTCGGTTTTTTCAAAATGTTCATTTTTCGAATGTCAAATAGACCGGTTTTTTTAAACACAAAAAACCGTTTTCAGAAATAGCATTTTATTTCAGAAAACATGTACTAAATAGTGATATTTGAAAATTTAGGAATAATTTTTTAAATATTCATAAAGTCTGATTTCTTATGTTTTTAAAATATAGTTTAAGTCTAAATTGGAATTTATTCTGTAATATTAAACAAATAAATAATTAATTATCCTGTATGACCCAATTTAATTTTTTTGATCCAATATCTCCTTTATTTTTTAAAGGTGTTGTGTTAAAAAAGTTTCACCTGCAGAATCGTTTCAATTGAGACTTTTAATATACTATCTCCATATTAAGCCATAGTTTCTGTTTATGCTAACTAAAATTTAGATGATTTTGTTTCTACAATTTTAAAACATAATTATCTTCTAGTCATCTTAGCTTAGCATTTTTTCTCTTTCCAGAGCTTTCTGAAGCTACCAAACGACGTAGAAAATTTAAATTTGGCTTAATTATAAAACTTTTTGTCCAACAAATCCTAATGGAGCCATATTTTGAAATTTTTATCAGGGAGCGGATATAAGAGGATTTATGTGTCTTTTTCTAAGAACTTTTTCTCTTTCCAGAGCTTTCTAAAGCTCCCAGAAGACATAGAAAATTAAAATTCAGCTTAATTGTAACCCTATTCGTCCTACAAATCCTAACGGACCCAGATTTTGAAATCTCTATCAGGGAGCGAAAATAAGTGGATCTATATATATGGATTTAACTTTCCTAAGCAATGTTTCCTTTCCAGAGCTTTCTGAAGGTCCCAGACGACGTAACGAAAACTATTCGTTCAACAAATTCTAACAGTGCCAGATGTTTCTATCAGGGACCAAGAAGTCTGTTTTGGTATTAAGAAATTTTGAGTTGCTATACTTATTGTTTGCTCTCCAAATACTATAAAAAACTGATTCTGTATTTCGGCCAGGGAGCGCATTTACGACGATTTTTTTATTTTGAAAGGTTTACGAATTTAAAACTTTCATCAATATAATTCCAATAAATTTGAACGGCTTCAAATAATTGACTTCGATTAGGGAGAGGAAGGTGTCTAAATGTTGTTCATATTTTTTTCTTTTAATTTTCGGATTTGTTTGTGCATATTTTCATTATTATATTATTTTTCCTGACACTGTTAGGCTTTTACGCTTGTATTTAATAAATTTTAAATTAATTATAAGAATTGATTTTTTTAAAGAAATGTAGTCTTTTGATATAAATATTAACTTCTACAAACAACCTGTTAACCGGTTTTTTCTGAATTTCAAAAAGTGCAACCGGTTTTTTTAAAAATACCAACTATTCGAACTATTCGAAAACTGGTTTCTCAAAAAATTCGAATAATCGATCACCCTAGAATATTCCTTAGAAGAATGGTAATACAAATTAGCAAAACTGGTTCATAAATAACCGAGATATCGCCAAAACGAAGATACCTCTAAAAATTTTATTTGCTTTTCTATGCTCCTATACAAGATAGCGACTTCTTTTTTGCACGAAAACTTCAGAATCTCTTTTTAAAAATTAAAAAAAATCGGTCCATTAGTATCCGAGATATCGGTCAAAACGTTCCTATATAAGCTACGAATGGTTTTTTGAATTGAAGAAATCGGTTATTAAACAACCACGTTATTGGCAAATCTTTTTTTTTCATATATTTAATGGCAGCTTTACATATTGTTGTTGTTTTTATGGTTAAGGAAAAAGAACAACAACAATAAGCTACATCAAATTTGTTTTTTCAACATTTTGAAGACTGTATAAGCTAGAAACTTAATTTTTTCACAGAAAATTCGATTTTTTTTAGAATTTTTTTAATAATAATAATTTTAATAAACTCAATCAAACATTTGTATTAAGCATTGCAATGACTATTGTGTTGTTTTTTTTTTTTGTATAAGCAGTTTTGTTAGAGATTAAGTGTTATTGTTGTTTTTTATGCAGTCAGTTTGTATATATACAATAATATATAAATATTAAGGCGACTCATTCAAAAAAGTGACTTTATTACACTCCTCAAAATTTATCTTGATATGTTTTATGATGTTCCCAAAATATTTCGGTTCTACTGCTGACCGTTCGTGAGCTGCACCATTATTAAAAGAGGTCTTTTTTGATACCCATATTGACTATGTTTATGCAAAATTTTAAATCAGATGAACTGTCTGATAAACCACGAAAATTAAATAATTTTGAAACAAAAACTCATGTCTAAAAGCATGTAAAAATTTAATAATTTGAATTTTCAATAAAATTAACAAACAATTTTGTGAAAAAACCTTAAAAAATAGGATGTTTCTAGAATAAAAAAATATTGATGTCACCAAAATATTTTGGGGAATATCATAAAACATTTCAAGGTAAATTTTGAGGGAGGTAACAAAATCACTTTTTTTCTTTCCATAGGGAGTGAGTCGCCTTAATAAATATGTAGGTTAGGTTATGTTTAAAATGGTGGCGTATTCACGCCTCCACCCTCCGCTCGTAACCTCATCTAGTTCATACAGTGTGTGGCTTCCAAACCACTTCAGCCTTCGTCACTGAAGCCCTACGCAATAGCAGAGAATGTGCTCCACTGTCTCTAGCTCCTCTATATCATCGCACGACCTGCAAAAATCTGTCGTGCCAATGTCCCATTTATTCATCATGTTCCCTAATGAGAAATGACCAGTGATCATTCCTACCAGGATTCTCATACTACACTGAAAAAAGTAATTTCAATGAATGAAGTACATTAAATGAAATTCATTAATTTTTTTCCAAAAAATTATTAACTTAATGTAGAAATTCATTGCTTCAATGAAATTATTAACGCTATTATGAACATTACATTGAAACCATTCATTAAATTTATTTCTTATTACAATAGGTAAATTAGTTAATTGATTTAATGTATTAGTTCATTGAATTAATTTATTCAATGTACTAATACATTGATTTAATTAAGAAGAAGCATTACACAATGAACATAAGCATTGAACCTATGATAAATTTCATTAAATTATATTAAAATAAATGATTTCTAACGGGAAATAAAGTAAACTGAAAACAAATATAACTCAGTTTTCTTTTATCTTTTAACAAGAAATGGCGCGTTTTAAACAAAAGCAAAAAGTAAAAAAATTAGTGTTATATTAAAAACGAAAATAATTAAAAACTAAATAAGATAAATCGAATTATTAAAATACATAAATATAATTTATTCGCAAAGGAGAATTCGAGCAGCATAATTGAATACACCAAATTAAATTAATTACCCAAAAGAAGGAATTTGGAGACTTGATTGAATTCTTAATAAAAATATATTACAGACTAATCAAGATTTGAATGCTACATCTGGTGATCATCAAAATAAGGAAATTTCTATAGACCAAAAAGATTTAAAGGTAACTAGTTCAAATATTTTAAGCAATTGAACGAATTTTAAAAATTTTATTTATAAACTTTCTTTGTTAAGGATAATGCTGTAGTTATATTAATGTGGCATCTAAATGGATATTCCATACCATCATTGAGCAATATAGAGGACAACAGGAATTACTGTATTATTATAAATGACAAAGCAAACACGATAACATCTGTAACATGCATTTTTTTTATTTAATTTTTTTAGTGAAATGTAATAATTTTATTTTTATATTTATATTTAATTTTTGCTTATATTAACTCAATATCATATACTTTAATCATTTAATATAAAATAAAATAGAAACAAGAAATACAGACAACGCCTATTATTATAATACATTTTTAATGTATAGTTTCATTGGGACAAAATATGAGTTCATTGAAACCAATGTACTGTTCACTGAAATTATTTATTTTATTTAATGAATGATTCAATGTAAGAATAAATTTAATCAATGAACTTGTACATTGAATTATAATATTAATGTATGACAATTCATTGTTTCAATGAACCTGTACATAGGGTCAAAATTAGTGCACAAATTCATTGTAACAATGAACTTTTTAATTGTATTTATGTACCTTTTTGGTTCAGTGTACTACGACTCATACCCAGAAAGTGTTTCGAATCTGACAGTTTGAGACTAGGCCATAATTGTTAAATATATGTGTTTTATCAATTAATATTTTAAATACTTTATGAAAATTTATTATACATAATTTTATATCATTGTAGTCTTGAAATGTTTTATTAGTTAATTGTCAATAATTTTGTATTTCAGTTTATTAAAAACAATAAATTCAATAGGTTATGGGTCAACATTGCTATGAAAAATATATCAAATACTAAAATAATTTTTTCTAATGTTTGTGAAAATTTTTTATAATTAAATAAAAAGAAAATAGTTTGAAAAATAAATTATCATTAAATAAGAGAAAATAAATGGAAATAGTTGTGTTATATTCAAGATTCTCAAGATAAAGGAATGGAATTTTTAAAAAGTCTGAAGCCGCTATCAGGTAAGAGTGATTAGCCAATATGGAAGTGAAAGGTCAGGGATCTTCTTGAATTCTATGAGAGAGCGCTGGATGTTATTGAAAGAAAATTAATCAAACCAAAACCTATAGAAAACAATGCAACAGAAGTGCAAATAAGAGAACATAAAAAGAAGGAAGATGATTTTCGTAAAGCAAACAGCTGTGCCAAAAGTTTAATAACCCGTACCATAACGGATGAAATCTATTTAAAGGTGATGAATAAAGATTCTGCTTGTGATATGTGGGATGCCTTATGCCAACAATTTGAAGCTACATCCAATGACCAATTATTAGAGTATTCATTTTACTCGACTTTTTCATTGTTCGAATAATCAAATAACTCGAAAATGCAGTTTTTAAGTTACTCGAATAATCGAATAAATCTTTTAAGTTACTCGAGTTATTCGATTAATTTATACCTTAAAATTTTACTCGATTTTTCAATGCTTATCAAAAAAGAAAACAAAAATATAGCTTAAAATAAGAAACAGTCTTTCCAAAATAATGATAATGCCGTTGTTTCTCTATATTTAATATATTCATTAATAGTTAAATAAATAGGTCTAACAAATTTGGTCTATCAATTTGAACCAAATTTTATATTAAGGGTAGTCCGAAGTGCTTTTTGTAACTTTTGTGACGCTATAAAATGACTAGTTTTTACACTGTGAAAAAAATTATTCCCATTTAAAGGTAATTATCAATACCTTTGATAAAAATTAAAATTAATGATAGTTTTTATCCATTTTGGAATAATTTGCGATTTTGTCTCATAACCTCACTTTTTAATTTGGACACATACTAACTTATGTACAACAGAGGTTTTCATTTATATACAAAATGTTTGTACAATATTTTTAGATATCGGAGATCTACTAAACCCAGATTTATTTTGAGTATAAGGTTTTAGAATGTTTTATAATTCATTGTTCAATTATGATTAAGATGCTAATTTAAAATTATACAAATGTATACAGTTTTTAAGATAATTTACTCTTATTTGTTTTATAGTGATCTCGTAGTTATGTTTTAGTTCAAATTTGTGGAAAAATTTTGAACAATATCAGTGTAAAAATATTAGAAATTATATAAACTTGTATAATAAATTAGTCAAATATACAATTAGTTAGAACTACTTACTTTTCTCCATTTAATGGACAAATTTATTGTAAATTTAAAATAAATAATTCTTTCTCCCAAATGTACGTGTAGGAATTATAATTGGCTCTATTTTGAATCAAACCACAATTTCTACCAAAATTTTATTTCTTCTTTCTTCCTATTTTTGTTATAATTTAGTAAAAACGACTCAGTATTATATTTTACACAAATATTATTTGGATTTTTGTTCGTTAGGCTTTGAAAGAATTGTGAAAATATATTTATTAGTATCTGAGTTATTGCATTTTGAAAATGAGAAAAAGCTCTTTGGACCATCCTTTTTTTAGATAAAGTGGTTCAGCTATTCTTAACATAAAGAACGAGTTTACATGCTAAACTTAATTTTAAGTCCAAATTCCTTCTATATTACAAATTTCATTCAAACCATCACATCCTCTACACCAGACTGAGCATTTATTGGTATATAAACTATATACTTTCATTCGTAGAATCAAAAATATGTTTTTCCAAATCAAGCTTAAATTCCTTATTTATTATATTTATATTCAAATTATTTGAATTTTACTTTATAATTTTTTAATGTGACGTTTATATTTTTATTTAATTTTTGTAATTAAAAAACGACCTTTAACAACGTATTGTAATTTAGGCATATATTCGGTTCTTTTTACTAAATACAATTTTTTTTAATAAAATTCCAATTTATGGTACCACTTTTAGATTCGAAACATTCTACACATATTTTGAAACATTGTTTTTAAGCTAATTTTTTTAGAAAACTTAAATTAAAACTTCCTAAAAACTAGTTAAGAAAGGAAATATTAAAAATATTTTTTTACTCGAATTATTCGATTAATCGGCATAATTTGCTCGAATAAATTGTTACTCGAAATTCTTGATTTTAATTTAATCAAACAATTATTTGATTTTCATTTGTCGATTAATCGAACAAACAATATTCGAGTGAATACCCTATCAATTATACAAAATGTGCAACGATTTGTTTTCATTTGAATGGAACGAAAATAATGATATTTCTACTCATGTTTCCAAATTAAAAAATTTATGGACAGAAATTAATAACGGCTTACGTATGAAAGGAGAAAACACATTGCCTGATTTATTGCTGATTTGTAAAATTTTACATATATTGCCAAGTTCATATGAAATGATTAAGTCTAGCTGGATGATGCTGACAAGAGATAGTGATAAATCTTTAGACGAATTAATAATGCAATTGTGTTTGTACGAAAGGAATTTTAATAAAGCAAATAATGATGGGGCTACTGCAAACAATCAAAAGGCTTTAGTTCTTAATCAGAAGAAAGGAACAAAAGGTAAACAATTTAAATCTAATAAAAAGGTAGATACGTGTCACTATTGTAAAAAGAAAGGTCATTGGTTAAAAGAATGTCGAAAGTGGATAGCAGATGGTCGTCCAAGTAAAACATTGATTAGTGACAATGGAGGAGAATTTGTTAATGCTGAAGTGAAGAATATATTATCAAATAATTGTATAATTCAAAAGTTAACCGCCCCATATACCCCTCAGCAAAATGGTAGTGCTGAAAGGGAAAATAGAACAATTGTAGAAATGGCAAGAATATTCAAATTTTCAAATCTAATACAGTTTTTCCAGAATCTTTATGGGCTGAGTTTGTTAAATCTGCAATTTATATTTTAAACAGAACGGGAAAGTTCTCAGTTGCAGGAGTTAGTCCTTATGTATTATGGTGTGGTAAAAAGCCAATAATTCGTCATTTACGCATAATAGGATCAACATGCTATGTTCATATCCCTAGAAAAAAACGTAAGAAGATGGACATAAAAGCAGTAAAAGGATATCTTGTTGGTTACGATGGTGATGAAAGATACAGAATCTACATAGCTGAAGAAAACAAAGTTGAGATTTCAAGAGATGTTAAGTTTAATGAAAAAGTTGTAGATTGTCGTATCGATCTTAGTTTATCAGATAAGGATAAAAGAAAAACCGAAAAATCAAGTTCAAAAATAAACGATAATGAAACAATTACAGTGAAGTTGTTTCGTAAAGATGAAGATAATAAATCTATGGTGGAAGCTGGAAATGATAATGAAGCAGAAGCTAGTGATATAGAAGATGCCGAACCGCAATATCGTAATAAATGTCAAAGGGAAGAAACCGATGTTAGTAATGAATATGCCCCAAATGTAAAACGTTTAAGAAATCGTACCATTCGAATTTCGAATGTAGTTGATGGGGATTACATATTGATGTCTCAAGAATTTGTGAATCAAATTTCTACACCAACAACGTTTAAAGAAGCGATTGAAAACAAACAAAAAGATGAGTGGATGAAAGCCATGCAGTCTGAGATAAATTCCTTAAAAGAAAACAAAACATGGACGCTTACAAATTTGCCAAATGCTTCAAAGGCACTTCCTGGCAAGTGGGTTTATAAAATAAAAACAAATCCTGACGGCAGTATTGATAAATTTAAAGCGAGGCTTGTCATTAAAGGTTTTAAGCAAACGCATTGTGTTGATTATGATCAAACTTTTAGTCCTCTGGCCAAGATGTCAACTATTCGATCACTTCTTAGTGTTGCTGCCACTGAAGGTTTACATTTAACACAGTTTGATGTATCAACGGCGTTCTTATATGGAGAATTACAAGAGACAATATATATGAACCAGCCGGAAGGATTTAGTGATGAAACAAATAGAGTTTGTCTTCTTAATAAGAGTTTATATGGCTTAAAACAAGCACCTAGTGCTGGCACGCACGTATGGATGTATTTTTAGAAAAAAATTGGATTTAAAACCAGTTCAGCAGATACTTGTCTTTATATGAGGGAGAAGAATGGTAAGAAGTTAATTCTTGCTATCTATGTAGACGATGGATTAGTTGCAGCTTCTAACGTAAATGATCTAGAAGAATTCTTAAACGAGCTAAAATCTCAATTTAAAATTGTTGTTAAGGATGCAATATATTTTCTTGGTCTAGAAATTGAGAAGAGAGACGACGAAATAAAGATACAGCAGAAATCGTATGCCACAAAAATACTTGAGAGATTCACGTTTTCTGAATGTCTGCCGGTAACAACACCCATGGAAAAAGCAAGTAACCAAGTGAAATCAGGGAAAGTAGTGAATGAGTTCCCGTATCGACAAGCTGTAGGCACTTTAATGTACCTAATGCTAGGAACAAGACCTGACTTGCATTTAGTGTTAGATTTTTATCAAGAAGCTTACTAGCAATATATCTAAACTAGTTTTTAGATATATTGCTGGTACCATAAGTGTTGGTATTACATATAAACGACAAGGTCCAAAGATCAAAAATTGTTACAGTGATGCTGATTTTGGTGGTTGCACAACTATAGGTCGATCAACTTCTGGAGTTTTTGTGTCCTATGCGGGAGGAGCGATTTCATGGTTAAGCCAAAGACAACCTATGGTATCAACATCAACTACAGAGGCCGAAATCGTAGCTGCGAATGAGGCCGCAAAGGAAGTTGTTTGGCTAAAAAGACTTTTCCAAGATTTAATTAACTATAACGAAGTTCCTGTGATCCAAGTTGATAACACCGCAGCAATACGTTTAGCACAAAACCCTGAGTTTGATAAACGAACTAAACATATTGCGTTAAAACATTTTTTCATAAGAGAAAAGGTTTATTACTGCTTTATATAACAGTACTTTATAGTCCAAGTCTAGGGCTGACTTTGGACTAATTAACCAATTTTAGTTTTATTTTAGTGACTTTGGATTCTATATGACAAGTCCATGTTAAACGCCGGTTTAGGTGAATACCAAGATACCTTACTTTGTCCTGTTCAGGTATTTGGACATTGTTTATTCGAATGGGGGGACAACCTTCCCTGCGTAAGGTAAATGTTATATGGACACATTTCGAAGCATTCACATTGATCTTCCATTTACATAGCCATTTTTCCAGCTCAGTGATATGGGATTGGAGTTTTTTGGATGCAGTCACAGGATTTGTATGCATACTTACAAAAGCAGTATCATCTGCAAAAGTTAATGTATGGGTCATAGGGCTCGTGGGCATATCTGCAGTGTATAGTATATAAAGAAGTGGCCCTAAAATATTTCCTTGAGGTACACCTGCGGAAATTTTTCTGCTTGAAGAAATCACACCTTTCGATCTTATTTGAAAAGATCTATTTAGTATATAGTTTTTTAGTAACTTATGAACATTCTGTGGAAGTAACGTGGTCATTTTATGTATTAGTCCGTTGTGCCAGACTTTATCGAAAGCTTGAGATATGTCAATAAATAACGCAGAGCAATACTGCTTGCTCTCGAAACCCCTTCTGATGAGAGTTGTAATTCGATGCACTTGTTCAATAGTACCATGTTTTCTTCTAAAACCAAACTGATAGTTAGGTATACTGTTATTATCAAGATGTAATAATAGGCTCTCAAGGAACAATTTCTCAAACAATTTCGAAAAAATTTATAATAAGCTTATTGGACGGTAAGATGTTACTTGAGTGACGTCATTTCCGGGTTTGGGTATCATTACCATCTCTGACAACTTCCAAGTACTTGAAAAGTAGCCAGTACGTAAAATGGCATTGAAAATGAATAAAATAAATTTCAGAGCCGAGTTTGGCAAGAAACAAATCATTGTGCTGGTAATTTTGTTCGTTCCAGGAGATATTCCTGCCTTCAGACCTTTTACTGCTAATTTCACGGCAGCGAGCCGGAACTTTAATGGAATGGGAATATGGTCGCTAACTACAGGTCTTAGAGTTGAACCTGTATTATTTGGAGTGAAAACGTGTTCTAAATGTCTAGAAAATGCTTCCATTTTTTATTAGTACTTTTTGCCCATTAGCCATTTTGGAGGCGTATGGGAGACTCATATGCAATAGGGCATTGCATATTTTTTTTTTACCGCCTTCCATAGACTATAATCTGTTTTCTTAGTCTAAGTTTTGCAGATATGTTTTCATAAACTTCTGATACATTGATTAAGATTAGTTTTGACGGCTGGTGATCGAGAATCTTGCCATTGACGTCTTAGTTGCCTTTTTTCCCTAATAAGAGATTCAACATTTGAGCAACATTTTATATATTTTGGCCTTCGTGAGAAAGTAGAAGGTGTGGATACTATAGCTACATTAGTCGGGATATTTGTGAAAATATTAACTGCAGATTGTATTTCGTTTTCGCTTTTCAGTGGAATATTTTGTGGTAAGTGGGAGCTTATGTACATTTTGTATTTTAACTAGTTTGTTTTCTTGTTTGGGAAACAAGAGCTTTGCGTTTCAAAGTGGCTTGGACTATTAATAAGTCAGGATCGTTGGTGAATGATCTGACGAAAGATATAGTGTAGAAATCACTGATATACAATCGCGTTTTATATTTCGGATTATGGCAAAGTCAATAAGATCAGGAATCTTATTGATGTTGGCAGGCCAGTAAGTGGGTTGACCACTAGATATGGAATCTAGTTTGTTAAGCGACATTGCCTCGAATAGTTGCCTACCCCTAGGCGTGCTTAGCATTATAATCTCCCGTTGCTATAAATTTTAGGCCTAAGGTGGAAAAATAATCAAGAAACTGGTCTTGTTTAATATTATATTTTGGAGGACAATATACTGAGGAAATTGTTGTTTTATTATCAGGTATATTTATTGAAGTTGCTTGGATGTGTTCCATTTTGTATTCTGGCATTGGAAAGTGCTTTATATCATTACGGATTAAAATTACAGTACCACCACATTGAATCGTTTTTTACCGTATGGGCATACGATAGTTGTTGATAGTTTTTATTCACATCACCTCTATATTGTGCACTAGAGGTGGGCAAACTTGGGAAACTAGAATCCTGATATTGAGCATATTTAGGTCTTCTTACTTTTGATGTGTCCTTAATTTGTATGTGCACAAGACAACCACGGTAGTTTGCAGTATGATTTGGCTACAGTTACTGCACTTTCTGCCAGTTATGTCTGATTTGGAATATGGACATTCCAGACGTTTGTGGATATCTCCACATCTAATACAAACTGGTGGTAACTTGCAAAAGGACTTCGTGTGTCCAAATTCCTGACAGTTCAAGCACTAAGAAACTTCAAAAAAATTTTATGTTTTAAAAAAGTTGGGTAAAAAAGAAAAAAATTGCACTAGAAATTACAAAATATTTGAAAAAGTTGCGTTAAACTTTTTTTTTTTTTTTTCATTAACGCAATAGAAAAGGAAATATTTTCGATTTTAAGTGAGTTAGGGAGTTCAATGAGTACCATAATTTATATATTATATATATTAATATTAATTGATTAATAAAGACTATGAAGAGGTTAAATAAGCATATTAAAGAAGAAATAAAAAAACATTTATTGGAAAAAATTATAAATTGTTATAAAAATTTAAAGACATTCCTTTGTAATTTATCAGAATATAAAAAGTCAAGACGCATGTCCTTGAAAATTATTTGAAAGAATTAAATTTATTTCTACGATGTTTCTGAAAAAGTGATAATTTTTATAAAAATTTTTTATTTTGGTACATTTGAGGTCAAAAAAGTACTATGATAAGAGCTGTTTAGTACAGGGATGTCAACATTGAATTGACATCCCTGTTTGGCGCACAATGTAGGAAAGCTGCAAAGATGAGACAGAGAGCAGGAAGTCAACGAGTACCACCACATTGAAAGGAGGTGAATCATCTACAAGAAGATTCGCTCTCCGGAAGGGAACTTTGATGTCAAATCCAAAATGAAGAAGTCAATAACATTGGCAGCCCCCAACTTCCCTTCAGGTAATCAGAAGGGGGATGAGAACGTACCAACGGCATCAACCTAAAACAGACGAAAAGGAGCAGCCCACATACATATGCTAAAGTTTCATGGAGGAAGGTGGCAGATTGCCATCAGGCAATATTCCAAAAACATACAGGAAAAACGTGGTAGATGCCATAAGTGAATTGCGCAGTACGTCTTAGAAGTGGATGATAACGTCTTAGAAAGTGTATGCAAAAAATCCACAATAAAAGTTCATCAGGGAGATGCTGTTTCTGTAATTAGAATCAGATATCTGTGTAGATACCCGAAAAACCTGATCAATTGTTGCCTGATGACATAACTTCAATAGTTGCTTCCAAATTTATTTTATCGGCTGCTTGAATCGTGTGGGCTTCATCAAACTTCTTATAATTCACAAAATAATAATTGGAATCCGTTTTCATGTTTTGTGGCTCCACTATCAACACACCAGTCGTCACTACATTTTGCTACATTCACTTCATTTGACACTAAATGCAGTGCAAGATTAGTATGATCTGAATTTGTAGGTTTGAACTTGAACGACCATCTACTATCCACTTTTGACATTCTTTTCTTTTAACAATAGTGTCACGTATTTTCTAGCTTTTTACTTGACTTATAAAGCTATTGCATTACATTGGAAAATGATATGTGAGGTTGTAACGTGTATCGTTAAGAAGTTTTGTTAATTAAGAAATTAAATTACTTTTAATTTTTAAGGTACAATGGTGCTTATGCGTTTCTTCTTTTTATTGCTCTCAAGTAACAATGCTATGCTTATATTTTAAAAATGGTGGAATAACTTAATTACCAACTATCACAAGCATTCCAATGTTGTCAACTTAATAATAATTATTAATATAAATATTCACTTATGGCAATACTATTACAGTCTTAGGACAATAAATATATCATTACATGTTTTTTTTTTTTTTTAATAATTATTAATTACAATAATACTTTTGTTAAGAAATATTTACACACATTAATACTTAAACGTTTATCACTAGCGTTTGGACCTTGTCTCGACACCATAGTCCCTACCATAACGCATAGGTGGTCTTACAGTGCGTCCACTTCTCGTAACCCTTGGCTGAGTGACTTCAACATCTAATGATACAGACCCATGTACATCAGAATCAATTACTTCGGTATTTGACTGTATAGTCTCATTATTTTCACTCACAACCGAAGGAATTGATTCGTTCACATTACCACAATTTTCCTGATTGTCATTTCCAACCGTATTACTATCATGAATATCCGCTGAAGGCTGAGTTTCTTGCTGGACTCTACCCTTAGTATCCCTGAAGTTCTCCTCAAATAATAACTCACTAGCATTAAAATCCTCGTTTTTTGTCTTTTTAATAAAGCGTCGATTGCGTCTAAAATAGTTATCAAAAGTATCTCTTATTATGTAAGATCTATTATTAAATACTGATACTATTTTCCCGTAATTCCATTCTTTTCCACTTTTCTTAAAGACAACTAAATCACCCTCCTTTAGCATTGGTAATGATCTTGCGCTCCTATCGTAATAATACTTTTGCCTCTCCCTTTTAATTTTAAATTTATTTCTAATTTCATTCTCCCCTATATTGTTCCTGATCAAAAGAGATCCGGCTATTGGTAATTTGGTCTTCAAAAGTCTACCGAAAAATAATTCAAGCTGGATACCTGTTAATGGTGTTGTGTTATATTCTAGCAAATGATATTGAAACTGATCAAGATCATTTACTTCATAACAACGCTTAATAATATTCTTTGCTATTGACACACCCTTTTCGGCCAATCCGTTACTCTGCGGATACCCCGGACTTGAAAATCTGAACTCAATATTGTATTCTTGCGAAAAACGTGCAAATTCAGCTGATCCAAAGGGACTATTGTCACATTTAATAATCGTTGGATACCCTATTGCATTAAATTTCTGGCGAATTACATCTATAATATGACCCGATGTTTTATTTCGAATTCTAACAGCTGTGAGATAATTAGAGTACGCATCAATAAGTGTAACATAATCACGACCAGCATACTCAAAAAGGTCCATGGCTACTATGTAAAAAGGAAATTCAGGAATTTCCTCTTGAGTCAATGGCTCCTTTTGATTGTTACTTCTAAACTTTTCACAAATATTACAAGAAACAACAATTTCCTTAATTTGGATATTCATTCCAGGCCAGTAATAAAGTTTTCTTCCACGAGCAAGTGTTTTCTCTATACCCAGATGAGGCGAATGTAGCCAAGTCGCTATCTTACGTTGCATTTTTGATGGTATAACTAATCTGTGATTGTAGAATAGTAAACCCGTTTTCAACATGTAACTCAGATTTCAATTTATAAAATTTCTGTCCCAGATTATGCAACTTATGATAGCTTGGCCAACCATTTTCAACATATCCACGAATTTGTGAGTATTCCTGGTCATTATCAAACGCGTCACGATAAAATGTATAGTTTTCTTGGTTGAGACAAACTGACTTTATGACCGAAAGTATAACGCATGATAATTCAGTGATCTCAGATATTTCAGATAATTGAGCCCTTGACAAACAGTCTGCCACAAGCATTTCCTTACCCGGCTTATACACGACAGTCATTTTGGGATATTTTAAAAGGAACATAAACATACGCTGAAGACGTGGTGTTACATCATCAATATCACGTTTAACTAATGCTTCTAAGGGTTTGTGGTCACTTTCAACTGTGAATTCACGTCCATACAAGAAAAAATGGAAACATTGACATGCGAAAACAATTGCCAAAAGCTCTTTTTCAATTTGCGCCCACTTTTGTTCACTCTTACTAAGAGTTCGTGACGCGAATACTACGGGATGGCCATTCTGTATTAATACACATCCCAGTCCATCCTTGGAAGCATCAGTTTGTATAAACACGGGTAATTTCGGGTCATAAATTGCCAGTACTGGCTTTGCCGTAACAATTCTAAGCAAGTTTTCAAATTCCTTATCATGCTTGTCCGTCCATTCAAAGTCTACATCTTTCCGAGTTAAATTTCGAAGTTCTGCTGACTGTCTTGATAAGTTGGGAATAAATCGGGCCAAATACTTAAGTAGACCCAAAAATCTTAACACATCCGATTTATTTTCTGGTTTCCTCATTTTAGCCATTGCCTCACCATATTTTAAATCCGCTTTAATTTTTCCTTCCGATAAAATATGTCCCATAAATCGCACTTCCTTTTGTCTATATTGAATTTTGTCCGGGTTAAATTTTATGTTATTGGTACGAGCTCTTTCCATTATTAAAGTCATTATCCGATCATGCTCATCCTCAGAATCGGCGCAAATAACCACATCGTCAAAATATACTAACACCCCCGGTATGTCCCCAAAAACCCTAACCATTTCCTGCTGAAACATTTCAGGGGCGCAATTTAGGCCAAAAGGCAATCGAGTAAATTTAAATCTTCCAAATGGAGTTAAAAATGTTGTCAGATCTGAACTTTTTTTATCAAGCGACATGTGCCAAAACCCACTTCTAAGGTCGAGAGCAGAAAAAACTCGTTTACCAGCTAGTCCTGAAGTTAAATCATCGATTGTTGGAATAAGAAAATATTCGCGTTTAATACACGAATTAAGAGCTCTTGGGTCTAAACAAATTCGAAGATCACCGTTTGGCTTTTCAACTAATTGTAAATTGTTCACCCAATCGGTAGGATAATCAACCGGTAATATTATCCCGTCCCTGACAAGTCCGTTCAGTTCCGATTTTAATTTTCCGAGCAGCGAGTTTGGTATACGTTTCCTATAATGCAGAACTGGTTTCGAATTTTCCTTTAAAGAAATTGAAAATGTTCTTGGAAATTTACCAAGTCCCTGAAAAACATCGTTATATCTATCCATGAAAGATTTTCTTAAATCCGTGTTAGTAATACAACTCACATCTAAACGTTTAATTAACCTAAAACTTTCACACGTCCTCAACCCAAGTATCGGTTCACATTTATCACCAACAACTATAAATTCGGCCACTTTTCCAATTTTCGAAATCAAATCTACACATTCCAATTTGCAAATTCCGTAAACACCTATTTTATTTTCATTGTAATCAAACACAGGGAAATTATTCTTCTTACTGTATAAATCCACATCTAACTTTTTAACAATGTTCATTGGTATACAATTAACATCCGCCCCAGTGTCCAATTTAAACTTTACAATTTCATTTCCTATGCAATACGATTTGGTCCAACGCTCGTTTACAGGTGTTATTGAATTTAATCTAAGAATATGTTTAGAACTTAATAAGCTACTTATTTGACTAAAACTACTCGAAGTTTTACCTTCCATTTCGCTCCACTTAACTTCGGCAACTTTCTGCTTGTTGTCGCTATAATTTCCAGTGAACTGTTTGCCATAATTTGCTTTGTCTTTGGGTTTACGGCACATCCTCTGAAAATGTCCTCTCTTGGAGCAAGAACGGCATATAACATCCTTCGCCTTACACTCATTTGAATGGCCAACTTTCCATGGACCCCCACAGTTAAAACAAAACCGATTAACAGCTGACACTGTTGTTTCTTCTGGCTTCTCGGTTTCCTTGATGACATTTATCATTGAATTTTTGGCGTCTAGTATGCACTTGTTTACGTTGGCCGTTTCATATGTTTTACATATCTCGATGACACGCTCTAAAGGCTCATCACGGCCATCTAACAATTTTAGCTGCAATTTTTTGTCGTATACTCCAACAATTACTCTATCTCGTAGCATACGATTCTCATACAATTCACCACAAGAACATTTGAAATCACAGAATCGAATCTGAGTTCTTAGTTGTGTCTCAAATTCGGCAAACGATTGACGTTCTTTTTGAGAAATCATATTAAATTTGTATGATTCCATGGCCACATTGCGCTGAGGAAGACAGTGTTGGTCAAATTTGTCTAAGACATCATTTAATGTACGTTGTAAGACAGCATCGCCAGCGGTAACGGTACCTAGTAATGATTTCTCTGTACCATCATTTGGAAACAATGTGTTGTAAATGTTTGCACCTCCAGTTCCAACTAACCACAGAAAATTGGCAATTTTTGTAGCTTCCGGTTCATTTGCCTTACCACTAGCTATCATGTAGACCATAAAACTGCGCTTCCAATTCGGCCATTCGTTGGCTAAACTTGAGCAATCTAGCTCTGATGGTAGACGGTCATTCGCCGCCATTTTAAAGCACATGAAATGTAAAAATTATTTTTCCGATTTAACCAACAATGTTAATTTTTTTTTCCGATTAATATTTAGCTTCCAAGAATTTTAAAGATCACAATTGTACCAGTTAAAATTAGTAAATTCAACGTTTGAATCCCACTTCTGACACCATGTAACGTGTATCGTTAAGAAGTTTCGTTAATTAAGAAATTAAATTACTTTTAATTTTTAAGGTACAATGGTGCTTATGCGTTTCTTCTTTTTATTGCTCTCAAGTAACAATGCTTTGCTTATATTTTAAAAATGGTGGAATAACTTAATTACCAACTATCACAAGCATTCCAATGTTGTCAACTTAATAATAATTATTAATATAAATATTCACTTATGGCAATACTATTACAGTCTTAGGACAATAAATATGTATCATTACAGAGGTATCTTCTGTTACGCCGCTATGATGACAATTCTCATAGGTCCTAACTCCCATTTTAAAAAGTGTTCCGCCTATTTGCAAGCCTAAGATCAATTACACTAATGTTTCGACCGTTGATGTCCTGATTAGTGAACCATGGTGTAGAGAAAATCTGGGTGTCACGGATATATCCGTAAAGATATTTTCGTTACCCGAATTGATCAGTGACTCAATTTTCTCAGCATATAGTGACTTGATAACTTTTATATTTCTGTCTCTTTTGTTCTGTAAATATATAATGATATTGGCCATAAACCCTGGAATTACTGGTGCCCTGCGTTGATTCTAGGCATTCTGAAATCGGTAGGTGGTGTGCAAATGATTTTGCTATTTCTCTAGCGGTGCAGATAGTAGCTCTATGTTCAATCGGTAGTTCTGCCGCCATGTGCAATGGCGGTTAGGTGTAGATTTCAATAAGCCGGGTCCACGTCTGAGGAAGTCGTTCGTCGCTACTTGAATGATATTCCGAGATTCTGCTGTGAATATATTAAACAATATAGGGGATAATGCGCTACCTTGAGCCAAACCCTTTCTGGTGTGGGTGCCAATCAAATTGGTCTTGAATCTTTCAGAGACGACGGTTCTTTTCCTTTCTTCGGGATAAGTCGAACTATAATTCTCCTCCAGGCATCAGGAGTTTGACCTTTAGTCCAGAGATTTTCTATCATGCCGAAAATTCTTCTCTCTTCAGTTATATCCAATCGCTTGAGAATTCCATCATCGCCCTGGCTAGAGTGGGTTTCGAGAATTTATGCAGCTATCGAAGTCGTTAAAATGTATAGGCAGGATAATGCCTGGATCATTGTCAGTATTCATGGGGAGTTGTTTGATCTGCCCTGAGGTCTGTCAGGATTTCCAGCTAAGGTGGCCACGTAATCTTTTATCTGATCCTGATCCCATCAGTTGTTAGTTCTCTTCTGTTGTTGATATTTTTCGATGATATCCATTTTCTTCCACATGTCCTTTGAAGATGTGGGATATGAGATCTACTACTTCATTGAATATAAGTTTTATTGGAACTTTATCTAATACAATAAAATACACTGACTTGTATTTTGTAAGAAAGACAGAAAAGTAATAATAATTTATTGACAAATTTTTCTTTGATAAAGTATTTTAAACACAAGAAAATATTTTGTTGATATCCAACATGTTTCTTTCTTTCCCTGATGTAATTACTCCACTCATTATTGGCTTTCATAAACTGTTCGCAGTCCTCCAAGGATTTAGACCTGCTGCATTTATGTCTCTTCCAGTTTCTGTTGCTGAAAAGCTGCTTGGCATTTTCATTCCACCAGTATATAGGGGTGTACCTATTTCGTTCTGATATAGTAATTGTGTTTCTTCTCCTGATTTTAGCAATTATATTGTGGAAGTAGGTAAGATCTTCTCCAACTGACATCTTACTAATATCCTGAAGGAACTTGTTTTTTAGAAGGTATTTATGAGATGTAAAGTATCCCCAAGGCCAGGTCAGTGATAATGGGACGGTGGTTTCTGTTAGTTATTCTGCAGTCCAGGCTTCTCCAAGATAACTGGTACGATCTAATATTGGTGAATGTCACATCGATGCCAGATGATTGTACGTTTTCCGTCTCGAATGTGTGAGACCCGTCGTTAAGGCAACGGTAGTCAAAGTTTTTTCCCATGATCTCAAGGTCTCTTTCTGGTCGCTCCCTCCAATATTCCATGTTCTGGACTTGGCATTAAAGTCGCCGCATATGATGGTAGAATTCCCGAGTCTTTCGGCGAGAGTAAATATATTTAGCATCTCCTCATTAAATTCATCAAAACTCGGGTTAAGCGGACTGCAATTGCAGATAATATTAAAGATTTCCCTCAGGTTGAGAATTGATATCGTCAGGGTGTCGTGGGTTGACCCTATATTTCGAATTGTGCACTTAATGTTCTTATTGATGTAATAGCCGAATCCACCGAAGCCGTCTTTTCTGTTTTTTTTATATATACAATTATAGCTTGCCATGCTGGAGCAAGCATTATCCCGAAGCCATGTTTTATATCCATACTCTTTATTGTCAATCTTCGTCGAGCTCTGTATGTTATTCTAAAATAGTTTTATTTTGCCGGTTTGTATTTTTATTCTAATATCTCTCTTCGATGAGAGATTTATAAGTTCTGTCCACATCGAGGTAGCTCATTCCCCTATTTACGTCCTCTCTCAATCTTAAAAGTATGGATCTTATATCATCACCATTGATGGTGCAGTTGGACCAATTTTTAATGGGCATTGCGGTGTCTTTGGATGCCTTAGCCAAACATTCCATTGCTATATTGTGTTCATAATCGTTCAAGTTGACTTGTGTGTTGTTATGGTAATTGCTCTTATTCTGCGTCGCTTGTTCCCGCTGTTGCGTGTTAAGTATCGTCGATGAAGTCAAGGGAGTATAGTTAAACTTGACGGCAAGTTCCTAGAGGACCTTTCTATGTATCACCTTGGTTTCCTTCGATTTGTTCTCTTCCCCTACTCTATTTGCATTGATTATAATGACCTTGGCATGAGGTAAGGCTTTTTGTAGCTCTTTCACCGCTTCCTGATGGTTATTGATGTTAGAACCCCTGCCTGTTGACTTACCACGTGCTCTAAGTTCGGGGAAGTCTTCAATGTTGCCAAGAATTGAAAATCTACTAGAAAAAGGTCCGCTAAATCGTTGTCTAGCTTCTCTTATTGTCAGGTTTTCTATCGTTATCAATTTTTTTGAGGAAAAATGTTTGGCGAAAAAAAAAAATAAATTTTGTAAGATCAAGAAAAATAACCAATAATTTTATTAAATATTGCAATTAAACAATAAAAACAATTACACAAGTCAACAAAATTGCAAAACGTCACATTTTTAACCCATCGAGTACTAGTCAAGTCTCTAACTTGTCACACATAGCCCCTAGAAGTCTTTAAAGTTGTAAAAATCGAGAATTTCTCAATTAACCCTCAAAAATCCTGGAAAAATGAGGGACAAGGAGTGGGTGCATAGGGGAAATTTGTATTTGATATAATAAGTACAAGACCACAGATTTCAAAAATGGTAAAATTTTTAAAATCGCATTAACAGAAAATGCGTAAACACCAAAAGTTTAAAGAAATAAAAATCTAAGTTTAAATAACAAAGCTAACAAAAAATTTGAAAAAATATATATTGAATAATTTTGTTTATTTCTTACTCCTCAGCAGTGATGTCAGATGGAGGGAATTTTTAAGGTAAATTTTAGCCGAAGGGAAAAAGAGAGGGAATTTTAATTTTTGTCAAAGGAGAGGGAATTTTTAATACATTTACATTTATCTCAAAAAACGACAAAAATTTTAAATAAATAAGCAAAAATTGCTATATTATCATACACACTCAATTAAAAATAGAAATCTTAATTAGCCGAATGATTATTTTCAGTGTTCTCGTCCTTTGCTTAAAATATTTTTTGTATATTTTTTATAAAATTACAAACAAAAACCACATTTATGTGAATTTCAATGCATTTTTTACAAAAATTTATTAGTTTTTGTTAAAAATAGCGATTTCAAGGAGGAGGGAAAAATTAAGGGAAATTTTTTCTAAAAAAAGGGAAAAAAGGGAATTTTTCAGGTAACCAGAGGGATTCACTGTTACTGAGAGATTATATCAACGCATATGGAATCCTACTTTGGTGACAGAATATTGCTGGTTCTTAATATGAGTAAAAATTAAAAATAGTACATTAATAAATACTAATTTGAGAAAAAAATAAACATATATTTTTCAATAAAGTTCAAAATAAAAAATATATATTTTAAAATTGTGACATCATGTTTTATTTAACTTTCTGTACTATATTTAGTCTAAGAAGTTAAAATTAGGCCAAATTATTCACAATATATTTTTCTTATCATTTTTGTTAACTGTTATTTAAATTGGTATTTTTATTTTTTTAATATTTTTATAGGCCTATTATCTGTCAGTGCGATTTTACCATTTTTGAGATCTACGGTCTTTTGTTTGTTATACCAAATACAAGTTTTTATTCTACACCCACTCCTTACTTCTCATTTTTCAATGGTTTTAATGGGTTAAAATGTAACGTGATGGAAAAAAAAAACCGAAATGTTCCTGGTGATTGGGATGCCTATACCTACAATATCTGCTACATGATTTTCCAGATACTTTTTTAGTGTTGACCTGTGTTATTAATACATCAATTTATATGATATTTTTTTAATATTTGTATTTTAATTAAAGTTTTAATACATATTTTGTTGTTGTTGTGTTCCTATATATATATTTTTTTTTTTGTTTGCATTTTTTCTTGATTTTTTCGAAAGGTGTTAGGTGGAACAAAATGAGATAGGAACATCTTTTAAAGATGGTGACTTCTGAGCCCTATACAATTCATATGGGAAGATGTTAACATCTTGTAAAATTGATGGTAGATGTTAGATGTGAGTAAGTGTGAATATCACATAAAGTGATTAAACCTGAAACAGTGGAAGCATTGCGGGAAGGAAATAAAATGTTTGACTTTGATCTTGGTGTAACCAAAAATTATCTCCCATTTTATTTCATTACCCTTGAACATAATTTTCATACTATTCGTAGGTTTCATTACGGTTTCATCGCCGGGTTCCTTTAAATCGTAGATTAATAATTTCAATAGGTGAGACCAGATCCTGCAAAAACTCCTCCTTTGATACGGGCAAAGATTTTCGGCACAAGTTTGTATTCCTTTAGCCTGAAGTCTTTAACAAGTAAGTTTGCAGCCTGTGCATTTTTCAGTGTTATCTTACGCTTGCCAAAAACTATCTTTGAAACCTCCAACACATCTTTGATCTCCAACCTGATTAGGACTTTGCTGACCGTGAGAGTGCTAAGGAACTTTCTGGATCCGTTCTCTTCGTATGCATCGATGTACACTATGTAGGGTCCTTTATGGTCGATATCATAAAAATATTCCGTCCTGGGTTTGGTAGGTTTATCCGTTATACTGGAATCGTCTCGCATAGTCGAGTTTGAAGTCAAAGTAGCGGTCTTGTCCAATGGCAATTAATCTGATTTACCTTCAATTGTTTCCATTGCTTACGCATCTTTGGACATCACTTCTTCATTCTCTCCATGGTGTTTTCTTACTGTCTACCTAGCTAATATAACAAAACCCCTTCTGGTAAACAAGATGAACTATTGACAAAAGTAATTTACCATTTCATACAGTACATGTTGATCATATCGGACACTTACAAAAAGTGATTATTAAAATACGTACCTAATTGTTTTAGTTTAATGATTTCCCAAATACGTCTTTTTAAAAGCAGTTCAAAGTACAAAAGTAGAACATTTTATTAAATTTTTAGACGAATTTATTAAATTTTTTGGGATACTGAGAAGCAGTGTTGCCAAACGTAGAGAAAATTCCCTTTTTGGACGGTTTTTTTTTAACTTCAGGTGTAGGGAAAAACTGACAGGAACTTTTTTAATTTATCTTTTGTTAACAATGTAACAAAAAACCAGGGCATTGTATGCACGAAAAAAATTAAAATATGCGTTTGAAAAAGCACGAAAAAATGGTATAATATGCACAGAAATATGCAAAAATAGCATGAATATGTTTATAAAAACCAACGAATTTATTCATTCTTATATATTAATATGTAAAAAATGTGCACAAATATGCATTTTTTAACATTCAATCTCTGATAGATTTCGATTCTTATAAAAATATAACTATTTCAATTTTAAATGTAATGACGCGTCTGAATTTTTTTCTTTGCAATTTTTACAATGTATTCAAAATAAAAAAAAAAAAAATTAGAAATCATTTGATTGAACTCTAAAAAATCACTAAAAAATAGCGTTTTTATTAAGAAAACTAAATTTTGTATCCATTATATGCAAATTTATGCAAAGATTTAAAAAACAAGCATTTTTGCGAAATACTTTTGAAATATGCAAATGCTTACTTTCCAAGCGAAAAGCTTGAAAAACTTGCCCTGGTTATAACTAACATTTTACCTTTAAAAATATGTAATCATAAAATTTGTTTATACTCCATGTATGTAGAAATGTAGAAATACAAATGGAAAATTCTTAAACAGAATTTGATTATACTTTTATATAGAAAGTATATGTTTAATGTTCTAAAATACAATTGGAAATTTCGGAAATACATTTAGAAAATGTAGAAATACAAATGAAAAATTCATAAACAGAATTTGAATTATTCTGAAATGTATAAATAAATTTCTAAACTACATTTAGAATTTTCTGAACTACAAATGAAAATTTCTAAAATACATTTAGAATTTTCTGAACTACAAATAGAAAATTCTGAGCTACAAACAGAATTTTCTGAAATGTAATTAGAATCTTCCGAAGCATAAATAGAAATTTATTAATTTTAATTAAATCTAACATATCCAAGGGAATTGAGGAATATAAAACTACTTACTAGAAGATTAAACGATACTGATTTGATTATTTTTTTGACTGCAGCCATGCAGCCAGTATTGCCCTATACTTAATGGGTATATCCGCCACCATGTGATACCATATTTTATATCTTGTTTGAAAGATAATTATGTGGGAATTGTGATTTTTTTAAATTTTGTTGCAGAGCAATCCTATTTTTCCTAAAAACTGTAAAAAGCTTTATTCTCCCCATATAAAAGCACCATACAAACTTCAGCTCCGATGCGACACTTGTTAACGATATCCGATTACACTAATATTTCACACATTTTCTTTTTTACAACCCAATGAACAATTCTAGGGGGTGTTACGGTCAAAATCCAAAAGTCAGTAAATTTGGTTGTAGTCTAATATACATAAAACTAAATAAAAAAACAAGTATTATCTATGTGCAACGAAATTCGGGAAGGGGCCAATTGTTGACCGATATTTATATTAAGTGTAAAATAAGACATATGAATATAGAATATTACATCGATATTTATGCACTTTTGGGTGATTCCCAAAATTGGGTCTTATATCAGTTCTATGGTAAATTATGGACCGATCTTCATAAAATTTTGCACTGTGACTTATACAAAATTTATTTGTGTCGAATATTAAGTTGATACTAATATATTATGGGATTTATGCACGTGATTTTTAGAAGAAGGGTTCATATGGGATCTATGGAAGCCATCTTCATGAAATTTAGCAAACGTATTTGTACTTTTGTAAAACTTATTTGTACTAAATTTTATTAAAATATTCCAATTTTTAATGTAATTATAAGTGCACAGGGGTTCCAAAACGCTTTTTTTGGAAATAATTCTGTAACTGTTGAATTGTTAGAGATATCACAGTGGTCAGAGCTGAGATGTTTTCGAGTTGATTTGGAGGTGTACAGGTTCCTATCGGGTCAGGGGGGAAGTGGGTGGTCCTCCAAATTGGCCATCTTGGGTATGTAATTTTTTTGAAAAATCGACAAAAATTAATTTATGATATACATTTTTTTTTTAATATTCGCCAGATTCCTTAAAAAATTATAAATAATATTGCTGCAAGAATCATATAAATATATGAATCCGTTAAAAAGTTATATTAATCTGAAGTTGGAACTTAAAAAAATTTTAAATTTTTTGGGTTTTTCTTCAAAAAGTTGGCAATATTCATTAACTGATCAAATTTGTTTTTTTGTTCTGGGCTTTATCATTTTTTTAATGTTTTCAAAAGAAATCTTAATGTAAATACGTGTAAAGTAAATCCGGAGGAGTTTGGGGCAAAGGTCTGCCCACAAGTCCTATCCAAATTTTGTCAATTTTGAAAAAATGTTTTTCTTTTTTGTTATCTTCTCAAATTGCAAAGCTGGGTTCGACTTAAAAGTATTTTAATTATATAGCTCTATATGTAAGGTATACACCCAAAAAGTATTTTCTGACAGAGGCCTCTTATAACGACAGGGTGACCATTTCAATGAAAAAAGTAAATTTTTTTAAAACGTTTTATACGGATTGGGATTTTGGGTATTTTCATTTAAAAAAGTAGGATTTTTATAATTATATGATTTTAGTTTATATATATATTATATCGAAAATTCAATAAAATATCACTATTCGTTTGAATTTTATTAGTTTAAATCAAAGTATATACAAGTAGTCCGACTCTCTTTTAATCAAATTTCTCTCTCACATATACGGGTACTGTGTGAATTGTGAGAGAACTAATACAAAGAAATAGAATCAGAATTTTACCACTAAATTATGAAATTATTAAGCATTTTTGCACTATATTTCACTTGCACACAGGTTTTTACAATTTTTTCTTACACTATTAGCACAAATTTATTTCTTAAAACGGTAAAATTTACGCAAATCACAAATATTTTATTTTTTTATTTTTTGACAATTTGTTTTGTATTCTTTCATAATTAAATTCGTTAACAGAGTTTCAATTTTTGGTATTGAAAATTCAAACAAAATAAAATTTAAAACATTTTTATAAAACTCTGTGTGTATAAAAAAATATAAAAGTACAAACACATAAATATTTTTGTTACTAACACATACTTACAGTTAGGTACTTTTTTACTAACACACTCTTAGAGTTAGGTACTCCTGCCAAAGAGTCGGACTACTTGTATATACTTTGGTTTAAATATTAATTTTATAAAAAAAAGGCTAGAGGATAATTTCTGTAGTAAGTCTTAATTTTTTTTTAAAATAAAATTAATATTTAAACTTTAATAAAATTTAAACGAATAGTGATATTTTATTGAAATTTCAGTATAATATGTATAAACTTGTCCTAAAATCATATAATTAAAAAAATCCCACTTTTTTACATGAAAATTTACGGTAATCACTTGTGATCTGCGTAAGATATTCACGATCAAAATTCACAAAAATCTCTTGTTTTGCATGTAACTTACCTACAGTGTCTTACTAAAGTATTTGAATTTTTAAATTAATAACAAAAACGGTTTTATTAGGTGACTTAAAAAATTTTTAGATTTATTAACTGAATTGTGTTTGTCTATTTGTTAACTATAATAATGCCAAAAACTGCAATCAAAAATATTACATTGTTTCCAAGTTATTCCAGAAATAGTATGAAAAGTCATCGAATTTACCTCACAAAAGTATTTGAATTTTTTATCAACTTTATATTTGAGAATGTCAAACAAAATAAAAATATAAGAATTTCTTGAAATTTTTATTAATAATAGGTCATAAGTATCACCATTAAATGTTTACTGATTTATTTCCCCAATTTGGAGTTAAACTTTGGGGGATTTTTAGTCCAATTTTTTATTTAGAAGGTTGATTTAGGAAGAATACGCCTATTTTTTGACTATAAATGACAAATATGATAATCTTTTTTGTCAATATAGTAAAAAAATAATAAATATTTAGTTCCTTATAAGTTTTTTTTTTTTTTTTTTTTGTTAAAACGCCATATATGAAGGATCCAACTCGTTAATTATGATCAAAAATTTATTTCAAAATGTTGGGAAATATCTTCCCGATATATAGCAATTGATAAATTTGGTGACCAAAAGACCTGACTTTACGATATACCTCCAAAATATAGCCCGACATAATTGTACTTGGTTTTATTTCTCTAATTACTTAACCATATTATTTTTTGATCAAAATATGGTTAACATATGTGGACCAATACTTCAGTAAAATGGGCTTAATATTGAAGATTTTTCATTTTTAATAAAATAATGAAACAATGTGCACCGCTTGGAATGTCAATATTTAGAACTTTTGCAGTAAAAATCATTTTTCGAAGACATTAGTTTTAATATACTCGTAAAGCTCGTTAACAATTTGTCAAAGTTTGTTCGAAAAATTATTTACACAATTTAAAAATATTTACGCTTCAATTTCAATGTGTAAATGATTTCGTAAACTTTTAAGCGGCCCATAGACACATACTGCATAAGCTCCTGCAATTTGTATGTATTAGTAAAATTGAGAGAGCTTTTGAATGTGTGCGTCACACAGACAATGCAGTATGAAAAATCAAAATCGTTTTGATTGCAAAATGAACTCATACTGCAAACTCATATTTTAAATTAATTTTTGAAGTTTTCCTTTTCATTTATAAAAATTTCAGTTTGACTTTTTAAACTGAAAGAAAAAAAATAATTACATTATTTAAAATTGTTTCTTTTTATTCGAATATTTAACCAAAAATAAAAATTTGATTGATCAATGTGTATTGAAATCGTCAATCACACACGTATATGGGGGTTCATCGTCAGTATCTCTCTGCAGTATGTGTCTATTATGGGTGCTTTATATTTGAAAAAAGAAAATTTTATTATTTTTAATTTTTTTCATATTCAAATCAATAAAAAAAAAAGAACAAAATAACTAAATAGGAAATATATATTATTTGCCAAAATTTCTGCAAGATTAATACAAGAATACCAAATTATTTACAAGGGGCGTTCACACAAGATGTTAGTAAATCGCAGAAATTTACGAATTGGGTAAATGTATCCAGTTAAATGAAAACCCTTATTATATTTCCAAATAAAACAAATTAAATTAAAGAAATAATTAAATAGAAATAAAAGTTTTCGAATCGAAAAATAATTTATTATTATAGTAGTCATTCAATTTCTCACAGGGTGATTTGAATATTATAAACTGAATGCTTATGAAGTAAACAAAAAATAATTGATTTTCTCTTACTGGCCCTGTTGTTATACAAGATGAGTATTATTTTTTCGAATAAAAAATTTCTCACATAGTTAGGTTGAAATATTATTTTTCGGGTTCTATTTGCCCGAAAATTGTGTGTTTTACGGTAATTTTATTTTAATAACTATTAATTAATTATTAGCAGAGAAAACAAAAATGCCTTTTTTTGCTTTTTTTTTTGCCTTTTTATGCTTTTTTGTTGCGTTTTTGATTTTTTCTGCTACTTTCCCGATTTTTGAGCCTTTATGCTTATCTCGCATTTTTTAAAACAAAAGCAGCTTCTTTTGGCCTACTTTGGCCAGACTTTCAACATTTATTTAATGATTTTTGTCTTTATTAAAATTTTGATGTATAAAATTGTTCACAAGTTCGAGTAATACTCCTATTGGAACCAGATAATGCAACAGTTAGATATTGGCGAAAAGTGTGAAGTTGAGTTACGACTAAAACAAATTTTTTCTAGTTTTGGCACATAAATTTTGCAGTTATTAACGTTATTGTAGATCTCGACTAGCAAAATCCTCCTATATAAAAATCATTAAAATAGGTTCAGATATAAGGAATGAGGATTGTTTTAAAAAAAATTTATACCCGAGGTGTCCAAATTTGGGACCCTCTGGACTCTCCCCCTGTAAGTCTATATGGTCCAAGATCAGAACTTAAACTCACCTACACCTCTACTATCAACAGCCGTTCCGAAGTTCCATAATTATTTCCATTTCATTTTTTGAATCGCACACCATTCGATATATAAAAATCTATTGATAGAAAAAAGTATACATATTAATACAAAAAGTTTTTCGAAGAAAATTTTTTATAGATCCAAGTTAGTGTATTCAAAACCGGATAATCGGATAATTTTTTTTTTAGAATTATTCGACATGCCGGTTTTTTTCTGTCGGTTAACCGTTTTTTTGAAAATGTTATTTCTATTACTTTTTTTTTTTACTAAATAACCCTTATTCATATTTCATAATAAAAAGTCCTTTGTGGCCTTATTTAGTGCCGATTCATTAAGCTAATCAAATTGTTTGAATATTACGTTATTACCAGATAAAGCTTTAAATTTAGATGTTGCAAATTTCTAGTTTGCAATTTGAGTAACACCAGACGTACTGAGAACTAAGATTTGTATGTTTTTTTATTTATTAACAAAAATTTTTGTTAACAAATTAAACGTAAAAAGTAAATTTTAGTTTTGACAAATGTCTCCAATTAAAATAAGGAAAATTTCTGTAAATGTGTAGTTAAAATAATTTTCAACATGATCACCTAGCTGTAGAAGAGCGAGAGAGAAGAGACTTTTTATTTTTATATTACTGTACTTCAAGCGTACTTTCTTTATTAAAAATTTGTTTAAACATATTTGTATTTTTAATAAAAACCATTTTTTTGTAAGTGAAATCGTAATATCGTTTTTTTTAATACACAAATCGAAGTCAATTTGTGGCGAATTTTTAACTTTTAAAAATTTTGGATTTTATAAAAAGAAATATCTAAGAAGGTATATAATCCAGTAATAATATATCTTCTAAACTAATTTAATATTCTGATATAACGGCTGGATTATTTTGTAGGGTGGGAAAAAATCTTCAAATTAAATCAAAGTCTAAAAATTAAAAACCTCGAAATAATTTTAAATTAAATTCGATTAATAAGTTCTGGAACAATTTAAATAGAGGAGTGTTGGTAGAATCTTCTCGACAAAAATGTAAGGCATACTAAGATATAATAACCGAATAACATGTTCGAAAAGTTCCAACAGCGAGTTTTTAATCTCATAATAAAAAAGCCCTTCAGAACTACTGCAAAAGTGCATCAAAAAGATCCAAATATTGTGCATAAAAAAACAACATAATAAGTCATCTTTTAAATTAAAAATATAAGATTTAGTGTTAATCTTAGAAAAAATTTGAACATTTTTAATTTTGTTAAAATTAATAACTAATTCTAAAATGATCTAAATAAAATTGAAATAATGTTGAAAATGGGAAAATGATAAGATTCCATGCATAACAGACACTCTAGGTTCCTTAAAACTGGTCTAAGTATATCTACTACCAATGATTTTCACATTTTTTTAAGAAAAAATTCAACATTTTTGTGAATATTGCTCATATGATGGTGAGTATGGTGTTGGCAACTATTGCTGCTATGCATTTCAGCTAGAGAGAATGCTACAAGTGGGCTCAAACATATTCCAAACTCCTAGGGAATTCCCATAAAATTTTGTTTTTCTTAAAAAACATGAATACTCCTATTAAATCTCTTTCATAGTCTGACAGATCATTGAAACTATCAGAAATAATTTTTTATTTTAAGAAAAAAATAAATTCTTAAAAATAATTTAAGCATTTTCTAATGAAGAAGAATTTTCAAAATTGTTACCTGGTACCACTTATCTGATATGACGATTTTGAGTTAATCTCAAACAAAACCCATTTCAAAATATTGCCTTCAATAAAATTAATAACCTTGAATACCAGCCATAGTTTCTAACCTCTTATTGCCACATCTGTGTGCAAAAACGCTAAAAACATAAAATTTGTTTGCCGGAAAATGGTGAAAACCATTTGTGGTAGATATACTTAGACCCTAGAGTGTCTGTTATGCAGGAATCTTATATTTTCACATTTTCAGAATTAGTTTGATTTAATTTAGATCAGTTATCTTGCAAAACGATAGTACAATTTAGAGGGATAGGTAGAAAAAGCTGGGCGGGATGAATTCTTAGGAACACTTCTGGAATTTAAATAATTCACTTCCTAAACACTTCTATAAATCAATAAATAAAGACAGTCAAGGAATAAATTGCAAAAAATATGATTTTGACTGGAAAGTTAATATGTTCAACACTTTTGTCTATAAAAAGATCAAATGTCAAATAAATGATACCAAAAGGTGTATAAAGGAACACCTTTTAGTAATAAATATTTTAGCTAGTAGTACCTTTAAATACCCTTTGTACTTTTTAATACACAGTGAAATGAAAAGTGACCTTATAGTTTTGCCAGGCACCTTATGTACCTAGTTATGGACCAAATTCACACTTTCTAGAGATTCAAAACTGATAGTATTACATATTATATGTGCATTATACAAATATAAAGATATATTTTGTAAATTTAAATGCACATCATTATAAAACAGGAATCAAACTTTTTGTTAAAAAAAGAAACAAATAGAATAAGAACAATATAATTGATTTTTTTTGGTGTGTTGTTGATTTTTTAATACAAAATCAGAAGATAGTAAGAAAAAAAAAACTTGTTCAACCACAAAATTCGCCGTAATAAATATCCGCAGACATGCGCTCATTTCAATTTTTTATCCACAACATTAAAACACTCGATTCTATAGATTGGTGTTGCCATATGAGAGGATTCATCCCCAAATTGAAGGTTTAATATACATATAAAGTTTTTTACTTTTGTCATAACCAAAATGAATATTTTTATATATATTTGATTGCAAACATTTAGCTCAAAAACACAGTAACACAGAATAACCATTCAATGCGATTTCGAGTTCGATTCCCACCAGAGATTGTGGTTTGTTTTCAGTACAATTGTTATATTCAGTCGAATAATTAAATTAGAATATTATATATCTTTTTTAATTGTATTGTAATACATAGATTTGCCGTAAATGGCCAATGACCAATATGTATGTTTTCCCTTTAGTCCAATTTCTTTAATATAATCAATCGTTTTATTATCATGAAATAATTTAATTACGTGGGGTATACAATTTTTTTATGACGAAAAATATATGTACGAATATATGCTCTTAAAAAAATTGTCAACAATTTTACGTAAAAATTAATTTAAACAATGTTTTTTATTAATATTTCAATAAGGCAAAACTAAATCTATCAGCTGTGTCGAAGAGTCTTATTTTAAATTCTAAATTTTTTTTATTCTATTTGCTTATTTTAAATAATCTTCATGATTTGTTGCTACATGTCAAGCTCTTGAGTGATTTTATCTAATTTACTCAGTTACGATTAAAATAAATTTTAAATAATACATTTTTAGGAACTTTTATTATGCCCTTCACCACAGGTGTAAAGAGTATATATATGCCCATTTGTAATTTCTACAATATTCATCTAAGACCCCAAAAAGTATATATATTCCGGATCCTTGTTGATAGGGAAGTCGATATAAAGATGACCGTCTGTCTGTTGAAATCAGTTTTTAGAAAGCCCCAGTTATTGCATATATATGTTTTATACATCAAATTGTAGCGAATATTCCTTAGAAAAACGCTAATTAAAATGAGAAAAATCGGTTTATAAATAACCAAGATATCGCCAAAAAAAGGAAAATACCTCCAAAAATCGTTTTTGTTGTCGGCTTTTCTATGCTCTTATATAAGCTAGCGACTTCGTTTTGAAGGAAAAATTCAGAATCTTTTTTCAAAATGTTTGCTGAACAAATAAAAAAAAAATCGGTCCATTAGTACCCGAGATATCGGCCAAAACGCGAAATCGGTTCATAAACAACCGAGTTATTAGCATTTTTTTTCTAATTTATTTAATAGCAGGTTTGCATATTGTTGTTGTTTTTATGGGTAATAAAAAATAACAATAAGCTACAAAAATGCCGTTAAAGGGGGAAATTACCGGTAACCGGTAGCCAGTTATTTACATTCATTAACAAGAATTATATACATTTTTGTGTGCATAATTTCAAACCTAGCGTATGCATTTACCTTTAAATGACAACATATGTACATAAAAATTTTATTAGTTATTTTTAAACTAAAATGTAACTAGTTCGTATTGTTTTTACTAATAATGAATTCAGTAATGATTTAAAATCAATGAGTTATTGGACAGCTTGAAGTAATTAGTTCTTTTAATGAAATGTTAATAAGTAATGACTTTCTAAAATGCCCACTTGTATTTAGAAAGTCACATGAGATTTCTATTTTTAGTCATTATTTAATTATATTATTTTTCTCTCGGTTTCGAATAAACCGAAAATTAGAAAAAATCGAAAACGACATTTCTTGTAAAAAACCGGAAACAGGGTTTCGATTTTGGGTACTTTAGTCTTAACGTTATTACAAATGGATTAAAGGATTAAAAGGTCCCTTTGTAAGATTTTTATAACTGGTGAATATTATTTTCTTATTTCTCCTTAAAGAATCATATAACATTTTATATGATATGGAATATATTTGAGATGTCTATTTTATGACATAACATAAATTTCGGTACAAGTCGTAATATATCATTCAAGGACAAGGTGGTTGACAATTAATACTTACAGGACATCTCAACTCATTTGTGAGTCAGAGGACAATTGAAATAATTTGTTTGGGGATTTTAATTTTGAATTTGGGTATATGTATATAAATATTTCTGGCTACATTGCAAACAACTTTTTTTTATAAGAGAAATAATTTACAACAAAACATCATTATTATCATGATTAACTACCAACAATCAACTGCATTAAATCACACAATCACGAGAGAAAATATATCGAACGAGCCCCTTTTACCCTTGTTTTTTTTTTTTCTTTTTTGCGTTTATTTATTTTATTATTATTTTTTTTTTTTGTACATATTTATTAAAATAACACATGACTCTCTGGTAAAAAAGAAAATAAAAAATTTTCGCTTTGTAATATTCTCCTTGGTGAGACATCATGTAGACGAGTGACATTTTTGCTCAATAGCTTTAGTAGACCCAGTGGTATTGTGCTCGCAGAGACAATCATCATCAACATCATCATCTTCAATTTAAACGTTTCGTGGGGCTTTTCGTTTTTATTATTAAATGTGGTTGTTTTTATTTTTGCTTTTTGGTTAGGAGGTAAATGCGGCGATTTGGTTCCTTAGTCGGTTTAGTAACGTTCTAGTTGTCAGTTGTCGTTCAGCGTTGAACGGGCGACGTGTGTTTAAAATTCATTCTTCCTTCTCTCGTTGTGTGTTTGTGTGATATACTATACTGCGGTGTGAACAAATTTTAAAATAATTATTAAATAAAATAAAAAAAATTAACAGAAAAAAACTGTTTGAGGTATAATTTTCTTTGATTTATTTATTATTTGGTTTTCACTGGGTATCCATTCATTATCCATTTTTTTCATACATAATTATGTATGTATAATTATATATGTATATACATAGTTATACATATTTTTATGTGTATGTACTACTATATATCTTATGTATATAAAATAATTCAATTGAAAATGTTTTTTGATATCAAAAATTGCAAATTTTAGCAAAAAATTTAAGAAAATTTAAAAAATTAATTTTTTCAAAAAGTAAATAGAAAATTTAAAATTTGTAGCTAAATTGGTTGATAATTAAAAGTGAATTTTTATATTTTAAATTAAGTGTGGGTTTTAATACAGAAAATGAAAAAACTCACACACATTTTGCAACATTTTATTTTCGATAAAAATTTATTTTCACACAAATAAAAAAAAAAATCGGTTGTCTATGAGTATTTGTGTATGGCTGTGATGTTTTTTTTTTTTTTGTTTTCTCTAAAAGATTTTAGTTGTGAATTGTGAACAAAATCAATTTTATGTGTGTGCTGCGAACGAACACATGCCAAACATTAGCAAAAATTTTTCGAAAACTTTCTAAAAATATACCTACAATAATTTTTGTTAGCATCATTTTATTTTTCATAATCAATACAAAGTACGAAAAAATTAATTATAAAATAAATAAAAAAAGTAAATATAAATAAAAAAATCAACATAATTTATTTACAATACTAAATGTTTTTAAATTTTTGGTCAAAACGAGTAAAAGTTAAACAAAAAGGACCTGAAAACAAGAAAACGATAAATAAAATAAAATTATATAATCTGTGAAAAAAGTTCAGAAAAAGAGCAGCGAAAGCGTGACGACAACGACGACAGAAGTTATAGGAAAAAATACAAAAATAACAAAAACCAGCAAAAAAAAAAAAAAAAAAACAACACTAAGAAAAAAAAAAATCCGGCATAAAATCCATTGAAACAGTTTATACCAACCCATACATACAACCATTCGCTCAAATTATTTGTTGTACATACATACAGACAAACACACAAACATAAGTACATCAAACATGTATGTAGAGAGTGTTCAATGAAGTATATACAGGGTGTTTTCATTGATTTTCATTTTTTTTTTACAATAAGACAATTTGTTGTTTTACCCAAAAGTTCTAAAGTTTTTGACATTATTTTTTTACAGTTTAATTTATTTTCTCAATTTGAAAAATTATTAGCACTAGATTAAAAGTAAAAATTGTATTTGTCCCAAAAACCGGGTGAATAATTTGAAATATGCTTCAAACTTGTATGAAACAGTTGGCAACAAAATAGAACTCGTAGAGCTCTGGAATTGCAATAAAAAAGTTTTTATTAATAAAATTTTAACGTTTAATTAGGTAAATAAAAAACCGTTTAACTAAATTAACGTAACCAAATTGTTAGGTTTTAGAATCCGCTTCCATAGATTATCAGAACTGAGATTATGTTATCTAATATCATTGTCTTTTCAGTTTTATCTGTTATTGTTATATATAAATTTTATAATGCAAACTTAATTCAAAATATTGAAATAAAATATAATTTTTTTGCATTATTTGGTCCAGATTAATTGCTAATTTTTTGAGTACATTTAGTTTAAAATAGCAATTTCACGAGTTTAGAAAATAGATGTTAAATTTTTGTTAATTAATCATTTGATTACTATTCAATTAACACATTTTTCAGTCATGAGGCCAAAATATAAAAATATATTTTATTAAGATTTTTCTTTTATTATTAAAACTTTCAATACCACTGTAATAATGAATAACTTAAATATTAATTTTTTCGTTGTTTTTTTTTTAGTACAAAATTGTTTTCTTTAAACAAAAATTGATTTTGCTGTCAAGATTCAAATAATATCAAATGTCTGCCAATTTTAGTTTATAATTTCAATAAAAAGATTTTTTAAAGAAAAACTTTTACAATTTAGAAGCTGTTACACAAGTTACTCTTTTAAGTGAGTGAGTGTATGAAATAAAGAATTTAATGCGCATTTTAGAACTTTAACGATTTATGTTGAATTCGCCGCAGCACAAAGTCCTGACAAATACGGAAGTTTATTGAGTTTGTATGAACGTATGTGTATGTACAAGGAAGAGAAACCATCTCAGAGTTAGAGTGGTTGTATGTGTGTATGATTGTTTAAATATCAAAATAAAAATAAAATTTTTTGATTTCTTTTTAAATTTAGCGTGAATCAGAATTTGTACGTTAAGTAATAACAGAAAAAGAGTTTTAACAATAAAAAAAGAAACAACGACAGTGTATAAAAAGAAATTATTTGTTTCTTTTACTTCAAGACAAGTAAAGTCAAATAAACAAAAACAAGTGAAAGAAAATTAAACGAAATAAAAAAAAAACAAACACAAAAGGACAAAATTTATAAAACTCAGTTTATTTTATAAAAATCCTAGTGCGCGTGTGTAATGGCGTTTTTGCGTTCCATCTGTGCTCAACGTACAAATTTAGTTTATAGTTATAGTGGCAGTAGTTCCAGCAGCTTTGGTGCTGGCAAACTTCAATATATCGCTGGCTCTAAAGCATCAACAAGTTGGTCGTCGCCCAGTGTACGACAATTAAGTCATGAATCCCAGGACAATGCAAGTGAATTGAATAATCAACAATATTCATCACGTCACTATTCCTCTCATCATCGTCATCATCGTAATCAAAAACAACAACAACTGTTATTAGCCAATGCTCTTTTTGCACCTCAATTTAATCAACATTATCATCGCGTCCATACTAATGCTAGCAATTCTCAAACTGTAACCGCCACTCAAAACATTGTAGATGACGATAAAGTTTCATCTGTTTCGAAAAAATCTCATCGTAAGCAACCTCCAACTCCAAATGTTCCCGAAAATCCCCAACGTGATCCATTGGATGTTAGCTTCAATGATCCTATTGCGGCATTCAAGAGCAAAACAACATGGGAGCTAATACGCGCCTATCTTGTCTACGTTATATGTTCCAGTGAAAAGCTTGTCGAGCATAATATGAAGGTAAGTTTTAAACGTTTTAATTTAAAATGTTTTTGCTTTTATGTCATAGAAACACTATTTAAAAAATTCATTGTCTTCATTCAAATATCGGTATATATGTATGTATATACATCATACATGGGAGTAATTCATTCGTACTTATAATTTTTTTCATTACCATTATTTTTAGTAATGGTAATGTATTTCAATGATATCTTTTCATTAATAATTATTAAAAAAAAAAATCATTATCATTAAATAATGATTTAATTTTATAAATTCATTGTCATTATTTAGCAGAATTTTTCGTACAATTTTAGCTACTTTTTTTAATATATTTAATTTGTATTCGTTTACTCTTCTATGTAGAACATATAATTTTGTATAATTTTTAAAAATAATGCGTTTTATATTCATTAAATCGTGCTGTAATTGAGATTTATATTTAAATTATTTAAAAATCTTTATTAAAACGATATTAAACTACTCCACGAATACCAGAAACACATTTGAAAAAATTGTCTTTTTTATACAAATAATGCTTTTTCAGTAATTATAATTAGTATTTGAGCATTTTCTTGTAATTTCATTACCATTACTTAAAAAATTATAATTAAAAACAAAATCAGTATCATTAAATGGTAGTTAAATTTTTTTAAATATAATTTTTTTAAGTAATGGTAATGAAAATTCAATGCTCAATGAAATATTCCCATGTATGATATACATATATCATAATTGTCTTTAACAATTGTTATTGCGAAGATTCTCCATACAGAAAAGTCTAGCAAACTTATACTAGCACTAGTTTAAGGAATGTCAGATTTTCTTAGTTTCCTACCTTTTATTTACATATAATATCACGGTGCTTCGATAATATTTAATTGTCTTCAGTTACGAAACCAGTTCAAGTATTTAGGAGCAGAAAACTTGTTAATTATGCCTTCCTAAGTTAGCTTTTTATAGTTCTTGATTAGATTCAATTACACTGGTCGGTAACAAAATCCTCCTTTTAGCAAAATTTGGTGGAATACGATGATCTACAATGTACTGAATAAGAATAAGTTTTCAGTTTTTTCTATCGTGATTAAGAAAGGTTAGAGCAGGGGTTCCCATCTCTTCATGCTTTACGGACCCTTTTAGACATTTTCGCGGACCATCAATTTTTTTTCAGTTATCTGACAGGAATTCTCATGACTTTTTCTTTTGTGGTATTAGCTAACATTATATCTCCAACGACAGCAAAACAAGGCTTTATGTTCACCAATTGCGTGTCCTTTCTTTTTTTGTTTTTGCTATTAGCAATGATATATTTTTACACTATCTTTAATAAAGTTTTCCACATCTAATTGACATACACTTGTAGAATCTAACTTTGGCATAATTATTATATCCCGAAAAAAAAAAAAAAATATGTAAAATAATATACATTTTTGCTTACTCTAGCGAACCCCCTAAAATGTTGCTACGGGCCCTACGGACGGCTCGAAGAATCATAAACAAGTTTCAATGGTTGTCTTTTTTGTCTCTGTTTGGTGGTACGAATGAAATTACATTAGCATTCTCAGTGTGTTTTTCATTTGGGCTTCGTAAAAACCTAATTAATTTTCTTAAAAGGTGCATTATTTCCAAATTTATTTCTTTTTAATTAAACTAATTCAATTGTCTTCGCAATATCCATTATGTACCCATATTAAGGCTTTGAATTTTTTAAGTGTTTCTTATTACATAATTATATTTTTATTACGTATATTTTTTTTTTGTTTTAGTATGGTATAATTTTTACTTTCAGTTTTATTTAAGCTTATATAGTTTTTTTGTTTGCCGCTTTCGTTCGGAATCAATTTCATACATGTTTAATAGTCTTATAAGATTTTATTTAAGAGTCAAATAATATATCAAGAAAGCTATTGTCGGTCAAGCATAAATTCATTAGTTTTTATGTAGAAGTTATTAGATAATTTATATGAACTCAGTTAAACATCTTCAAAAAATGTTAGCACTAAAAACCAGCAAGTGAAAGGAACTTACTTGTACACATTTTTAATATACTGGAATGGCATCCTTCTCCAATTATCTTAAAAAATTGAAATTTGGTTACGATATTATAAATGATGCTCCTTTCATAATTTAAAATGTGTTATACTTTTTGTTTTTGTTGGACCACCCTAAGCTCCATAAAATTTAATACCGCTTAAACTTACGTTTGAATCACCCGGAGGCTTTCGGAAAAAGCAGCAGCCACTACTTTTAAAATTGTAAAATTTTTAATAAATTTAATATTTAAGATATTTCCGAAACTTGCTTAAAACATTTTTTAATAATCTCATTCAAAGGTTCTTTAATTCAGATTTTAAAATCAAATTAAATTTATTATCTTTGTCATTCTTTTAAAGCATTCATATTAATTTAATTCGTGGACTTAAATTTAAATTTGAAGATAATTAATTCCTAAATGATTTCATTCATCAATTATACAATTCAAGTTTAAAAAATATTATTTAAATTTTTTTAAATTCATTTTTTTAAAAGATTAAAAAATTAATGAAAGAAAAATATTTTCATTCAATTTGGAAAAGATTTACATTAACAAAAATTTAATGAATTTTTTACGATTCAATAAAGAATTAATTGTATTCAAACGGAATCCTTTGAATTATGTTTTTGCGAATGTTATAATGGAATGAAAAAACTTCAGAATAAAAATTTAAGGGAATTAATCTTGTAATTAAGAGTAACAATTATAGCATAGTGTAAACGGTGAGTTAATATTTTATTTTCAAATTAGTTACTCACGAAAATTAATCGTGATTAATGAAACTAATTGCAAATAAAGCGTACGGCGTTGCCACTTCGTTTTATGTTCATAAAATTTTCAAAGACAATAGTTGTATTTTTCCCATCCTGCACGACAAACTTCTTTATGAAATTTGCGTATAAACAGTGAGTTTTTTTTATTTGCAATTTGTTTTTATTTGCAATAATCGTGCGTATAAACATAATAAATGTTCCTTAATATTGTTTCGATATCTACACAACTCTTATATTACATGTTAGTAATCATTCGAGTTGATAAATCATTTGTATACTTTATATATTGAAATTCGAAAGTGTTTTCATTCGAATCGAAATACACAATGACCCCCCAGTACAATAAACAACAGTATTGCCATTTTATCTTTTTAAATGAAAGATTTGGCATTTTGAAACGTACTTTTTTAAAATAATTCTAATCATTGGAATCATCTAAGACCCCACAAAGTATATATTTTCTGGGTCCTGGTTAGATGCTGAGTCGATCTAGCTATGTTCGTCCATCTGTCTGTTAAAAGCAGGATAGGGCTCGAAAGGGGCAACGTAGGGGGACGAAATTTGGCACAAATATTTATCGTATTGAAAATGGGCAAAATCGGTTAATAAATAAACAAGTTATGGGTTAAAAACTAGAAACACAGGGTGTCCGTTTCATACCTTTCTGCTGATATCTCTTAAACAAAAGCATGTACGACAACGAAATTTTGTATAAATAGTTTGAGGGTCGATATAAACTTGGAAACCAAAAATGGGCGTGGTCCGCCCACTTTACCGCCCACCTCCCATATAACGTAAAATTTGAAAAAGTTGATGGTGGGTATATAGATTCGGCTGACCCGAATATAATATTCGCGCTTGTTTTAATACAATTTTTATGCGCTTCGATGAAATAATTCATAAAAAAAATAACATAATTAATTTTCAGTTATAAAATTTGAAACTTAATTTTTAATTCATTGTATACATGTAATTATGAGGAAATTTAAAAAAAAATATATACTTTTCTACATTTATAATCCTGTTTTAAATCTGTAAGTGCATTGACTTAATCCCATTTGGATGCATTTTGTTCAATTAATGAGAATAATGATATCTATAGCCTTTAATACGAAATCCCTGGTCTCCCGGAAAATTTCGATCCCCATTTAAAATAGTTATTGCCAGTAATTCAAAATTCTATAAAATTTCTTTTAATACCCTGTATTTTTTTCAATGTTGATCTTAATAGCAAGATTAATAGACAAATATTTTACTGAATACTCAATTTTATAGACAGTAACTAATGTACTAAAGTGGGGTTTTAAAATATAAAAACAGTAATTAAATACAATTGTAGAAAAAAAAACTTGCTACCTTTGCACAGTGTGGATAAAAATTGATTCAAACAATGGAATTATACATAGAGTAAAACTTTAAGTCCTTATACTAGTGATTATATCAATCTTAGTGGCATGAGAATGTAGTTCAAGTTCGGTTTAGTGGCGGTGGTACTTTGTGATATGTATTTCGCTATAAATTTAAAAGAGAGTGTCGTACGAAGTGACGAGTATTGTGATGTGGTATATTATATCAGCTCTAGAGGACATGCTGGGTATGAATTGGCTGACAAAGCTAAGCTATGTAATTCTCCCGCTTATGAATATTTACAGTAAAATTTATGGATATGCAAGTTTTTCGCTAGACTGTAAGTCATTATGGTAATAAAACACATGTTTGTATGTGAATTCATATTGCACATACACTACTGCATATTTACCGGCATTTGTTCATATATATATTATTTATTTATTTTTTTTATAAATATTTACTTGTATTATATAGCAGCTAAACCAGAATGAGTAAATACATTAGCGAAAAAGCAAAAAAAAAAAAAAAAATGCTTACAATTCAAACGAAAATTACTAAAGCGTAAAATGAGAAAAAATTAAACATTAACTCAGAAGACGAACGAACAACCAAATAAACCTAGAAGAAACAAAAACTCAGAGTAATAATAAAAAAAAAAAAATGTGGAACAACTAGTCGCAAAATTTTGTCTTAATACTAGATGTGTGAATTGGTAGGTTTGAATGTTTGCATTGGTGGGGAAAACGATAAAACCGGTAGAGAATCTAAACATGCATGTGGTATTTGAACTACAATGTAGATACGTTCTCACGTGATGATTATAAAAAATAACCATTATATTTGTACCTCGTACAAGTACAAGTATTATGTATGATTTACGTCAATGTGATGAAGGAGTAAAGTAGAAGCTAAAAATACTTGGACTAATAATAAATTTTGTGAAAAATAAAATGAATATTAATGAGAAATACTGTCTTAGGTAAATGACTAAGAAAATGTTTTGACCTTGATATATTGAACAAATTTGCTAATATTATTTCCAAACAATATGTATGTAAATAATAAGAAATCCGACAAAATTATGCTTGCAATTACCTTAGGTTTTTATGTGTAGCTAAAAGATCTGATTGATTGGACTAAAAAAATTATTTTGAATTTTTTTCAGCTAAAAATTTTAAAATTCGAAAAAAAATCGAATTTTGTTTTGCAAAATTTTGTGAATCCGATATAAATTGTTAAGAGATTTTCTTCTACTTCAATTCTTTTAATTTAATACATAAGTGTATTCATTGAAAAATAAAAAACGTCACTAATATTTAGATACATTGTTTTTATGTATTTTGTTTATGTACACAAAATTTATTACGTATTACTATTACGTAGTCATTATTTTAATGAAGTCTTCGTTAACATACCAACATGCTTATACATATAGACAAACATTATTTCACCTAGAAATAACGATGAATAAGTTTCTTTAAGAAGCTACAGATTTTAACGATAATTCACATTCATATTCACATCTACATATACTTAGATACAAATTCAAGAAAAACAGACAAGCCCCCAAAAATTAACCAACTGCTAAAACGCAACTACAGACAACTACAGACAAATTTGTATATACTTATGTATGTATACTTTTATCTCAAAGATACAAACTTATACATACGCATACAATTATTTAAATACATGCATACATATTTTGTGAAGGAAAAAATTACTCTATACATATCTAATTGTATAGAGTAAAGATTTTTGGTTAAAACACTTGCATGTTTTTCTTTTAAATATTTATGTAGTTGTATAACATTTCTATGTCAATGTGACGTTTATATTTATATGTACATTTCTATATTAGAGAACAAATATTATAACATATAATAATGAAATTTCCGATTTTTTCTAAAAAATTATATTTTTTTGTACCAATTAGATGTTTGTGTTGTTGTACGTTGTTCAAGTCTTATTATATATTATTTTTGTAGGTCTAAGCAAAAATAATATAATAATTCTTAAAAATATTTATTATTTTATATATGTATACTTAAGTACACAGATACACATTTAAAAACATTATTGTACGATATTGGTACTATTCACAAGGTTTGTTATTAAGGGTGAGCCATTTTCTTATTATTTTTTACATAATTTAAATTTTTGTGCCAAGTTTTTTGAAGTGGACGCTTATCATTGAAAACAAAATATTATTGATATACAGCTTGTCAAAAGTTTCTGGTATTATATTTAGGAAAATATTGATTTAAGTGCAAATATTTTTGTAACCCATTAAATAAGAATAACATACAATCATATTACTTTCTGTATTATATTTTATACAAATACATAAATATACATATTAGCGCCTACAATTAAATATAATCTGGTATTAAATATTACTTTTGATTAAAGCCAACTACTTAGAAGATAATCAGTAACTTGGACTAAGGCTAATTTAAGACTATATAAAAATGTTCAATTAAAATATGTATTCAAATGTAAACCTAATATTTTTGTCTAACAGAATTCTCATTTCATTTTCTAAAAACAGATTTTAATTTAAAAAGTACTAAAATAAACTAAATAAAGTTTTTTATAAGATAAACTAACGGAAGTTAAATATAATAGCTAAAGTTACTCTGCAAGTACTTAGCAATGACCAAGGCAACCAAAAATATGCAAAATCGTATATTTTCCTGGGCTTCAAAACCAAACTGATCGTTTCAGATAATTTTAAGAATTTTGCTTTCGATTTGTTACAGCATATTTTTGAAAATTTTGGGCTTAACAGAATATTTTTGCATATTTTGGGCTTAAAAGCATGTTTTGTCATATTTCATACAAAATCATTATTTTAGATCAAATTCTTTAAATTTAAATGGCATATTTTATAATCATAATTTTGCATATATTATACTAAAAAGCATATTTTTGCATATTTGAGACTTAATAGAAAAATTTTGTATATTTTGTGCCAAACAGAATTTTTTACATAACTTGCTATTAATGAAATTTTAAGGGCTGATTTTGTAAAATGAAACGTAAGGACTGCGCACGAAAAAATCAGTGCATACAAAACTGCTTATAGAAGCTAAACCAGGTTTTATTGGGTTTCGGTCACATTTTTGCTTGAATAAGAATTCTTATTTTTAAACTGCGTTTCATTGTATGCTGAGCATTTAATGTTCTTTAAATTATTTCTTACTAGAGCCCAATATCTTTCAATTGCATGGAGTTCCGGACAATTTGATAGATTAGCCTCTAACTAACAATTTCTTTGTTACTACTCCATTGTTTTGTTGCTGTGATGAGTTCTACAGCCTGAAGATACTATTTGTTTTTCACTACCAGATTTCCATTCAGTGACCATGATTTCTTTGTATAACATTATGACACAAGAAACTATATGTTTTGACACAACTGCTTTCCTAGCAATTGTTTTATATGGCCAATGTAAGATTTCATGAAAAATTTGAATTATGTGTTTTGGTGTTTTTTGTTCAATTTTCCTTTTAAGAAAAATTACTTTTGCTATAACCATGAAATTTAGCACATGATTAGTGAGCATAATGACAAATGTAACAGAATTCTTTATTTTTCACTACATCAAAAGTTATAAGTCCAAAAGCATGCTCGGATTTTCTCGTGCGCAGTCCTTAAATTCGTTTCGACAATTTGTATTGAAAACAACAAATTAATTTGAATTTTGATTTTGTTTTTAATATAAAATTTTGAAACGAATTTTCATTTCGTTTTACAAAATGAGGCCCTTAATATCACATACTTATTCAAACCCTATTTCTTTGTGATATTCATTTTATAAATTGATAGAAATTCTTTAGTTTCCTGATACAGTGTACATTAGGGTGGTCCAAAATTCCTTTTTACGAGCTACATTTAAACGTACCTAAAATTATGAAAGGGGATGTTATTTAGAATATATTTGCCAAATTTCAACTTATTCAACTTAGCTAAAGAAAAATAAATATACCCATATTAACCATTTTCCAAAAATTACGAAACATGGGTATAATATTTTTTTATTAGCTATCGCTTGATGTATATATCACTCATTTTGGTGAGCAAACATTTTTTAAGATTTGTCCTGGAATCATCAACTTAAATGGGCGTATACCATCTTGTTCCAATCATCGTAGGAAGTTGAAATTTGGCAAATATATTCTAACGTTTAAGAGTTCGATACGCTTTTGCTTTTTTCATACAATATTGGACGACTCTAATGTAAATATTAGGTTTGAATATTTTTAAGTGCAAAAGGAAAATAATTTTTAGCAATAGCTAATAAAAATCCAGATATTATTAGCATAAATAGTTGATAATTCAAAATTTAGGGGAAAATATATAAGTAATATACATATATTAAGGACAATTTTTTTTTAATTTTAAGGGCATATTTTCCAATTTTAAGAGCTTTTTTTATGCATATTTTTGGTTGCCCTAATAATGATATATAGATACCGAATAACTGTTTTTCAACGCTACGACAAAATCGACATCACTTTTGCATTACCTAAAAGTTGTTTTATGTCAAAGATAAACTTTTCTTTGCATTATATGTAATTAGTTGAATAACTATTGAACAGATTAATATGCATTTATATCAGGGTAATTTATTATCAGGTACACTTTATTTGGAAGCATATATCGTAACCAAAGGTTCGAAAGGCTTAATTCTTTAATTCACTTTTTAATAACGAATTGAATTTATCATCTTAGTCATTCTTTTAAAGCATTCATATTAATTTAATTCATATACTTAAATTTTTTTAATTTAAATTCTGCAAAATCATTCAAATTTTCTTCAATTCAAATCTATTACAAATTACCTTTAGAAAATATTTTTTAAATAATTTTGTAAAAGATTAAAAACAAAATATTAAAAATTGAATGAAAGAGAAATATTTTCATCCAATTTGGAAACAAAAAATTAATGAAATCTTTATGCATTAATTCAATATATAATTAATTCTAGTCAAACAAATGTAAAAGCTATAGAATTATGTTTTTGAGAATGATAATTTGGAATTAAATTAAAAAGTATTTCTTAATTCAGATTTAAGGGAATTAAGCTTAAATTTACTTAATTCTTTCGAAGCTCTGGCCTATAATGATAAAATAAGTTTCTAAAGTGTATGTTTTTTATAAGTACATATCGAGTGCCTAACTATTTACAAAATCCTCTGTCTTAGGGCTTCGTAAAATTCTTTTTTTGTTGCCATTATATTCCCTATAGTAACCCTCATCCAGATATGATATAAATTTCACACTGAAATTTCAAGTTTTTTCAATTTTATCAATGTTTTTACAATCACCGTGAAAAAAAAGATGAGGCGTATATTGGGTGTATATACATCGTGTGTAACATCTCGAAATTATTATCCATAAAGTTTATATAATTTGCTATTTCCGTCCGTCAGGGCATCTATTGAAAACAGGATAGGGTTATATAAGATTTATATATCTCTTATAAAAAATCTGTGCCAACGAAACTATATACAAATAGTTCAAAGAACCATGTAAACTGGGAAATCAAAATTGGTCCGCTTTCTTAACAGCCCACCTCTCATATAAGGCTTTATTTCGCCTTATAAAAGTTACAGATCGTAGGTACATAGATTCCTTCCTATTGTATCTTACAAAATAAATATTTTTGAGGGCAAAACCAAGAAAACATGCGATAATTAATATTTATCTTGTATGGGAGCTAACAATTCTCCTAGAGCATCCCGTCCTTTTTTAAAGTAAACAGAGTTCAAAAAGGTTTGTATTTTTTTAGATACTTAAATTAAAAATGTTTAGAAACTTAAAATATGGAAAACTACACTGAACCAAAAAGGTACATAAATACAATTAAAAAGTTCATTGTTACAATGAATTTGTGCACTAATTTTGACCCTATGTACAGGTTCATTGAAACAATGAATTGTCATACATTAATATTATAAATCAATGTACAAGTTCATTGATTAAATTTATTCTTACATTGAATCATTCATTAAATAAAATAAATAATTTCAGTGAATAGTACATTGGTTTCAATGAACTCATATTTTGTCCCAATGAAACTATACATTAAAAATGTATTATAATAATAGGCGTGTTCTGTATTTCTTGTTTCTATTTTATGTTATATTAAATGATTGAAGTATATGATATTGAGTTAATATAAGCAAAAATTAAATATAAATATAAAAATAAAATTATTACATTTCACTAAAAAAAATTTAAATAAAAAAATGCATGTTACGGATGTTATCATGTTTGCTTTGTCATTTATAATTCCTGTTGTCCACTATATTGCTCAATGATGGTATGGAATATCCATTTTGATGCAACATTAATATAACTACAGCATTATCCTTAATTAATTGCTTAAAATATTTGAACTAGTTACTTTTAAATCTTTTTGGTCTATAGAAATTTCCTTTTTTTACGATCACCAGATGTAGCATTCAAATCTTGATTAGTCTGTAATATATTTTTATTAAGAATTTAATTAAAATATTTCATATATTTATGTATACTTACGAATCGAATCCTCTTGATTTTGAAATCTCAATAATTTTTGAAACCCTGGTATTTAAGGCTAATAACACATTCTTCTGCATCTTAGTGTTTTTATCTACATAAATATAAATGAAATGTAATATTTAAAAACTGTTTAAAATCATAAACATTATTAAACTTACGTGTTATGAAGGCAAGTCTCCAAATTCCTTCTTTTGGGTAATTAATTTAATTTGGTGTATTCAATTATGCTGCTCGACTTCTCCTTTGCGAATAAATTAATTTATGAATTTTAATAATTCGATTTATCTTATTTAGTTTTTAATTATTTTCGTTTTTAATATAACACTCATTTTTTTACTTTTTGCTTTTGTTTAAAACGCGTCATTTCTTGTTAAAAGAAAAAAGAAAACTGAGTTGTATTTGTTTTCAGTTTACTTTATTTCCCATTAGAAATCATTTATTTTAATATACTTTAATTAAATTTATCATTGGTTCAATGCTTATGTTCATTGTGTAATGCTTCTTCTTAATTAAATCAATGTATTAGTACATTGAATAAATTAATTCAATGAACTAATACATTAAATCAATTAACTAATTTACCTTTTGTAATAAGAAATAAATTTAATGAATGGTTTCAATGTAATGTTCATAATAGCGTTAATAATTTCATTGAATATTTTCATTGAAGCAATGAATTTCTACATTAAGTTAATAATTTTTTGGAAAAAAATTAATGAATTTCATTTAATGTACTTCATTCATTGAAATTACTTTTTTCAGTGTATAAGATAATAAATTTTTAATTGGTACTTAAACTGTTTTATATATTATATAAGTAATATATTTTAACATTTTTTTTTTAAAGAGATGTGGCCAGGAAAAAAACTCGATAATTCCGACTGGGGTCTGTAATTAATTATCTACATTAGCGAGTTTATACTTTGCTGTGATTAAAATCTTAAATCTATATTATTAATAATACATACCTCTGTCAAATAATTATATGTGCAATATTTGTTTTCTGGTTTTTATATATTCCAAGAGTGATATACATTTCTTTGGTTTACAATTTTTTTCATTCTTACCTAATGTCCCTATTTGCAAAATTTTAGGTTCCTCTTGGAATTGTGTTTAAAGTACCGTTAAAATAAACATATCATTCTCTAAATTTTAATAGAAAATAATTATATGTGCAAATTGAAATTTTTATTCAACAGACTGACATGAAGTCCACATTTTGAACCGTTTAACCAACTAAAGTTAAAATTAAAGTTATTTGGGGAATATTTAAAATGATTAGACCTAAAATACCCAAATTTTTTCATTAATTTTTTTTATTTTTTTTTTATTTATATCCAAAATATGTCACCAGGTCATGAACTGTCAGTTGAAGTGCTGAAATCATTAAAGTAAGACGACAGTTTATGTAAAATTCCAAAAAATGGTGTATACAGAAAATGTTTATCATAATACTGTTGAAAATTTTTAAAAAATCAGAGAAATTGCTATCATTCTAGGAGCGGTAACCCATAATCAATTGCTGATTAGCGGGGCTTAAAGAAATTTTTCGAAGAAAAACAACATGTGTTACAGAAAAATAACGGCCAAATGAACGGGTTTAATAATTGGACGTGAGCATAAAATAATAAAAGAGGTTTTAGATTAAAATTATGACCTTTGGATGGCAAAAACATAACTAATAGAGCGGTACAAAAATCCACACGCAGGATTTTATGATAAATATAATTTTTTGGTTAAAAACTTTAATTGTATCATGAGTTCATGTGCATAAGGGATGAAAAATATTATATTTAAATTATCCAAATGTTTATCAAAAATATTACATGGGTATTCGACGTCTACAAAAGACATGCTTGAAGCGTAATCATAGTGTCGAATCGCACATAATATAAGTCAATTTTAGTTCTAGATAGAAGTTGAAAATATTTATTGGACGTAGCTAAATTAACTCACAGCACAACATAAATTTACTGGACAAAAAATCCAATAGCTTCGTTGATGAATTTCCTACAAAAATTAGATTTTTCAGTAAATTAATGTGACGATGTTACTATATCGGGCCTCAAAATCGGTTTTTAAGTCACATAATATTATATTTCTGCAGCGACCAGAAATGATCCTCAGACCTTCATGACATAAGGATTTCCAAAGAATACTGTATGCTGAGATATATTTAGATTCAGAGCTATATGACAATATCAAATGTTTCAAATTGATTTTGCATAAGTATACTACAGTTTTGACCTATATATATGTAAAGAAAAAAAGGACGAATCTGTATAACGAAGGATGCATCTGGTAACGTTATATTAGGACAACACAATTCTTTAACAACTTTAATGAATATTGAAAATTAACTTTATTTAAATAAAGGATTTTAATAAAATTCTTGTCGTGCACATATAATTATTTTCTATGAACAATTTTAAAATCAATTAAATTTTGCCACAAAATACACATAAGAAATAAATTTTTCATTTGACGAAATAAAGCTCTAATAAACATTAAAAATATAAAAAAGATTTGAATTTGAAAATCCTATTTTTGAAGAAAATAAATTACTTTATAGGTATGCACATATAATTATTTGACTGGGGTATGTGAAATAAAGGCCAGATTTTATAGATGTAAGTCAAGTCACATTCATGTAAGTGTTATTTAAATGTCTTAGAAAGTAGATTTTCATTTTTACTTAATTGGAAAAAGATATCGTGAAGACAACATATTATTTAGTCACGAGATTAATTTAATTATTTTATTTTATTTAAAGCGTTATTTGCCATTTTATAAATCCCTTTGTTAATCATTTACACAAATTAATTAAATAATTAAACAATTATTATTAATTAATGACAAAATAAATTTGAATTTGCGTTTTAAATATGATTTTTTTTGGAAAAAAATAATATGTATGAATGTATATTGACGTTCAATGCAAAAATTCTGCGGACTGATAGTTTCATAGTATTTGTGTGAATTCGTCACAACTGATTACCCGTCAATCGTTTTAGCTTTTTCTTTTATTTAAATTTATAGCTATAAAATATCATTATGGGGGGTATATACAGTTAAGACTATAAATAGAAGTACATTTAAAAAAAATATATAAATTTTTTCGAATCCATATTGTTTGTATTTAAGTAATAACTAGAAACCTGAAATTAATATACGTACTGTATTATTATATGATTCTCAGATGAAAGTGTATCTAATAATTGTATAAATTCTAAATAATTTGAAATGTTTTTTGTCTTCCTTATACTTGAAATGTATTTATAATTATTACCACTACTATGTTCAATATTTTTATTTCTCGTGTGTGCAAATTTAAAATAATTGTTTATTTTTTGAAATCGTTTCTATTTCGTTTTGTGTTTATAAAATCAAAACAATGTTGTGCATTAATATTGTACAATTATGTATATGATTTTGTTTTGTTGTTCTAAATTTAAATGGACTAGTAAATATGTACATATAAACAAATATTAATACATACATATGTACATACATATATACATACATATTTAGCAATAACATAGATACATAGATGTACTTATGTACATTAAACTGCACCAAAATATACCGAATCGGTTAAAAAATGTTAGTTATAACAAACAAATTGGTGTGTTTAAGACAACTTGTGTAAGGAGTTTAAAAATTTTTATTATCTTCCTGGAAATGGTGCAATAAAGTCACCTTCCAAAAAGCCGGGTTTTCATACTATGGTACAGCAGTCTGAAGAATATACATATAATCCTCTTCGAGAAGAGAAAATTTTAATTATTTTTATTAGAACTAAAAATATTGACTTTAATAAGGCCTGTTTGGTAAAGGCCTTTCATATTTTCCGCTGATGTAGTATTCTGTTCAAAAATACTTTAAAGATATTTTTTTACTCAGGTCAAGAATTATTATCGTAATTGATATTTTATTTGATTGTATAATTTACTTAAAAATACACATAAAATGCGAACACGTGTGTATTTTTAAATGTTTTATATTCAAGTTCCAGACAGTGGAATTTTTTTTGTTGTAAGTTATTCCATAAAGTTGCCAAAATAAAGTGGATTGGCAAAAACACTCGATTATGTAATGACAATGATGCGATTTTACAGCAATAGCACAAATTATTTACAAAGAGTAATTACATATATTTTTTAGTAGTTAGAAAAGTAAATACATACATTCATCTATGTATGTTTGTGTAAAAAACATATGAGAGAATTTGTGACCGTTAAGTAGGTGGCAGACCAAATGTCTGCAAAATAAATCGATAATAAATTAGTATTTGTAGATAAGTTATTGTCTACTTTGATTTTAGATTATTTGAGACATTTTACAAAAAAAAAAAAAAAAAAAAAAAAAAAGTTATTGCATTCATAAGTAAGTTTGCATGTGGATTTAAATGAATATTGTTTAAGTTTTCTAAGAGAAATAAATAAAAGTAAAATATAACTGCCTTTTTAAAGACATATTTAGAAAAATATACAACTTGGGTCACACAAATTTCGAAATCATATTTTTTGTAATGGGTTTTATTTTGATTCGTATTTTATTAAGTTTTAATTTCATTACAAGTGAAAATATCCCTGCAAAAACTTTGGTTGCCAGGTAATGAGTTAAGAAGCTAAAATAATGGCTTTACACTACTTACATTAGAGGCAACTATTTACCTCATGTCATTACAAGAACTAATTACTTTTAAGTTGTTCAATAACTCATTATTTTGAAGTATTAATAAAATCATTATAAGTTAAAATAAGAGGTACTAGTTGCGTTGAGGTTGTCAATAAGTAATGAAATTTTAAGATATAAAAATCTGTTTTTTTTTTCTTTTTAATATTAATTTTAATTTCAAAAACTTAACAATAAGAACAAATTTAATATTTTAAAAACTATTTTAGATTAAAAATTAATTCATACGGAAATTTTGTCTCGTTACGTATTTATTCCTTCAATAAAAAGTAGTTTTTCTCTGATAAGTAATTACATACCGGGTTATAAATAAGTAGTCACTAAACTACTTCTATGTAATGTAGACGGTATGTTGTTGTCATTGAAAATAAACTATATCCGTAACTACATGCCATTACCAAGTTTTTGCTGGGATGTCTTAAAATCAGGGACCGTAAATAACGATTATTACAAATTTTCAAACTAAAAAAATTAGAATGATCTACAAATTTTAGAAATATGTTGTAGAATACTTTTATTATTTTATTTTTATTTTTTTTTATAGCGCTTTCATTTTTACTTTTATTTTTTGATTTTTATAAAAAAATCAATAAATAACAATTATTTTAGATTTTTATTTTTTGGTCAAAATAAATTGATTATTTTTCGACTTTTATTTTTTGATCAAAAAATAACTGAATTTTATTTTTTGCTCAACAAATAACTTTTATATTTGACTTCTATTTTTTTGCTCAAAAAATAACTTTTATTTTTATTTTTTGCTCATTATGATTATATATAATAAGATGGCAGAAGTGTTACGTATTGTACACGCTATCCATGTAAGTGTAAATAGAGCGTTTAAAATTAATTTTAAGTGACTTCAGATATAATATGTTTTCTGATACTTTCTTAAAAGCTTTATTTGTTAATGTAAATTAAAATCAGATATATACATTTATTAAATATAAATTTTATATTTTTTTAATATATACACGTAAAAAATAAAAATTTTAAATAATTTAAATTTTTTAATAAAAATGAATCATTATATTTTGAGCAGAAAATAAAAATCCAAAATAAGTTATTTTTTGAGTAAAAAAATAGAAGTCATTTGAGCAAAAAAATAAAAGTTATTTTTTGAGCAAAAATAAAAGTCGAAAAAAATCAATTTATTTTGAACAAAAAATAAAAATTCAAAATAATTGTTATTTTTTTAGCAAAAAGTAAAAGTAAAAAAAAAAAAAAAACATTAAATCATGATTTATATTATAAAACTAATAATCGTTACAGTCCCTGCTTAAAATTGTTGAGAAATTAAATGCTTAATATTGAGCATTTGTAGGACTTAGTTTGCATATGAATGGTTTTAGTTAGAGATCACGATTATAGTATGAAATTGCGCTTAATTATTAGTAATCGTGGCAACCAAAAATAAGCTATAAGAAAAGTGTTTTACGCTCATTAAAAATGCTTTTAAAATGGGAAAATATGCCCTTTAAATATAAAAATATGCTCTTAAAATATGCGTTTTTCTGGTTAAATTTTAAATTATCTACTATCCCATGCTAACTGATTTCTATTAATAATTGCTAAAAAATATTTACAAAAGCGATTTGAAGAACTAATTTGACATTAAAAAAATCGCTAATAAAAATATGCAAAATATTTCTCTTAAGTGTAGAATATGTAAACTTATGCTTTTTAGTGTAATATATGCAAAATTATGCTCTTAACTATAAATGGTATAAATATGTTCTAGTATAAGGATTTTCTATGAAAATATTGTAAAATATGCTGCTATGCCAAAAATATACAAAAAACAAATCGATGATAAAATCCATAAAATTGTCTAAAAAGATAAATAACTAACAGTTTTTCTTTGTATTTAAATCACAGAAAAATGGGATATTGAATATTTTTGGTTAACTTGCTGTTAATATTTTTAGTGAAATATTTTATATGATTGAGATTTTTTAAAGTGAATTGAAATATATTTTAAATTTTTAAAGTGTTCTTTCATGTTTAAGAAATATCAGAGCATTCAACTATAAAATATTATGATTAATTAATTTTCTTCAATTAAATATTTTAGTTTCACTCGTATAAAAGCTTATAAGACTTTTAAATACATGTATGAATAATTTAATTTAAATTAATTTTATTTTATCGTTTATTGCAAAAAAAAAATAAGACACCTACTACATTAATGACATGAATGGCTGGTTTTCATTGGCTTTCTTTTAAGTTGATTGATTCAGTTACTTTAAAATCTATTGCAAAAAAAATCTAAATGAAATTAATTAATTTTAATTTTTCCAAATTCTTTTTTTAAATTAATAAAAAAAAAACTCGAAATAAAATAACAACAAATTTTTAGCTAATGAAAGTGGCAAATACTATACTGGGAGATAAATTGTTTACAGCACTAATGAAGGCAACATTTTATGGACATTTTGTTGCTGGCGAAGATCAAATAAAAATTATACCAACACTCGAAAGGTAATTTTTTAAAAATTATTAAATCTACTAATGCTTTTTTTTTTTTTTATTTTTCTTTTTATTTTATATATTTGGAATTTAATGGAAATTATCAACCTGCTTATAATTTGCCATGTATTATATATATGCCAATATTAAATGCGCTCTAAATCGTATCAATCCAAATAAAAATTGCTGAAAAACACACACTTCCTTCAATAATAAAAAAAAAATACTCATGTATTCCTTACACTTTTTACAATTTTGGATTATTTGTCGAATACTTATTTTCTTCATTCATATTTTGATTTAACTTTGATTTTTGATGCACTTCGTAAAATACATTTTTCTAGTTGATGAAAGTCGCCAGAACCGTTTTGGGTGGCGCACTTTTTGAAATTTTAATGAAATCAACTTTCTATGGACATTTTGTAGCTGGCGAGGATCGTTATAAAATTATACCAACGCTTGAGAGGTTTTCTTTTTTTATTTTTCTAATTCAATACATTTAAACATATATTATTTACAAATATTAATAACATGTTTTCTATAATCGAATAATTAATTGTATTAATCACATTATATTTGTCTATATCTTTGTCTATGAACACATACATTTACTTTTCTGTAAAAACCAAATTATTTATTTATTACATATGACAATAAAAAAAAACGGCGCTAGCATGGCATGTTCTCTTATGTCATAAAATTAAATATTGATTAAATTCAAAATTTACAGTGTCGTATTTACTTTAAATGACAGTTAAGTTTAAAAATAATATAACAATAAAGAACGATTTTAAGGTATAAAACGTGTATAACGGATGTTTTCAAAATTTTCAAAAACATTTAGTAAAAAAATAAAGATTGTGTTAGAGTTTATTTATTAATTATTTTGCTTAGAATTAGTCCAAAAACATTTTAATACAATATTTTAATCAGCATTCTGAAAAAGAATTTATTATCTAAAGATATTAGATCTCTGTGATTTCTAGTAAATTCGACACTATTCAACATAATAAAATTGGTTACGAAAATTTTCCATTATTCATAAATTTGAACTTTTTTGACTTTCTATAACATGAATTAGATAAATTGGAAGAAAATTGAATTGGTTATTGTGTTGTTTTCTTTCTACCTTCAAATTAATTTTAATCAAAATTTCAGTACCCGAAACGTAGCATCCGTCCGTCTGTCTGTCAGGGACGGCAAAACACTATGAATTATTATTTAACATCATTATGATTGTGTTAGGTTCAATATAACAATTTAATAATATTTATAACAATAACATTTTTTTTTTGTGTGCCACATGTGATTGTTTTCTTTTATAATTTTTCCACAATTCTATTGTATTCTGTTGTCCATACGTATGACACACATTTACCATAAACACTCACTCGCTAGTTCGTAATCATTTGTGCTAGTGAAAAATGTTAATAAACATGATTAAATCTAATAAACATGAATGAAATAAACTTAAAAATTATTCTACTTACTAACTTCCATAAACAAATTATATTTTTTTTCATTTGCGCGTGCATGATTTTGATACTACACTCGAAAATATACTAATTTAATTAGAGAAAAATATTTATTTTAATTTAATTTTTTTGATTTGAGAACTATATAGTAGACTTAAAAGCATATTTTTCTATTAATTGAATATTCTAATATATTTTTTTATAATGTAAGGTATTTCTAAAGCATAGTATGTGCTTTTTAAATAACATACATATTTTTTCTTTAAGAAGCATTTTTTATTAGAGCTTTTATTTAAGTATATTTTGCATATTTTCTCACTTTTTTCTTTTAAAAGTAAATCTGTTCTTTAATCTAACGACTTAATATTTTAATTTTATAAATTAATAGAAATCTTCAGTAATTTTTTTTTCTAAGGAAATTACACAGGGAAATACTGAATCAGCGGCATGGAATTTTTAAGTCAATTCGTATATATGGTATTAGCCGGTATAGCCTCTAAACCATCGCTATTTATAAAATCAAAATTAAGGAGATTGCTCCATATATTGAAGCATATCTCAAAAACAACTGGTCTGTTGTTGTTCAAAAAGTATCAAAAAAATTTAATTTAATATGTCTTCAAGTTATACTTACATTATTTTTTAATACGATCAACAGTTATGGAGATATTAAGCCAGTTTTTCGAAAAACTTTCTGCAAAATTTCTGCAAAATTTATGAAACATTTTTTTTTTTTTTAATTATAAAAATTCGTAAATGTCAAAAACTTAAATTTTTATTCTTTATTCATAAAGAAAAATTTGATGAAAATAAAACAAAATATATTTCATTCAAATCAATGCATAAATTTTGATTTTATTCACAAATTAGTGAAAATATTCATTTACAAATTAAACAAAAATATTAAAAACAAATAAAACTTATTTTGTGGACAACTAAAAATATGCTCTAAAACAGTGTTTTATGTGCATAAAAATTGATGGTAAAATCGCAAAATATGTCCTTTTCCTGGCTAAATTTTAAATTATTTACTATTCATGCTAAAAAAATTAATAAATTGATTTTTACTAGAAATCGCTAAAAAATATTTTATTTTTGCTCTTAAAAATATTAAATTACAAAATTATTAGGGAATTGGATTTGAAAAAGAATGTGACAATAAAATGAAAAATTTCACTATAAGAAAATTATGTAAAATAAATATTTTCATTAATTAGTATAACATATGAAAAATTATGCTCTTAAGTATAAAATTAAAATTTAAATTGCTTAAATATTCTCTGAAATAAAGATTTTTTTATAAGAATATGAAAAAGTATACAAAATTATGATTTTAAAAACAAAATATGAAAAATTATGCTGTCAGGATAAAAATATGCAAAAATTATTCTTTAACAAATTGATTCCAAAATTCTTAAAATTATCTGAAACGGATAAATAACTAAAAATTAGGTTCGTTTAAGTCCCAGGAAAAAATATGATTTTGTATATTTTTGGTCGTCCTGTTTATTACTTTTATCTTTTTGTTCTCTGTTGTATCAAATTTGATAAATTATATATATGTACATATGTATTCAATAACTCAATTATTTTTTTGAGTGTAGTAACTCTGTCATGCACGAAACATTAAAATCATTTATTTAAATGTGATCTATACATTTGCATGCAATGAAACTAATTATACAAAAACATATAATATATTTTACAATAATAAAATTTTTAAAATATAATTTTGCAGATTACGCTCGTTTGGTGTTAAACCAATTTTGGATTACTCCGTAGAAGAGGATCTTTCTCAAGAGGAAGCTGAAAAGCGTGAAGTCGAGTAAGTAGCAATTAAGTAAATGTAACTTAATTTACAGTTTGACATAGTACAACAAGCAAATTATTTAAACATAAAATTTGTATGAATACTACTAAAAATATAAAAAAAATCAGAAATTTTCATACAAATTTTATTTTCATATTTCACAATAAATACTTATAATATCCTTTTAAAAAGTAATAGTTGAAGATGGTAGTCCAATTGCTTTGCTTTCTTTTTTTTCTTACAGATCTTCTGTCTCTAGTGCAGGTGATAGTACCGAAGATGATTCTATGCCTCAATATCATGTTGATAAATCATTCGCCGATCGTCGTTATAAGGTCAACAGTGCTAGAACTTACTTCTACTTGAACGAGGCTACTTGCGAACGTAACATGGAAACATTTATTAAATGTTTGGAAGCTGTTTCAGGTAATTATTTTTTACAAATTCAAAAAGCTAGGAATTTATAAGAAGCAAAGTATTAATGATTTTAAAACTATATTAATTTTAGTAAAATATATAAATTTTTTAAAGTTAATGCATGCAAATTTTGTTTGTTTCGTAATTAGATTGAATATTTATAGATTATGTTTATTAAAAGTGTGTGCACAGCACATTTTATAGAGTTCTTTTTAAAGAAGTCTCCTGTTAAAGAAGAACATAGGAAATTGAAGACGTTATTTTTTATAAATTTTTCTTTTTCTTTTTTACAATTTATCTTTAAAATAGACAGACTCACGTATCTAAATGTTGGACCAATTGTAATGGTTCTATATTTGTAATAATTGTATGATTATGTACTATATGGATACATTACCAATAAAATTAATTTTCTTATTAAATAAAAAATTAGATCAACCCATATGATTCCCTGCTCTGCAATATATATTCGTTAAAGTGATTTTCGGACCCTTATATAAGAGACATGATTAATTATGAACCGATCTGCTAATAATTTGTAACACTGATTTATGCTTAAATGATACACATAATAAGAGTTAAGATCCTATTCCGGGGAAAAGAAACAGATTAGAGTCGAAAGGTATACCTTAAACAGCGATGATAAATTTAGTACAATTGTTAATTTTTCAGTACAATTGTACTTTTTTTTTTAGTGTTTACAATTCGCTCAGTACAATTGTACTTTTTTTAGTATTTACAATTTGCTCTTTAAAAATACTGCATTACTCCAATGATTAAATAAATCAATTTATAAATTTTAAACACAGTTATTTTAATATAACTCTTCTCAAGAATACAGTTTTAATATTATTACATTTTTCGTTTTGTTAAAATTTAGGTTATATACATACATATTAAACTTCCGTTTCAATAATACCAAATTAGTTAAAATCTGATAATGAAGACAAAATGCTTTCTGAAACTCTGCACAATTTTGACAAAATATTTCCGAAAAAGTACCTAAATTTATAGGTTAATAAAATATGAACCGTGATCAATATGGAACTGATTATTACGTCATTTGGTGCACATTAAAAGTGGTTTTTATATTCTAAATTTCACTGAAATGGAAGAAAGCCAAAATCGATTTTTAGAATTTTTCTATATACGCGAAAAATGTCAAATTATTTGATAAAAAAAAAAAAAAAATAATAAACGTTCTAAGTAGAATTTCTAGAGTTATAGATTTTATAATTCCTCGATTAGATTCTTAAAATTGTTATTGTGAAACCATCAAATGCTTCTCCAATTTTTAGCTTTTGAACCTCTCAATCTTTAAGTTGTTTAATTTTGGATCAAAAAATTATTTCAGTTATCGAAGAAGATTTTTTGTGTGCGTTAGAAACATCAGTTCAATCGCATACGTAGTAATGTAGGGTATAAAGATGCAGCGACTTTAAGGTTTGCCTGTAAAATATATATTGACTAATTTATTTATACATACAATTTGTTTTTTTTTTAATGAAATTTAAACAGGTGTTTTGTAAAAAATTCCCCCCCAAAAAAAAAAAAAAAAAAAAAAAAAACAAGTTCTCTTTTTAATTTTAATTAATTAAAAGCAGATGGTAATTTGAAATTAAAATAAAAGTGAGCAGATTGATTACACTGGTCGACAAAAAAATCCTCCCCAAAGACGAATAGTTGAATTTGATGTATTTTGATGTGTTAAATACGAATCTTCTTTCAGTTTTTTTTCCATCAGGTCTGGATTTTTTTTATGGGCATGTCTAATATTTCGACCATAGTAAGGCCATTACTCTAGTATATTTCCTTATAAATTAAGAACGGTGTATACGATTGACATAAGTGATACAACAAAAGATGCGTACTAAAAATATCTTCAAATTTCTAAAAAACTAAAAATAACTTAAAATTAATATGTGCTCAATAGTTTCGAAGTTATTTTGAAATAAGTGTCAAAAAAAAAAAAAACTTTTCATGCAAAATTTTAGATTTTTTTTGTTACTAAAATTTCTTTTTAAAAGTCAAAACATCAAAAATGTGTCAGTTTATCATCTTTATCTTAAAGCTGGTAATGCTGCAAATCAAATAATCTTTAAAATTGATGAATAAATACTGATTTTATTCACAGTTAAATAAAAACACCTATGTTACATACAATTGTGGTGGGCAAAAAAAATATTTTTTTTTTTATTTTTTCTTGAAACAAAAATAGGTGGACTAGGTGGATTTTGACGAGTTAAAGAAGCATATGCATTCACTTTTTTTCTATCATGTACTGATTTCTTTTTATGGGCATGACTAATATCATCACCTTATTCAGCGGTCACACTATAAAATTCGATAATGGTTTGTCAAATTTAAGCTATAACTCAAGAACAGTTTACACGATTTTGATAAATGATACACCAAAAGACGCATAAATTGTCTTCAAGTAATGTCAACAATATGTATTTATGGATCAAAACTTTCACGATTTTTCAAATTTTTATTTTTTTGCTACTAATTACCAAATAACTACGGAAATATTAAATGAACAAAAAATTATGTAAATTCAGCTTAAAGACAATTTAAGTCGCAATAGATTGGAGTTTAATTTATCGTAATAGAACAAACCGTTCTCGAGTAATACAAGTGTGACTGCGAGGTCAGAGTAGTCATGCTCATAAAAAAAATCGATACGTGATAGAAAAAAAGTAAAAGCTAATTCTTATTTAGCACGTTAAATTCCATCTAATCCACCTATTTTTTTTTTATTTAAGACGAAAAAATTTTTGGTTTTGCCCACTAGTGTATCTTCACTTAACTGTAGGTATGCATGGGTATCCTAACTTAACTGTGAATGCAATCATGATTTGTGCATCAATTTTTATGATACGTGGCTTTATTTACTCGTAGTTTTGCCAGCTTTGAGATAAAGATGATACACTGAAACATTTTTGATGTTTTCACTTTTAAAAAGAACTTTTAGTAAAAAAAAAAGAAATCTTGAAATCTTAGCATGATAAAAAGTGTCCGAAATTCTTTTTTTTTATTTTGAAATATCTCCAAAACTATTGAGCGGATAAAAATTTCATTTTTATTCCACATATTTTGGTGTATTATTTATATAAATCGTGAATACCGTTCTCGAGTTATAGTGAAATATATTCGAGTAATCGGCTTATTTATATAGCAATATTAGACACGCCCATAAAAAAAATCTCGACATGATGGGAGAAAACTGAAAGCAGATTCGAGTTTAGCATGCGGAATTCCATCTAGTCCACATATTTTTTTTTGAAGGAGCGCGACATTTTTTTGTCGACCAGTGTTATTCGTACAAAAAGAAAACATACGAACATTTAAACAAAATATATTTAGACACATTTTTCGTCTGAATTTATAAAAAAAGAAAGGGTTAGTTATAAATCACGATTTTCATTATTGATTACTGGTTGGCAGAAAAGCCTTCCTTAAACAATAATTGGTGGAATAAATATAATTTAATGTACTAAACTCGAATATGCTTTCAGTTTTTTCTATCAAGTACTATTTTTTTTATAGACATGTCTAATATTTCCCCCTTAATGAGACGATTACAACAGTATATTTTCATACAACTCGAATGAAAATGGACCAAATTATGTGTAAATAGCAAAAAAAATTACTATGTTAGATTATGTTGTTTTCTCGTACAGAGCTATCGAAATTAAACACTTTTTTACATTTTGAAAAAAGAGTATAACAATTACATTTTCATCAACAGTCTTTTAAAATAATAATCTAAAATGGAACCATCAACTGCAGATATTAAGGTGTACTTTTCTTCAAATAATTGTAAATTGTATTTTATCCAAACATTATTTTTTTGAAAATTGTCCTAAAATACACCAATTTTCAACTTTTATGGAATGCAACTTGAAATGTAAAAGGATTTTTGTTCTGATAATTTTCTGAAAAATAGTGCATATTTTCTACTTTGATACTGTGAAAAAAATCGTGCACATATATATCCCGATTTTAGAAATTAATTAAACAAAGGGCATACTTTTTTCTTAGTTTTATCAAAAATCAGTTAGTGGAGAAGAATCGAACATTTTTGGAAATAAATCTGTAACTTCTTATCGGCTGGTTGGATTTACATAAAATTTCATACAGGCGTAGCAGATAAGAATAGTATTTTAAATTTGGAAGGAGCATCCTATATACGTTTCAGGAACGGAGCTGAGGGGGGGCTCAAAATAGGGTACTAATGACATAGAAAATTTTTATCCACTAGTGAATTTTTGTCGAGTTATATGCATTTCAAATTTCAAAAATCTTAATTTTGCAAGATCTTGGTCACGTTTTTCCATATATAGCTCAACATCTTCAATCGATTTTATTATGTTTTTCGTAATTAGTTAGTTACAGAACTAAATTATCTATAAAATAAAGGAAATTTGAAGTCGATATCATTACTGAGTTCAAAAATATACGATTTTGAATTTTGAACTTCGTAAAAATTAACAAACAGACGGACGGAAGGACCGACATCAAAATCCTATCAGGAAGAACATTTTAAAATTCCAAAATACAAATGTAAATGTTAAAATATTTATATCATATTTTCCTGAAAAGTGTAATTTTCGGCCCCTTTTACCTCAATGTGTTACAGTTTTTGAACTATGATGAAATATAAAACATTTAAGAAAGTTACAGTGAAATAAGTGTGACCCTACAATACACTTTAACGAGAACAAACTTAAGACAAACTAGTTTTTGTATATTATTTGTAATTTGTTTATTTATTTAAAAAAATAAACATAAAAGAAATCAATCTGAAATTAAAATTAAATGACTCAGATATATCTAAACACATAACTGCAGACATTTTTCATTTAAGAAATTTAAAATCTATTATTATTTTAATTTACATCAGTTAAAAATTTTGCAAAACAAAATATTTACAATTTATCTAAAACCTTTAGAATTTTATTTGTTTTGTCTGTTTCTTTGTTTCATTTTCATGCGAAAATGAATCTAAATTAGATGTATTTACGAGTTTGAATATTTATTTATGTACCCATCTGAACAGATGAAAATTTTCTACAGTCAGAATCATGTACAATATTTTGAAATAAGTACTTATTTAAATGTACGACGAAATTTTGTTAAATATGTGTATGAGAATTAAAAATACCAAAAATAAGTGAAAAACGTGTGGAAACATTGCCAAAAAATAGAAAACATTTTACATACATACTACATACATATGTATGTTTATATATATTTAAATGTATTTTAAAATATTTTAACAATATCGTGTTTTTTTTTTCTTTTTATATGATTTTGATTCATTTGTTTTTTGAATTTGTCTAATAAAAATGTTCTTACGAAATTTAAACAAAATATATTGTATAAGATGAAAACAAAAAAAAAGAAAAAAATAATAATAAGAGCAAAAGAATTAAGAATGAAAAAAAAAAAAAAAAATACAAAATTGAGCAGATGCTTTTTGTCACACGATTTTTCATATCGGCTGACGAAAATCATAGGTCTTCATTATTTAAATGTAAAAGTACAGACATACAGATTTGTTTTTATAATTTAATTATTTAAACAAATACAGTCATTTGCCATATAAATAAATACTTTAAATGGTTGTAAATTTTAAATGATTATTCTTAAGGATTTTTTTTCAATGCCAAATTCATATAAGACTTTGTTGCAAACTATATTGATTATGTGTTCTAATGGTAAAAATTCTGAATAATTAAGGTTAAGAATTGGCACCTGACGGTGTAATAACAAAGACAGAAAATATATCGATTCCGATTTATTTTAAATAGGGTAAGTGCACCTAATGTCAGCATGTACCAGTAGTCGGCATTTTTAAATTTAAACCGAAATAATTAACAATAGTGAATACTAATTACACTGGTCGACAAAAAAAATCCTCCACCATAGACGAATAGTTGGACTTGATTTGCTAAACTCGAATCTGCTTTCAGTTTTTCCCCATCAGGTCGAGATTTTTTTTATGGGCGTGTCTAATATTGCTCCCTAAATAAGCCGATTACTCGAGTATAATTCACTATAACTCGAGAACGGTATGCACGATTTATATAAATGATACACTAAATTATATGGAATAAAATTAGCTTTAAGTCGATCTACTACCAAATTTTTATCCGCTCTACAATTTAGGATATATATAGAAATAAGTGTCCGAAAAAAATGTTTAATACTAAATTCAAGATTTCTTGTTTTTTGCTAAAACATCTTTTTAAAAGTGAAAACATCAAAAATTTTTCAGTTTATCTTTATCTCAAAGCTGGTAAAAATACGAGTAAATAAAGCTACGTATCATAAAAATTGATGCACAAATTATGACTGCATTCACAGTTAAGTTAGAATACCCATGGATACTTACAGTTAAGTGGAGATACACTAGTGGGCAAAAAAAATTTTTTTTTTCGTCTTAAATAAAAAAAAATAGGTGAATTAGATGGAATTTAACGTGCTAAATAAGAATCAGCTTTTACTTTTTTTCTATCACATATTGATTTTTTTTATGAGCATGACTACTATGACCCCGCCTTTAGGCAGTCACACTTATATAACTCGAGAACGGTTTGTCCTATTAAGATATATTAAACTCCAATATATAGCGACTTAAATTGTTTTTGAGCTGAATTTACATAATTTTTTGTTCAGTTATTATTTCCGTAGTTATTCGGTAATTAATAGCGAAAAAATTATTATTATTATTATTTTTTTTAAATGGTGAAAATTTTGATCCATAACTCTGAAATTCTTGAACGAATAAAAAATATTGTTGACATATCTTGAATTTTCGTATGCATCTTTTGGTGTATCATTTATCAAAATCGAGTTAACGGTTCTTGAGTTATAGTCTAAATTTGACAAACCATTCTGGAATTTTATAGTGTGATCGCTGAATAAGGTGACGATATTAGTCATGCCCATAAAAGAAAATCAGTACGTGATAGAAAAAAAGTAAATACAGATTCTTATTTAACTCGTCACAATTCAAATTGTCCATTTATTTTTGTTTCAAGAAAATATATATATTTTTTTGCCCACCACTGTATTTCTACGCGATTGTATGTAACATGGGCCAGCTTTAAATGATAAACTGAAACATTTTTGATGTTTTCATTTATTAAAAAAAATTTAGTAACAAAAAAATCTAAAATTTTGCATGAAAAAGATTTTTTTGGACACTTATTTCAAAATAACTTCGAAACTATTGAGCACATAAAAAAATTTCAGTCCGCATCTTTTGGTATATCACTTTGATCAATCGTACACACCGTTCTTGAGTTATGAGGAAATATACTAGAGTAATGGCCTTACTCTGGGCGAAATATTAGACACTCCCATAAACAAAAAAATCCAGGCCTGATGGAAAAAAACCGAAAGCTGATTCGAGTTTAGCACATCAAAATACATTAAGTCCAACTATTCGTCTATGGTGGAGGATTTTTTGTTGACCAGTGTTATTGATGTAAGATAAATTTTTCCATAAAAATATATTTATATTTTTAGTGCAAATGTTCAAAATATAATAATAGTAGCAGTTTTTTTTTGGCAATTTACTCCGTTCGTAAACAACACATTTTTGATATCAGTTTTTAGAAAAAAAATTAAAGAAAGACCAATTTCAAAGATGATATTAATTATAATAATAATATTAATTAAAATACAATTTATTTTAACAAAAAATTATTCAGAAGATAGACAACAATGCGTAAAGAATTCCATTTCATGGTTTGGTGGCTGCCGATCTTAGGGAGATAATAATGTAATAGCACTTCGGACCTAAATTTTTCTTGCAAATACATTTAGATCCTATTATTAGAAATATTTCGTCGGAACTATGTAATGATTTATATGTTATTATAAGGGGTAATTTCAATGATGTTTGTTAAATATGTTTTAAAAGTGAATTAAAAAAAAGATTCATACATAAAAATGTTCTGCAGAATTTTTCTATGTAAAATTTTGTATGAAATGTAAAATTGTATCTATTGGACCATTTTTCCAAAAAAAAAGATAAACTATAAAATCTATCAAGAATTTTGTTAAAAATTTTTTTACTTTTTAAAATTATGTTATATTTTAGAGCATAGTTTAGGACATTTACATACAAAATGTGTCAATAAATTTCATGCCGACTATTGGATCATCACATGTCGAACACTGGAAAAATATGCTGACTAAAATGGCCAGCAAAAATCTAACAAAATCTGAAAGAGTACCCTTTAATAAAGTGGTGCAATTGCTCGTTATCCAAATATCATGATCACGTTCGGAAATATAAATCTTGAAAGACAGAAGAAATGTTAAACTGTCGACCACCGGTACACTTACCCTATTTTCCCATTTTTTTTTTAATTATCATTCCATTACAATAATTTTTTTATATCTGTGTTTAAATTTTATTTACATACTTCCGACTAGAAACTGTGTAGACAGAAACTTTAAATTTAGTATTATTTAAATTTATCTTTCTTTTTTATTTATTAACAGAAATTTATTTTCACATATTTGTTTTATTTGCATTTGTAATTTTTATCATTATTTCACAACTATTTAAAAGATACAGGGTGCCTAATTTGGTGAATAAAATAATTCACAAAAAAGATTATTAAATTAAAAAATTTTTTGTATTATATTTTTTGGGAAGAAATAGGCACGTTCGCCATGTACATGTTTTGACTGTGTTCCGGAGATTCGTAGACGCGGAAGTAATGTATTGCTCCTTTGGGGATTAAATATCTTTTTTCTTATAAGGTATATAAGCTGTCCACATAAAATTTTAACCGGTCTAAAATTTACTTTAATAAATAAATAATAATACATTTTGTGGAAATACTATTTTAAACCAACGGTTTACAGATCTGAACTCACAAGACTTGAAACTAATAGACTGCAAACTTTTAACAACATGTATAGGTGATTTTATAATATTGATTGTTATTCAAGTTCAAAAACTCAAAAATGGGCTTAAAATTTACTTAACTATTTTCCATTCTTCTACAGTTTTTGTTCGCTATTTTATATTTTTGGATCTCATACGATCCTATATAAACTAACCAGACTTTGGGGATAAATTTCAGTGCTTTTTTGTTATCGGGCAGATTTTCCACAGTTACAAATAGAGTAGTAATATTTTGATATCAAAATTTTTTAAATTTTTAAATTGTTGGGTTTTTGGGTGAGAGCTTCTCAACGAAATACAAATATTGTAACAACTTTATCCCATCGATGTGTCCGAAATAGACAATATAGTCAACATAATCCCAAAGTTTGGAAAACAACCGAATATTTTTTTGAAAAAATACGCAATTATTTTTGTTATTTTTTTTACACCAATATAGGTGGTTGGAGTATTATGCGTTTGTACAGAAATTGTAACGCAGAGAACTATACCATTCGACTCAGAATCCTTTTCTGAGTTGATTTAACGTGCCCGTCCGTCGGGTCGGCTGGCTGGCTGTTAATATAAAGTTTGTGTGCAAAGTATAGATCGCAATTTTGAACATAATTTGATGCAATTTGGTACATATTATTTTTTTTTTTGTACAAGGACGAAGCATATTGAATTTGATTATGATCGGCCCATTATTTCACCTAATCCCCATGCAAATGTTCTTCCGAAATACAGTCTTAATACTTATAGATGCCTTAAAAATAGGAATATTTTAATTAAATTTAGCTCAAATAAGCTTTATATAAGTAAAAATCCGTTTAACAAAATTTCGTGCATAAATCCGACAGAAATGTTAGTATTATGTAAGGTTTATATAAGTAAAAACAAAATTAAGTGGATCGGAATGGTGTAGGGTATCATATGGTCGGTATTTGCAAAATTTGTATATAAAATTCTAAATATTATATTCTTCTTCCACTTAAATAGGAAATATTTTACTAAAAATAATTTAACGCATTTTTGCACATATTTTGTGTCAAATTGGAAAAAAATAATTTTGCATTTAAATTTACGTCATAACTTAACAATTCCAGAAAAATGGCATTAAAAAAATAATATACTTATTTAAGATAAAAACAAATAAATTTGGTGGAAAGTGTTTTTTTTATATACCAAAACTATATTATCTATAAAAAATTTTCACCGCAATTATTGCGTGAACTTTTTTAATGATCACAAAAAAATATCATATTACTAAGAACGCTTTACAAGACTGCTATGGTATTTAGAATATTTGCAAAAGTTATAACCCTAATGCAGAATTCAATTTAATAATTATACTGGACGTGTATAACAGCCGTGTCTTTACCTAAGGAAGGGGAATCCGATTCCTTAATTCTTTCAATTTCCTTCACCAGTTCGAGGTAAACACTTCAAAATTTATGATATTAAAGAACTGGTACCAACTTTTTTGGTATTATCAAGACTTCAAAGCCTATTGTTTTACTGTGAAAAACTGGATACTGTAGTAGCAATCGTTTACCAAAAATTTGTTCTGTCTAGTAAAAACTTTTATTGGATTTACGTTCGCGTACCCAAAATCCAGTAAAGAAGAAAACAAATTGAGATTTGTTTGTGGTGGCTATTTTACTGGATTTTACAAAATTTCCCTTCGCGTACTTTTTTGTTTCCAAGTTCTTTTGTGGGTAACATTTTCCATTATCTCAGTAAATAACCAATTTACTGGAGTTTACTGGAAAAGTAGAAGAATGTACCTAGTATTTACTTGGATATTTACATTTTTTACTTGGAATAAGTTGTAGTTTTTTCTTTAAATCCATGCTATGTCTAATACAAATACTGAAAAGACTTAGTTCTTTTTTACAGTAGACTTAGGGATTTAGATACGAATTTCTTAAAATTATACTAGTGGTATAGAATAAGCCCAATTTAAAGATTCAAACTCAAATGCTTTAGAAATTGGGTATTTAAGTTAATTATTCTTTAAAAAGGCTGTGTTTACTTAATATGGATATTAGTAATCAAGGTTTAAATATGCAGTTCTAGCAAAAAAAATTTCACTTACGACTGTGCAATAAATATACAAATGTTTCATTTATACAATACACAACAACTAGAAATATCCACACTATAACATCGTTATACTACTAAATTTGTGACTCGTCTCTGCAATTTGCAGCAGCAAAAGCAAACCATTGCACTCGAAGTAAAATATATTTCTGTATAGTTGCGCACGCACAATTTTGTTGAACCCATATTGCGCAGTATTATTTATTTTCGTTTTGATTTTGCTGCTATAGTAATAAGTTAAGCAGTCTTTTTGTTGACAATTTCATTGCTGCTAGACACTCTTGTGTAAAAGTTAAAAACATAAATATACAAACGAACATACACACTAACCTACACACAAAACGTACATATCAACATACATATATAAATATGTACATTACGTTATATTTCAACCCTTACACACAAAATTGCAAAAAACAGACTGCTATATTAACTACTATAGCAGTAAAATTAAAGCACACATTTCCAAATAAAGAAGAATGTCTAGAACAAAAAAGAAAACACCATACAATAATGCAATATGTTTTCGGCAAAAATGTGTAAGAACAACTACTACTAGTTGCTGGTTGAAATACATATCAAACAAGTTGACTGCTGTTTAAGTATGTTACTATAAATTTTAAGCAGACGCTGCAATTTTTAGTATACCACATGAATATACTGCAGCAGTTTTTAGTAGTATGGAATACAAAATGTTAAACAGTGAATATATTTTTTAATATGGTGTTTGTTAGTAGTTGATATTCATAATAAATGAGAGCTACTATAGTAGAGAAATTAAACCTTGTTAGTAATGCGAGTTACCAGTTGGTCATGTCTTCAAAACCGCATTGACGACGTGTACAAGACACATAGTAAATTCTAGACAACATGTTGACGACAGCCTATACAATTCGTCGCCGACTTTTTCAAACAAATGTCTGCTAAATCGTTAACGACTTTGTTAGCACATTGCAAATTGTTGTCGATTGTATAGAGGAAAATTGAGAATATGTTGATCACATTTTTAGAAGACCGTGGTAACAACAATATATTAATTATATAGTATAAAACAAGCTGTGAGTGGAAAATTTTGAAGGTCATCATGAAAGGAATATAATGTTGTTTAAATGTTTGTGCATTTTGCATGAATAGAAGGATGTGGAAGGTCCAATGTCTCTGCTACATAGATTATGCTAAATATAAGCGATGGATTTGTTTATGTTGATTTTGCTGAATGTTGTTAGTGGTATCTTTCGCCACTTTGCTGCTACCACATATTGCCTATCTCCATTTCATTTAAATCGGTCCAAAATAAATTGATTATCATTAATCTCTAGAGCCCACCAAAGTTTTCGAAGCAGTACGCTTAAATGATACCACCAACCACAAATCCGCGCAAAAGATTACCGTTTTATGAATGCATAATTCATGCAATAAAAATATTAATATATTTTTGTTAGTTTTTAACACGCGTTAAACAATTAGAGTTATATTATAATTTTATAAATATTACAAACAATTGGAACAAAAGCAGGACAATGTGCTGCTATTGTTACTTGTTTGTCTGGAATAAAATTTTATAAACGACAAAAAACATAATTTCCTGCAGACAACGTCGACGATAATATCGTCTATGATCATTTGGTCATTTGGCGATTTTTAAGATTTTTAAAATACACACTTTGTGTTTTAAAACTGTTTGTTTAACTTAAACAGAATTGTTTCTTTATGTTTTCTTTTTTGTTTGTATATTAACTTAATTATAAACTAATTTTTATGTTCTAACTAATTATTTTCTATTATTTTTTATGTTTTTCCATTAAAAAAATATATTCAAATATTTAAACATCATCATCAAATTAACCAAACAAAAACTGCATCTCGTCCACCTGATCTAACCCAACGTACTAATCATAATCATCGTCTGGCATAATGTGAATTAAAATTGAATGCAAATGAAAATCATTGAAACCCAACAATTTCAAAATCAATTAAATCTCTTTAATGTGTCTGTGAGTGTATATCTGGGGTTATGGTGGGTGTGTGTAACATCTCTTTCTCTCCTGGCACTATCTGACGCTCTCCTCAACTACGAAATGCAATTAACAATAATTTGATCGACGTCATCAAACTGTTCCATTATCAAATTACCCAACTGAAATGAAACGAATTAAAAAAAAAAAACAAACCTTCCCTATTACATTTATTTATATTTTTTTTTTTTTTTTTATTTATACAATATTTATTTTTAAATTTAATATTTTTTATTACTAATACTTATCACTCCTACTTATATTACTCGTTACGATAAATGTGAATGTTGAAAAAAAGTCGATGATGAAAAGTATTTCCCTCGACGCATAGCAGAGGGTAAGCTAACAAACTAACCAACCAACTAACAATCCAATTCAATCTTAATCCATTTCAATTTCTATTAGTGGTTACTAAATGTTGTTTTGTGTTCATTTGTTTATTACGTTTTGTATTTAAAGTTATGTCTTACTAAATGCAGAGATTCAAAAGAATTTTATATTTTTTCAGAAACTTTACTTAAAAACACTAAAGTCAGCCAGTTAACCAAGAAATTTTGTAAAAATTATAAGTTATATTTTTTAATGCTAGACAAAATCATTATTTCCCCCATGGCGATTTTACAAAGCGGTTAAATATATTTTACCTTTCGAGTAAACGAAGAATACAAACCATTTTCTGATCGATTATTTTGGGGATACACAATACTTAAAGATTTGAAATTTTTAGAATTTGTATAATATAGATTCTTTTGCATCTCTGTTTTGTATTTGACTGTTGTATCTTCTTGTAGATGTTGTTTTATATTACATTTGTATGTAAATAGTAGTAAATAATGTAAAATTGTTATTTAGAATGAGTTACATACTTATATAATACATTTTAAATTTTGTAAAAACACTATTACGCATATGTAGTGACAATGCTATTTAGAATGCTTTATAAAAATTTAATTCCGCATAAAATTAGGTTAATGGGATCGATCCCTGTCACATTAGACATTAATATGTTACCAGTTTTTTCTACTTTCGAGAAGGCTTTTAAAGAACATAGCCATTTTCAATATAAGAAGATTGCAGTGGTACGATGTCTTTATAAAAATCTATACATCTTGTAAGCAAATACACAACAATAATTCGGGAGTATTGTTTTCTACCAGGGATGGATAATGAAAATATTTTTGGGTATCAAAATAAATTTCAAATAGTACTTTTTTCACCCTCAGAGTACTAAAATTCTAATTTTTGATAGTTATTTATTTTTTTCTTTAGTGCATAACTCAAGTAATGTAATTTTTATATTCAAAACGAAAGATTATATACGATACTAATTCATTAAATGATTTTATTCCGATTAAATATTATAGTTATTAAAATAAACTTAAAAAGAAAAAAGTCCAAGATCAATTTATTAAAATCGAGCACTTTAGCTTTAATTTTGTTTAAATATAATCCATTACCTAATATCTTTAAAATTGGGATAATTTTCACTTCAGTTTGATTTACAGAGCACAGAATCTTATAGTTTTTAGTAAAGATTATAAATTAATTAATAGTAATTAAAAAAATTTTATAAATAAAACCTACAGCTCAAATATTTCTATAATATAGTTTGTTTGTCTTATAAACTTATTTGAATTGTCCTAATTACGTGTCTAATTTGTTTAAACCTCGAAGCCCCAACATTTAGTCAAATGTAGTGTTCATTACAATTTCATTATTACTTCCGAACACCATGGTTTTAAAAACATTGATTTCTACTAGAAAATTATATATTTCCAAAATATATTTGCTTTTAAAAATATTATTTTTAGTTTTAATTGTGGAATATCCAGCTTATCGTTTGACAGTAAAGCCCAAATTACAATACCGCGTAGTCAGCAACAGTATCAGAAAAAATTATCAGCTGTTCACTGTCAGAATAATATGTTGCTGCCCATATAATTACATTTAAGCGCAAGCAGCAAAAATTTACAACCACCATTTTGCTTTATTCCACTTGTGTATTTTAGCCTCTCATTTATTTACTCCCTCTCTTTGTCTCGCTCTCAATCTGAAAGCAGCGCAGTGAAGTTAGAGACAGGGCTAAATGAAACAGCACTGCAAACTGCTGCTGACCAAATGTAATCAACACCATAACAAACAGTGCTTTCTAAATTATCAGCTGATTATGGCAGCACGCACTGCTGCTGACTACGCGCAATTGTAATTTGGGCTATACTATATATACTATATACTATAGTATCAACTTTTCCATCCCTGTTTTCTACTGTTCCTGTAATAGAAACAGTTATGATAGCAATAAATTTTTGTAAAACTGTTATATATTGATTTTAAAGATCTAGTTTCTTTATTACCTTCTGGAATTTTCTTCGAATACATTTGGCGAAACCTGTGACGACCTGAAAATCGTGAAATTCTATTACGACATTAATAACAATAACATTAGGTTGACCCCGTTTATATGGAGAGGAAATAAGGTATAAATGTTACCAGCTCGAATTAAAAATTGCTTCATTCTAATATACCGTTAAGTCCATGTGTAACAAAATTTTTTCGGTTAATGGACTAAGATTATATACGATACTAATTCATTAAATGATTTTATTCCGATTAAATATTATAGTTATTAAAATAAACTTAAAAAGAAAAAAGTCCAAGATCAATTTATTAAAATCGAGCACTTTAGCTTTAATTTTGTTTAAATATAATCCATTACCTAATATCTTTAAAATTGGGATAATTTTCACTTCAGTTTGATTTACAGAGCACAGAATCTTATAGTTTTTAGTAAAGATTATAAATTAATTAATAGTAATTAAAAAAATTTTATAAATAAAACCTACAGCTCAAATATTTCTATAATATAGTTTGTTTGCCTTATAAACTTATTTGAATTGTCCTAATTACGTGTCTAATTTGTTTAAACCTCGAAGCCCCAACATTTAGTCAAATGTAGTGTTCATTACAATTTCATTATTACTTCCGAACACCATGGTTTTAAAAACATTGATTTCTACTAGAAAATTATATATTTCCAAAATATATTTGCTTTTAAAAATATTATTTTTAGTTTTAATTGTGGAATATCCAGCTTATCGTTTGACAGTAAAGCCCAAATTACAATACCGCGTAGTCAGCAACAGTATCAGAAAAAATTATCAGCTGTTCACTGTCAGAATAATATGTTGCTGCCCATATAATTACATTTAAGCGCAAGCAGCAAAAATTTACAACCACCATTTTGCTTTATTCCACTTGTGTATTTTAGCCTCTCATTTATTTACTCCCTCTCTTTGTCTCGCTCTCAATCTGAAAGCAGCGCAGTGAAGTTAGAGACAGGGCTAAATGAAACAGCACTGCAAACTGCTGCTGACCAAATGTAATCAACACCATAACAAACAGTGCTTTCTAAATTATCAGCTGATTATGGCAGCACGCACTGCTGCTGACTACGCGCAATTGTAATTTGGGCTATACTATATATACTATATACTATAGTATCAACTTTTCCATCCCTGTTTTCTACTGTTCCTGTAATAGAAACAGTTATGATAGCAATAAATTTTTGTAAAACTGTTATATATTGATTTTAAAGATCTAGTTTCTTTATTACCTTCTGGAATTTTCTTCGAATACATTTGGCGAAACCTGTGACGACCTGAAAATCGTGAAATTCTATTACGACATTAATAACAATAACATTAGGTTGACCCCGTTTATATGGAGAGGAAATAAGGTATAAATGTTACCAGCTCGAATTAAAATTTGCTTCATTCTAATATACCGTTAAGTCCATGTGTAACAAAATTTTTTCGGTTAATGGACTAAGGCCGCTTTCAAAATAAACGGCTCATATAACAGTTCACTCTTGGTACCTTAATACAAGAGAAATGCTATTGTTTACAATTTACAAAAAAATCGCTCTCTGTGTATGGGAAAATTATTTAAATTTAATTTCTTTCACTGCTTAAAGAGCTTAAAAAATAAAAAAACCGTTTCGGTATAACTGCTTGAGTATTATATTGTATTATATTTAAACAAGTTTGCAATCGTAAATTGCCTTGTTGTCTCTGTTTGGCGGTACCAAAGCAGAGTTTGTGGACTATAATTAGACACCAGCAGAATAGAATACGTATTTTCTGTGCCGCTGCACACTTCATCAGCATTCGTGGTGTCTTATCTATTTCGGTTTCGTTGAAACCTAAACATGACGCCCGCCTTGCACTGAGTGCAGTTTTGAGGGACTCAGCAGCATCAGGCGTTTGGAGCAAGTAAAGAGAGGTTGAACCTAACGTCGTAAACGCTGTTAATGATGTGGTTACAAAGTGTCGTAAGCCGACATCCGGTTCGAAGGACCATAAACAAGTTTGCAATCGATAATTGCCTACTTAACAAACAGAGTTTGTGGACTATAATTAGACACCAGCAGAATGGAATACGTAATTTCTGTGCCACTTCACACTTCATCAGCATTCGTGGTGTCTTATCCATTTCGTTTTCATTGAAATTTAAACAATATTTGTCTTATTTTTTGAAAAATTTATGTTTAAATAATTCAAACATCTAAAATGTTTTGCGAAAATTTTCAAAACTTCGGACACATTTGGAATTGGACCCAAATATTAGTTAATTTATTAAAAGAAGACCTTTCTTGCGTTATAAATTTTTCATATTATTCCTTTCGCAGCAATATGGAAAAAAAAAATCCGAAAAAGGACCTCCTTTCCATTCTGATCTAGCTCATGAAAGCATAATACCAGAATGAAAATTTTGAGAAAGGTTCCTTAGAAAGAAGCAAATTTTCATTTGAGACGGGAACATCGATACTTTTAATTTTTGGGGCCACACTAATGTACGTACATTAGTTAGTTTCTTCCACATATGTCTGTACATTTGAATGGAGGAATAATATAATATCGAAGTTTTCAAATAAAATTAAGATTTTTGTCTTGCTGTCCATTTGAGAGATGGAACGAAGGTCCTTTTTATTTTTTTTTTTATTTATAATTTTTCCCAAAGAACAATATGAAATAGAAATATTTTTATTATAGGAAAGGTCTTAAAAAAGCACAATTTCTAATTACTGCTAGTTATTTATCTCCCCCAAAATCGTCTAATTTTTACTTTTTTTAACATGATTGACGTATGATATTCAAAGAAAATACGCAGTTTAATTCTTTAACAAAATATATATTTCTTTTGTCTTATGAATATCTAAAAAATCTTCAATAGATGACACTAATCTATCTATCATCTAAAATGTTGTTTAATAGATAACGTCAAAGGAAAGTATTGGACCTTGACCTACGTAAATATATATTTATTTTATTTTTAATTCATGTGGGCTTCCAAATAATTAATGATTATAAAGTCTCATATTTGTATATTATTATTTAAAAATTATACAATGCTATTAAATACATACATATTATACATACATATTATTAAGTAGTGACACTTAATGATGCATCATGTATTTAAATACTTTTGTACATATAATCTTATATAATTTGTTGGCTATTTTGAGGCGTTGCTTTTTTATTATGTATATTTTTAATTACATTTGTTTTATTTCTTTTTATTATATTTTTAGGCGCAACCTTTGGTACTGGCATAACAGCTATTAAATTAACCGCCCTGGGTCGTCCTCAACTTTTGGTATGTGCATAAATTTTATCTACATTATTATACCCTTCACCAAAGGTGTAAAGGGTATATATAAGTTTGTCATTCCGTTTGTAATTCCCACAATTTTCGTCGGAGAGCAAAAAAGTTTACATTTTCGGGATCCTTGTAAGAAATGATGACGATAGGACCATGTCCGTCCGTCCGTCCGACCGTCCGTCCGTCCGTACGTCCGTGTGTCGGTTGAAATGGCGTTTATGAAGCCCACCGATAACTGACATATATAATATATATATCAAACGATCGGAAATGCTTTCGAGAATTTTGCTATTGGAATTCAGCAAGATCGGTTCATACAATGCGGAGATATGTTAAAAAAACCGGTTTTTAGAACCGGTTTTCCAGTTTCTGAAGCCTCTGTATATACTAGGGACTTCGTTTTTACAAAGAAGTCTCGGACATTTTTTTCTGAATTTTTTTTCTGAAAAAATGAAATAAATCAGTTCAATAATAACTGAGATATCGGACAAAACGCATTTTTTATTTTTTGAAGCCCTGGTTTAAGCTATAGGTTTTTATTTTTATACAGATCGGACACAAATATTTTTTTAAAATTTCGGTTTTTTGAATCAGCAGGATCGGTTTGTAAATGGCGGAGATATGCTTTAAAAACCGGTTTTTGGAACCGGTTTTTCAGTTTCTGAAGCCTCTGCATATACCAGGGACTTCGAATTTTTAAAGGGTGCTCGGAAATTATTTTCTGAATTTTTGTTCTGAAAAAATGAAATAAATCGGATCAGTAATAACTGAGATATCGGGGAAAACGATTTTTTTATTTTTGAAGCCCTTGTTCAAGCTACAGATTTTTATTTTTATATAGATCAGTCATAAATGTTTTTATAAAATTTCGTTTTTTTTAATAAACCAAATTCGTTCAGAATCAACAGAGTTATGGACCAAAAACAAATCTGTTAAGAATATAAATACACACACAAACATGTATATTACGCATTGTAATGACTATTAGTGACGTTTTTTGTATAGACAAGTAGTTTAGTTAAAAACATCAGTCATATAATGAATAACAGTGTTGTTGTTGTTCTTTGTATATGCAGTCTGTACAAAAATAAATAGATATGGAATTGTTGTTGTTTATTTTTTAAAACTAAAACATATCTGTTAAGAATATATATAAATACATACACAAACATGTATATTAAGCATTGTAATGACTATTAGTGACGTTTTTGCCTATAAGACAAGTAGTTTAGTTAGCAACAGAAGTAATATAATGAATAACAGTGTTGTTGTTGTTCTTTGTATATGCAGTCAGTTTGTATATATACACATAAAAAAATAAATAAATATGGAATTGTTGTTGTTTAGTTTTTAAAAGCAAAGCCTGCTATGATTGTTTTTTTTTTTTCATATTCAAATTTTCGTAGTTTGAAAAAAAATTAGATTTAAATATGTGAAAATATGAAAGCATACGTTAAGGCGAAAATTTTATTATTTGTCGGTAATATGGTTATATGATGTCGATAAGATAGTAAGATGGTAATATGGTAATATGGTGAAGGGTATCAAAGATTCGGCACAGCCGAATCTTTTTTCAATTTCATTTTAATACTAATATTGTTATTTTACACGCAAAAATGTACCGATGTAAATATTATTGAAATAAGTATGTACTTGTAGGTTTATTTAAACTGAATTTTCTAAACTACAAATAGAAAATTCTGAACTACAAATATAAATTTCTGAAATGTAATTAGAAACTTCTGAAGTATAATTAGACATTAGACTCTGAAGTAAAATTAAAATTTTCGGAAATATAAGTAATTAGAAATTTCTGAAATATAATTAGAAATTTCAAAAATATAAATGGAAACTTCTAAAATATAAATAGAAATTTCTGAAATACATTTGGAAATGGTGTAGAATTAATTTGATTTACAGGGCGCAGTGGTTCCAAAATGCTTTTTTTTGGTAATAATTCTGCAACTTGTGAAGTACAGATTCCTAGCGCGTCAAAAATTCATTTATGATATCACAGGAAAGAAATTTTATATATAGATAGTCCTTGTAAATCCCTACAAAAAATATCTCTTTTGGTTTGTCTCATTTTTAGCCTAATTATTTTGTAGTTTTTTAAACTTGATGGGCTTAATATTGCCCCTAATTTTTTTTTAAATATTCACGAAATTTCTTACAAAATTCTAAATAATATTGCGTAAGAATCACATAAATATATGAATCCTATAAAAAGTTATATTTATTAATCTTAAGTTGAAATTTTAAAAAAATTCATATTTTTTAGGCTTATTTCCAAAAAGGTGAAAATATTTATTCACTTATAAAATTGATTTTTTGTTCCGGACCATATAATTTTTTTAATGTTTGTAAAAGAAATCTTAACGCAAAATATGAGTAAAGTAAATCCGGAGGAGCTTGGGCAAAGATCCAAGTCCTATCCAAGCATTGTCAATTTTGATTTTTTTTTTTTTAATTTTTTTGTTAAATTCTCAAATTGGAAACCTGGGATCAGCATAAAATTATTTCAATTAAATACCTTTATATAGACCCCATAAAGTATTTTCCGATGGACGTCTCTTATAATGATAGAGTGACGATTTCAATGATAGAAGTCAATATTTGAAAGATGTTTTTCCCAAATTAAGATTTTGGGCATTTTGGTACAAAAAAGTTATTTTAATTCTTTAATTTTAGGACAAGTCTATCTATATTATGTCAAAGTTTCAATAGGATATTTTTGTTCGTTTAAATTCTATTTAACTTTAAACATTAAAAGCTCTTCAAATTTTAATTTTCCGTTTTTCAGATCATGGTCTGAAGAAATATATTTTTTATTATATATTATTATATTGGTATTTAACTAAATTTTGATAATAATATTGAAAGAAATACGTAATTTTAGAGGTGTTTTGAAAAGGCTCCAGCTCACGTAAATTTAAACATTGAGATGTAATATTTTGGGAATCATATAAAAACATACCAATCTTCATTTATAGAGGGGTATATTAGAAACTTTTTTCGTGAGTCACTTTAATGTATATATTAAACTATATGTATCAAAAGTAATTTTTTAAAAAGAAACATTGAATATTGTTCAATAAAGATATTTCTTCTAAACTTCTTTAATATCCTGATATAACGACAATATGATTTTGAGGGGTTGGAGAAGTACATAATTTAAATAAATTGCAGAAACTAAATAAAAATCTCTAAATGTTTCGAAATTAAAATTGATTGATAAATTATGGACCAATTTCAACAAAATTGCAATTTTAAAACACATGACTACAAAAAGTCCATTAGAATTGTATACAAACGAGATCTAAATTTTTGACATATAAATTTAAAATTTTTTATTTTATTTATTCAAAATATTCATAAACAGATTGCGCCAAAAATTTGGTGAAATTACTTTAACATGCCAAAGAAATTTAAAAAAAAAAATCTAGTTAAAAATTAATTTACATACATCAAAAGAATCTGTAGAAAAAATTATACAATAAATTGATTAACTTTTATTCCTAGCTTATTCTGTGCATCACTATTTAAAAATATTGCAGATAATATGATTCAATAAAAAAATATACTTTTCATCCCAAAGAAGTATAATGAGATGTATTTTATATTTATTTGCTCTTATTAATTTCTTTGCGTGTAAAAAATAAAACTTTGCACATTTTATTATCCTACTTTAACATAAATGTATTTTTTATAATTTTTTTTTTTTTTTTTTTTGTTTCATAATAGTTACAACTTTCTGAAGTCATTATGCGCACACGTAAATACATGGAAGATATGGTTGGCGGTACAGGCAATGTCTTAACTCATCATAAGACTATTAAGGATTTAGAAAAATATTATGCCAGTTTGGGATCTGACAATAAAAATGTTCAAGAATTTCTTAGGAATGTTACTTCCGATAAAGAAGGGTAAATAATTAAATTTAAATAAACTTTAAATTTATTTATTAATTAATAATATTTTTTATTTTTATTTAGTATTTTGCATTTGTTCCCATGGTCAGGTATTGTTGATGAGGATTCACAATTGAGTGATACTTTTAGAGTACCCGATCCCAAAACTGGTCAAATGCGTCGTTTGATCTCACAAATTCCGCCCAAAGAGGAAGAAATGTTTAGAAATATGATACGTCGTCTAAATACTATTGTTAAGGTAAGTATGTTTATAGACAAAAAATCCTAATAATTCTGTTAAATATAGCTCAACTTTTTTATTAATTAAATTGTGTGTCATTTTATGAATTTTAGACTGCCGAAGAATTGGATGTCCGTATTATGATTGATGCTGAACAGACTTATTTCCAACCTGCTATCTCACGTATTACACTCGAAATGATGCGTAAATACAACAAGGACAAAGCTATTGTATTTAATACATACCAATGCTACTTGCGCGAAGCCTATCAAGAGGTATGTTTATGCTTGTCAATATTTTTATTTTCACAATTTATTAATTATTAAATATCTTATTAAAATCAGGTTAATACCGATTTGGAACAAGCTAAACGTCAAAACTTCTATTTCGGTGCTAAATTGGTACGCGGCGCATATATGGAACAAGAACGTGCTAGAGCTAGTGCTCTAGGCTATGCCGATCCTGTTAATCCTACCTATGAGGCTACTACTGAAATGTATCACAAGACTTTAACAGAATGTTTGAGAAGAATTAAGGTATATTCTAAACCAGATAACATTAAATTTAAGTATTCGTTTCAAAATATTACATTTATAATTTTAGATACTCAAAGACAATGGTGAAGATGCTAAAAAGATTGGTATTATGGTTGCTTCCCATAATGAAGACACTGTTCGTTATGCTATTGAAAAAATGAAAGAAATTGGAATTTCACCCGAAGACAAAGTTATTTGTTTCGGTCAACTTTTGGGCATGTGTGATTATATTACTTTCCCATTAGGTAAGTGTTATTAGAAAAAAAAAATAGTTTTATAAAATTCAGTGATAAATTTTATGTTATTGTGGTTGTCTTCGTTGCATTAGTTCGATTAGTATTAAGAATTTCTTTTTCATTATTTCCATAAACTTAATACAATTTTATTTTTCTTATTTTCCATTTATTTACAGGTCAAGCTGGTTACTCGGCCTATAAGTATATTCCATACGGTCCAGTTCAAGAAGTGTTGCCATATCTCTCACGCAGAGCACAAGAAAACAAGGGTGTCCTCAAGAAAATCCAAAAAGAAAAACGTCTTTTATCTGCCGAAATACGCCGACGACTGTTGCGTGGTCAATTATTCTACAAACCCAAGGGAAATTATGTACCCATATAAATTTCTCCCTCTTCTATTGGCCATACTAATGCAGACACACCTATAAAAATAATAAATAACACAAAAACTCATAAAAAATAAATTTTTACAAAACACATTTGCATACTTACAGGCGCTACATTTTCAAGAAAGAAAACAAAAACACAAACATCTTAAATTTCTTAAACAAAACTTTTAACTTTTATTATACAATTATAATATTTGAATGTATTTACTTACCAGGACAAAAAAGATCACACAAAAGAAAACAAAATTAAAATTATATACAAAAGATAAAAAGAAAACTATTAAAACGTCCATACAATTATGGAATATAAAAAAATTCGAATACTGCTGGACACAGTTAGAGAATGTAAAGGCAATTTTGAACGTATTAAAATGTTTGTATGTAGATGTGTTTTGTATAGGAAAATAGAAAAGAAAAGATGAAGAAGAATCGAATCAAAACGAATCTAGCATTTTCATAAACTCATAAATTAATTAGAAATTTAAAATCGTATGTCATGGATTATTTTTAAAGAAAGACTAAGAAAAAGTGTTTCGAAATGTTGCTGTTAAATGGAAAAACTATTTTTTTTTCTTTTTAATTTTAACAAATTTTGTTGTAACAGTCAAATGTTATTTAATGTACTATTTGTTTAAATTTGAAATTTACTTTGTTTCAGATTCAGTCATTGTATTGTAAATGTATACGTCTATCTATATAATATGTATTAAGTACACTCACACATCCAACTTCTTAAGGATGTAAAAAATAGTAGGTGATTTTAAATATTTATTTAATACAAACTAAACTGTATTTTATTAAGGTTTTCTTTTCTCTATTAAACAAAATTTTTTAGATTGTCTTTAATTTTACATAAAAAGAAAATTATAGAATTTTTTGTTTACATTTTGGTGGTTTAAAAAAATAGTTTGTATTTATTTATTACATTTCTTCGTTGATTTAGAGAGAAAAACAAAAATAATTTTACATTTTACAAATCAATCAACTAAAAATTTAATTTTTATGAATTTTTAAAATTTTGATAAAATTCTAACTGAAAAAAACGTTTAAAACCTTTTATGTAAATGTTCGTTACTTTTTTTGTTTTGTTTTATTGTGTAAAATTGTTTTTGCCTTTTTTTATATTTTGGTATTTCGTTAGTCTCGTCATAGTTTGTTTGTAAAATCTTATTATTTTAAAATTTAATTTTTAAAATAAATTAAGCATTATTATTTTTATTTCTCTTGAAATTCAAAACAAGGATTGTATAAATAAAAAATTAAGTTTTCTTTTAAATTATATTTGTTGTTTTTATTTTATTTTCTATTTTACTTCTATAATTCATACAACTGTATTTTTTTATTTGTATTAATTATTCTGTATTTTACTATTTTATTATTTTGTGTTTTATTTTATTTATAAATATATTATTTTATGTAGTATTAAATCAATTATGTTTTAATTTCTTAATTTTATTTACAAATTATGTACGTTTAACAGTAAAAGTAAATAAATTTCTGAAAATATCTTTAAAACAAATTAAAAATTTTTTTTCTCGACATTTCAAATGTCCAAAGATTTTCGTGCTATGGGGCAATATGTTTTTGAAAGCTTTAAGGGATTCTCGTTAAGTTTTTATTGAATATTGAAACTTTTGCAGGTGTAGTTTACATTCTTTATCATTTAAATATTAACAGGAGACAATTCGTAATATTCATTCCTCAGTCTTGCAAAGTCTGTGGAACATATTAATCGGATTAAAATTTCCTATTGGTGCAGAAGTTAATTTAACAATCTCTTGCTGTGTGTGACTTTAGACGTTCTGAAGGACTATAATTGCAGAATTGAAACCTGAAGGAACTTCGGGCTCTTAAAATATCTTTAAGCTGATTTATTATGGTATTAATTTTTAAAGCTATTTATCAAATCAAATTAAATCTAATAAATTTTACGCTTAATCAAAATATTTATGAAAATTGTTCACTTTTTCATTGTATCCCAGCAAAAAACGATGAAGTTCTTTAAAAAAAGAACATTTTCACAACTTCAAAAGTGGAACAAAGTGCATATTTTAAACTTTTTTGGAAGTTCTTAATAATTACTTCCAAAAAAGTAAAAATAAATGAATTTTTAGCGGGAAAAAATTGTAATAACTTCTAACAAAATTCAAATTTTAAAAATTTTAATGCATTTTCATTATTATTTAAAATGGCAAAAACAGAATTTTTATTAAAAAATTGTATAAACATAGTTTTAAGAGAAGTGCTTCCAAAGCAGTGAACAGGAAGTATAAAGGAATAACATCCTTCCAATGTCAACCATGAGTTAAAAAAAGAACTTCTGCAGCTCTTTTTCACCACTAAGTACTTTCTTCCAATGACTGAACAATGTTAAAAACATGACTTTTTCAGTTCTTTTTTTGCTGGGATGTTAATTACTGGAAAAGATTTTCCATTTGAAATATGTTTTCTTTTACAATAACAAAATTATTGAATAAAATATAAACAAAATTAATCTTTAAAATAATATGTGGCGTGTTAATATATATGAATTTAGATAACTACTTAAAAAAAAATTATTACATTTACAATAGTTCTTCTTAAATGCAACGAATCAACACTTTACTAAGTAAGTAGAACTGAATTTCCTCCAGACATACTAAATGTTCAAATGTTGTCAAAAAATGTTTTCTTAGGAATCAAAGCAAATAATGTCAATTACATACAGTTAAAGGATTTCTCTAAAAACATGAAGATGCTAGAATTTTGCTCATAGCAGTCAAAGGTATGACATAGAATGAATAAAGTTATAGGCGAAACATTCATAATTTTATAAATTAAGATTTTCCTTTTAAGCATCCTTGATATGTATGTTTTGAGAAAAATTTACTTTGATATTCGCCTTTAATTGTCATTCATTCCTTGCTATAGAATACGCATGATAAACTGCAAACAATTTAAATGGAATTTTCTTTAGAAAAAAAAAATTAAATGAAAAAGTGACAAAATGATTATTATAATTAATAATGTTAACTAAATAAAAATGACAATAATAATTAACATGTTAAAATAATAAACAATGAATGAAGAAATTACAAAAAACAAAAATCTTAAAAATGAAAGAAATTACAAAATTAAAAATTCATGAATATTATGGTCATTATTTATTATAATTACAATTAATACTTGTATTAATGTTTCATAATACATTCATAAACATACATAAATATAATAAAGGCTTTTAGTTTAAGCTGACTTTAATTTTAAAATCTTAAATTAATTTATTGCCTTCCTTGGTTTCCTTTTTATTTCATTTATATAGGAATACAAATTGTGTGTAGTTCCTTTTCTAACATAATATACATAGATATTTTATTATTTTATTTATAAAAAATGTTATTCTTTTATATATACATACTTATTTATCCAAATAATTTATATGTATTAAAGCTTTTGTATTAAAATTAAATACAATTATTAAATAGAAAAATCTAGTTCTATTTTATAAATTGAATAATTTCTTTAAGACTATAATTCATGGTAAAATTACTTGCATTATTATGTATAATTATATAAATCGAATAAACAGAAAAAAAAAATAGAAAACAACAAACAAATATTTATTGAAATCGTTCTTATATAATGTGTATTTTCAAGATTTATTGTATTCATGAAATAATTAAAACAAAAAAAGTGAAAATTAATTAAATAAATATTTCAGTGTTAAAAAACTTGTCATTACCAAAAGTGTTATTTTATTTAAAGACTGAAAGACCCTTGATACTTACACTTACTTACATACGCATATGTAGAAAAAGTATAGATGTATTTAGTGGCCACTGGAGATTCTGATAGATATCGTGAAATAACTTCCAAACAAAAAAAATCGTACATTTAAAAATTGAAATAACTTCCAAAAGGGAAAATGAAATAATTCCTAACATTTGAGAGTTTGTCATAATAAATAAAAATAAGTACCAAATTTAATGAAATAATCTTCAAATGAAATAAGTAAAAATAAAATAATCTTTAATTTAAAATATCGAATAGAGTAATTGTAAACTTACAGTTTAGAAATTTTAAGACATTTTTGAAGCCGTCTTTACCTAGAATTGCTTTACTTAGCGAAGTAGGCGTTTTAAATACAACAGTAGAGAAAATTCAGAAAATCTTTAATTAGTGAAACTAGTCTTTTAATTACCACAAAGTATAAATCCTTTTAGACGGGCCCAATAAAAAAAGTCCCAAACGATATTGTAAAAGGACATGAAATAACATCTAATAAAATTTTGTTATTTCATTTGGTTGTTATTTTATTATGAAATAGCTTCCCATATAACTCCCAATCCACTGGATAAGAAATAAAACCCAATTTTTATGAATATAATTTTTGGGAGTTATTTCATCTTATAGTTGGGACTATAAGATGAAAAATATTCATTTAATTTGGGAAAAATGAAATGATGTGTATTAAGAGCCAGCCATAAGGTAGGCAGTGAAGTTTATGTAAATCTAATAATCTATCTTCTTCTTCTATCTATCTATTAAAACGGTTCTTAACAGGGTTGGAAAAGTTGATACTATAGTACTTTTTTTTTGATACTATTTTCCATTCAAAAGTACCGTAGTACTCCCTCGAGTCATTTGATACTCTCAAACGATTACCTTGTTATTCCACAATACGAATTAAACATTTTCAATTAAATGAAAATATATTTTGGAAATATGTGTTTCAAATAAAAACCTATGTTTTTCTTTAAACTTTTAATGAAGATTTGCAATTGGCGTTTAGAAATAGTAATGAAATTGTAATGAACACTATCTCTGATTAAATGCTGGTTCTTCAAGTTTTCAAAAAAATAAGACACGTAATTAGAACAATTCAGATAAGTTTAAAGGGCAAACAAAGTATATTTTAGAAACATTTGAGCTGTAAGTTTAATTTATAAAATTGTGAACTTTAAAATATATGTTCGTACAAACATGACTAAAAAATACAAATTTATATGCTCTGTAAATCAAATTGAAGTGAAAATATTCTGAATTTCAACGATATCAGATAATGAAGTATATTTTAGCAACTCTAAGTGCTCGATTTTAAGGAATTAATCTTGAGCGAATTTTTCTTCTTAAGTTTATTTTAATCCTTATATTTTACTATAATATTTAACATGAATAAAATCATTTAGTCATTTAATCCATCCTTTTAGATATACAAATTACATTCTTTGAGTTTTGCACTAAAAAAAAAGAAATAACTATCAAAAATTTAATTTTAGTGCTCTGAGGCTGAAAAAAGTACTATTTTAAATTTAAAGCAACAGAAAATATTTAAGACACAAATTCAGTTTTTGAATTTTTTCTTCTATTATTTTGAATTTATATCTATTTTTGACACACACTTTATTAAAAGATATACCTTTTTTAATACATAATCTACTTCATTGAAAAAAGAAAAAGGTATCGCTTGATAAAATCGGATGAAAATTATAGATCCTATGAAGTTTTTAAAATGTGTACAACTCATAAAATCTTGTTATTTTACTTTTATATGGCTTTTTTCCATTACTTATAATTAGGGGGCGGATTTTTATTAATTTATTTTTAGGAAAATATGCGCCTATAAAATGCACTTAAAAATTCAAAATATACCCAAAAAAAATTAACAAATATGCATTTATTTTTTTTAATATTTATTAAATAAAAATAAAATAAAAAAAAAATAAGTTATAAGTTTATAAAAAAAAAACAAACATCAGTCCATTTTAAGCTAAGAAATGCAATACATTTTGTATTTTTAAAAGTTAAAGCTATGTGATAAAAGATCAATACAATTATTTGCACTTTTTTAAATATGTATGTACTCCTTAAGATCACAACGTAAAGTAATTGATTCTGAAAATTTTTTCATTTTCTCAAATCATTTATTTTTTTTTATTAATAACAGTTTGCAACTTTAATTTTATTTTTTCAGCAACGGGGCCTTTTGCAGCTTTGATTTTTGCAATAGAACTATCAATTAAACTGATTTGAGTACTTAACATAGTGTCTACATTAGACAAATTTTTATCAAGACAATGAACGACACAACTCTAATATTTATTTTTAATAAGCCAAGAATTTATCGTTAAAAATATTTATTATTTTCATCATGATGAATATTTATATTAAAAAATAAAATCCTTCATATATTTTTTTTTCAACAAAAGAAAAATTATTTTTTGAACAGTAAAGATATTTATATTGATTGAAAAATAAAAATAAAAACTTTTCGGGTGCTTGCATTTTACATTAAAATGAGAAATATAAAAATAAGATTGTAAGAAAATAATATTTAAAAACCAAAAAAAAAAAAAAATATATATATACAATAAAAATATGCATTGTTTGGTAAAATTTGCAAAAATATGCATTTTCAACATAATATGCACTATTAAATCGATGCCATTTTTTAGTAAAATGTCTAATTCGGATAGATAACAACATAAGATAATTTTTAAATGCTCAAAAAAAAAAAAAAAAAAAACATTTATTTGCATATAAATCCGCCCCCTACTTATGATGCATAAAGATTTTACGGGGTTTTCAAGTGTTTCAAAAATTCACAGGTTTCACAATTTTCATCCGATATTTTCTTGTCCTTCTAATACAGTTTAAAAAAATTTAATTTGATCAACTGGTATTCGAGATATAAAATTTTAAACCGCGAAGTCCGAAAAAGCGGTCCTTCGGATACAGCTCCCGATTTTAAAGGTGTATTTAAAATTCTAAAAATGGTATAATAATCTACTGAGCTTTATCTATAAACTACACTATATTATATTCAAATATTGTTATTGTTGTAAAAATATATTTTAAAAATACTATAAGATCCCTCAGGTGCAAAATTGAGTACATTTGAGTTGTTTTCGTTTTGTCGAATTTTTTTCGTAGAGCTGGAGGCTTTAATTTTTAAATTATAAATTATTTTCAATAAATACTAAACATAAAATAAATTAAAGAACATTATATATATATATATATGTTATATATTATATATATATATAATATATAATATATATATATATATATATATATATATATATATATATATATATATATATATATATATATATATATATATATATATATATATATATATATATATATATATATATATATATATATATATATATATATATATATATATATATATATATATATATATATATATATATATATATATTATATATATTATATATTATATATAAACTTTGATGGAAACCTCTTACTTTTAATCAGTTTCCTTTAAAATGGCGAAATTCTGCGTTCCAAATGGGGAAATGGATAGCCAGACCAACAGTACTTTAATATAAATTTTTGTTTTTTTTCCATTAAGAAGATTATTAATACGTAAAATAGATTTCACATGAAGGATTATATTTTACTTCTTTTCGAATGTCAACTGTTTCAGAATAAATAATAAATTCCTCATTTCCATTAAATTTTACATTTCAAAAATATTAAAGATTATCATTTTTTATTAAATTACACTCTTTCGAATTATTTGAATAATTGAAACAAAATAAAATAAACTAAATTATTTAGGACATTTACGCGGATAACTTAAAGTAGGATTTTCATAGAACAGCTTATGTAAAGCGTGGTACAACCAAAAAGCAAGATGTTAAAAGTAAAATAAAAAGTTTTTAGAGAATTATGTTAATATTTTTTATTATGATAGAAGGAACTACGACAATTATGTGTGAAACAAAATATCGGCCAAATGCTCGCCACGGCTTCGGTGGCATACCTCTATCGGATGGTCCATATTTTCAATGACTGAGACATAATTGAGGTTCAATGTCATTAAAATGGCGAATTATCTCATCCTTTAGCTCTTGAATTATTCTTGGCTTATCAGCGTACACTTTTTGTTTTAAATATCCCCAAAGAAAGAAGTCCAACGGTATCAAATCACATGATCGTGGCGGCCAATTAACATCGGCACGGCGTGAGATAACACGTCCATGGCTGTGTGGCTAGTGGCACCATCAGGTTGGAAACACATATCGTCCAGGTCCGAATCCTCTATTTTTGGCCACAAGAAGTCCGTTATGATGTTCAATTGTTGGGCATGACAACGAGTCGAGGTTGACGGCTTTTCTGCCACACTCTCGCGTTCCGCAGAACGAACTGGGCGAACATGCACAGGTATTTTTACATTTCCTACAGACCCGGTTGTCTGAAATTTGCGCACAATTCTCCCGATTGTGGATACATTTAGTCGATTATGCTGACCAAAAAAATCACGTACACGAAATGCATACTTTAGGAAATAAAATTTTTTGTTTGCAATATCTTCACAGCTTACAAATTACTTCGATTAGTGTTAACGATCTGTTTTCATAAGGTTCCCTCCATGACTAAAAAAAACCCTTCAAAATCTACTGAGTTATTCAAATAAAATTTATGAGGGTTTCCTAGTAAATTTAAAAAAAAAATTCTTTTAAATAAAAACCGCGATTTTTAAAAATTTTGCGAAAAATGGGGATATAATGTAAGTTATTTCTCCATATATTGATTGAAAATATATTTTGTTAGAGTTTATTACATAGAAATGATTTTTAATATTATGATCCTTTTTTAACACAAGTAAATATTTTTTAGTCCATAAAATGTTTATCTTTCGAAATTTTTGATGCGCCTCCGCATTTTTATTAAGCATAACAAACACCTACTAATTATGCCAATTATAATTAATTTTATACTGTCCACACGATGTTCCATTAGCGAAATGTGTTTTGACAAAAGAGTCCCGTTTTCAACTATCAACGACATTTGACTTAAATTTATGGTCCCGATCAATTATATTTATCGCCGTTATTATATCTGTATATCCAAAAATACAAAAACAAAAAGTGCAATTTTTACGTAATTTTCAAAAAGTCCATACAATTTTTGTATTAAATTTATTTTTAACGCTCCTCAGATTTTGTTATGTAAAATAACAGAAAACTAAGTTCACGCAGTAATTCATGCCATTGCATATGAAACTGTGAATGTGCCTCGCGAAAAACTTACTTTTTGAAAAATTTTCGCTATTGTTTTCCAAACTTGAGACTATCTACTACGTTGACTATCAACGGAATATATCAAAGGAATATAGCGCAAATTTAAGTCATTTCAGCCAGGTTAAAAATTTTTGATAATGGCCCATATAAAAATGAAACTGTGTTTGTTTGGGGTTTTTAGAAAGCTAAACCGCTGGACCGATTTTCTTGAATCATCATTCTGTAATACCCGAAATTAAAATAGTCTGCTTTATTTTTCGATACAAAGTACATATTTATTCCAGAACTCTCCAGAACTATTACAGATAAAGTCCTAAGATATTGTCGAAATAATTTGATTATCAATTTACATAATTTGGATGAAAATGGGAAAATATTAAATATCGTATATCTTACTCGTATGAACTATTACAGCAAAAGTTTTAGCATTTTGTTAGAATAACTTTCTTAACAATCTCCATAAGTTCAGATGGGTATGACATAGGAAAATGGTACTCCCAATACAAAGCAAATATTGTTAGTGGCATATCTAAGAACTATTATAGTGAGAGCTCTAAAATTTTTTGGAAACTACTCTCTTATCATAGGGTGTAGGGGGAGTGATAGCCCCCATACAAAGAAAATACTAATTATCGGATAACTGTTACAGCAAAAGTCTTAAATTTTTTCGGGAATATCTAACAAATTTAAAATGAAAATGGAACAGGTAGGACCAGGGAAAATGGTACTACTTATACAACGATAATATTAAATATCGTATATCTTACTCTTATGAACTATTACAGCAAAAGTTTTAGCATTTTGTTAGAATAACTTTCTTAACAATCTCCATTAGTTCAGATGGGTATGACATAGGAAAATGGTACCCCCAATACAAAGCAAATATTGTTAGTGGCATATCTAAAGAACTATTATAGTGAGAGCTCTAAAATTTTTTGGAAACTACTCTCTTATCATATTGCATTGATAAAATGAAAAAACAACAGATCCCAGTATAAAGAAAATAATAATTTTCGCATATCTGAAGGAGTGATGATAATTTTCATATCTAATTTTAAATCAAGCGGATAGATTGAAGGGTATTCGCATCAAAAGGATTAGCAAAGCTTGTCGGCTAGTTCATATATAAACGAGAAAAGTATAGTCGGTCAAGACCGACCATATGATACCCTACAGCATTTCGACCCACATAATTTTGGTTTTACTTATATAAACCTTGTTTGTGTTAAATATTAACATAATACTAAAATTTCTGTCGGATTAATGCACTTTAAAGTGATTTTCGGGAGAGGGGTTTATATGGGAGCTATGGTCAATTATGGACCGATTTTCATGAAATTTTGCAAACGGATTTGAATATTCCTATTTTTACGGCATGTATAAGTGTTAATACTCTATTCCGGGATGCCATTTGTATGGGGGCTATGTGAAATAATGGGCCGATCAAGACTAATTTCAAGCGTTCGTCGTTATGGCAAAATAAACATATGTGCCAAATTTGATTAATTTATCTTCAAACCTGTACTTTGTGCACAAGGTTTACATGGACAGACAACCAGCCAGCCGTCCAGCCAGCCAGACGGACATCGTTAAATCAACTCAGAAAATGATTCTGAGTCGATTGGTATATTTTAAGGTGGGTGTTGGGATATTATTTCTGAGTGTTACAAACATCAGCACAAACGCATAATACCCCAACCATCTTTGGTGGTGTAGGGTATAATGAAATGTGTTTGTCTGTTTTTTATTTTTGTACTAATAGACAGCTAAATTGCTAAACCGATTTTCTAGAATTTTCACAGTATCATTATGTGAGTTCCAGAATTAAAATAGGCTAATTTATTTGTCTAAAAAGTTGTAAAAATCATTTTCATATCAAATTTCGAAAAGGGCGCATAGGTCCAGGGGGAGTAGTAGCCCAATAAAGGAAATATTAGTTGTCGTATCAAATGGGGTAGGTATAGTATACTATAAATTAAGATTTTACTCTCAAACACTTGCAAACAAAAAAAAAAAAAAAATACACGAACTCAAAATTTTTATAATCATAGTTTATTCGGATGCCAAATGGATTGTGATTCTGGAATTAGTATTGTTATGATTAGAGGACGGATTTTCATGCAAATGCATCGGATATTATAATGAAGATTAATTACCACATACATTTGGTAGAGAGCCCATAAATATCGTTTATCTTTTTATTCCTGCATTGCAAAACATACATTTAATTACCACTTAATGGTTGATTTAAAAAAATTTTAAAACTTATTAGTAATTTAAAAGGCAACATAATTAAAATAGCCTACTTTATTTTGGGATCGGAGCAGGGAAGTCGTACCCCCATACAAATAAAATTATAATTATCGTATATCTAAAGAACTATTACAACAAAAATCTTAAAATTTTGTGATAATAACTTTTTCATTAACTTTAACAATTGAGATAAAAATAGGATAGGTAGGTAGAGAGGGATTGGTAACTCCCATACAAAGTAAAAATTATTTATCGCTTAAATAAATAAATATTATAGCAAAAGTTTTAAAAATTTGTGGGATTTTTCAGATTCATAACAGAAATCAAAACAGAGCGGGCAGCTCTAGGGGAAGTGAAAGCCCCCCTTCAAGCTAAATCTTAATGTTTGCACATTTAAGGAATTATAACAGAGAAAGTTTCGGGATTTTAGTATATAGTATATAACTCAAGAACTATTCAACAGATTCATGTTCAGCATGTATAAATTTGTCAGAAGTGATATATGGTATGTTTATATTGTCAAAATATAAAATATTTACTTAGAGAGATAGAGGGTATTGCACTAAAAATAAAAATTAAATATCGTCCATACACATACCCTACGGATCCATTTAAATACCTCCATTTTTATTTTTTTTTTTTAATTTTGAACAATTCGCGAATTTGTTCACGATTTTTATATTCCAAAAAGTAAAAAAAGTATGCAAAAGTATGTAACTTTAAACATAAATATCTCTAAAAGTTGTTTTAATGATTTAAATTGCATATATAAGAATAATATGTCCCTTTTTAATGTAGTAATTTAAAAATAATATTATAATTTAATAAAAATGCATTCATAATACAAATGCAATTTTAGGATGCATTTTTGAAAATTTTCTACCCTTTAAATTTTTTTCGCACTCTAATATAAAAAAAATTATAATGTTTGCTAAAAATTGCAATATAAATTGTTTTGGGACAAAATGGTCCACTATTTTAAACAATTTTTTTTAAATATTTCTTAAAATTTTTTCATACAAAAATTTTTTTTGTATTTTTTTATTTTTTGTGAGTTTATTTTAAAATTAATTTTAATCATAATATTTCATAATTTGTTACTTGTGGTATAAAACCTATTTGTCCCAGATTAAATGCTGATGTATTATATAACAAATATATTTGTCTTCAATATTAAGCAATATTAAAATAATTTCTTAAGAATTCATCCGAAAATTGCATTCTTGTTGTGAGTGCATCTTTAGCAAAAAAAAAAAAAAAAAAAATTTATTGGATTTATACAATATAATTTACAATAGTTTTTGAAATATACCTTATACTGGTTTTAAATCAATCATATCCGACGAATAGTTATGGAGTTATAAACATTTGAAGTTACATATTACTAAAAGAGTATGACCAAAAAAAAAAAAAAATTAAAAATCAAAAATTTATAAAAAATTTAAATTTTTGTATGAAAAAATTGATGGAAATTTAAAAAAAAATATAATAAAAATAGTAGATTTCATTGTCCCAGAACAGTAATTTTTGCATTTTATAGTAAAGATATTGCTTTTTAACATATTAAAAGAAAATTAAAATCGAAAGGGTAGAAAATTTTCAAAAATGCATTCTAAAATTGCATTTGCATTATGAATGCATTTTTAAATTATAATATTATTTTTAAATTACTACATTAAAAGAGAACATATTCATCTTCTACATGCAGTTTAAATCATTAAAATCCGTTAACAACTTTTAGTGATATTGATGTGTCAAGTTACATACTTTTCCAATTTTTTAGATTTTTCGAAAAATGAAAATAAATTCGCAAATTTTTTAAAATTCAAAAAAATAACAAGCGCGAATTATATTCGGCCCGGCCGAATCGATATACCCACCATCAACTTTTTCTAATTTTACGTTATATGGGAGGGGGCGGTAAAGTGGGCGGACCACGCCCATTTTTTGTTTCCGAGTTTACATTGGTCCTTGAACTATTTGAACACATTTTCGTTGATTTTCACCTTATATGGGAGGTGGGCGGTAAAGTTGGCGCACCACGCTCATTTTTGGTTTCCGAGTTTATATTGACCCCCGAACTATACATAAAAAATTTCGCTGCCGCACATGCTTTTATTGAAGAAATATCAACGACATGTTACACACGGAATGACAAAATCAATATACCCCCCATCTTTTTAATGGTGGGTATAAAAATGGAGATATATAAATGGCTCCATAGGTTATATGTGTACCAAATATGAACAAAATCGGATGACCCTCCGTTAAAAAATTGACATTTATAAATCTCTCATGGAATGGACGATATATATTTTATAAGGTAGAGGATTTAATAAACGTTGATAAAATGTGGAAAAATGGAATTTTACTTTCAAATTTGTGCATAGATGAGAGTCACTATAGTGAACAGAATGGCATCAAAAAAAAAAAAAAAAAAAAAAATACGAAAGATAGAGGCTATTAAATAAAGGCCCTCGATTTATTTATTTACAAAGTTTGAAATGTTGTTTTGTTAAGAAAAAGAATATATCCCTATATAAAATCGCTTAAAAACTCAAAAAGTTATTAAACATTTTCTAACATTTATGAAAAAAAAAAAATTCTTGAGTTTTTTTAAAACAAAATATCCCTGGTAAAAATGTATTAGTTCTACAAATAGTACCAGAACACATGAAAATAGACTGTACTTGTTCTACTTTGGCGTTACGACCAATGATTTTTGTTTGAAATTGTCACCTCCAGAACTAGTTCTGTAGAAGTGTTACCTATCCAGTACCCATTCTATGGAACGGTTCTAGAACTAGTTCTTTAATGATTTTTGTTCGAAATTGTCACACTCGGAACTAGTTCCATAAAAGTGTTAGGGAACGGTTTCAAAATTAGTTTTTTTTATTTTTTATTCTAATGGGCTATTTCCTAAAGGCCACTACCCAGCAAAAACTTAACTTCTATTTTTAAAATCAACAGCTTCCTGTATGCATTACATTGTAGCCTTATTCGCCACTCACAGCATTACCTAATACTTCTTCAATAACTGGTATTTAGTAAATATGAAAGTAATTTGATTTTTAAATGGATCAGTTGTCTAGAGCGCATAACTAAAAAAAACTTGTTTTTAAAATCAAAGAGAGTTCAACTCCCACTTAAGGTAAACGCATTTTTTTTATAAATTATGTTTATTTATTTCCCTATATGAGAACCACTTTTTAGCACACAAAAATATAAGTCGATTGTGGTGTAGTGAGTAAGACGGCAGACTAACAAACACAACCAGTATGTTGATACGTGGGTTCAAATCCCAGCCGAGCCAAATGTTTTTTTTTTTTTTGTGCGTAAAAAAAACAGCACCCAAAACAACTCTTTTGGAACCCAAAAAAGAACTTAATTTTGGACATCCGGAACAAAATTCATCAGTTATAACACCAAAAATGGAAGCAGTTTTTCATACCGATTTCGCTTACAAATCACGTTATTTAGTATGCGAAGTTTTTGCTGGGTATTAAAATAAATTTAACTTTGTAAATACTGCTTTTTAATTTTTAGAATTTTTTATGCAAGTATTTTAAAAAGTTCTAGGAAGTCATTCGATAACCAGTAATTTGTTCTCAGAAGTGATATGGAAGTCATACAGAATTAGTTCTCTAAAACATTCCTTAAAACAAATTTAGAATCAGAATAAGGTTCTACTCCATTAGTGTTAGAATTCGCTGTGATACCACTAGTTCTAAGGATGTTATTTAAGAATCTAAAGTGGTTCTGAATACACCAGTTCTAGAACTAATGATTTTAGAACATGTTCTAAAATTTTTCCTGGGATCTTTTATTTTTTATTTTTTTTCTTGTTTTTTACTTTTTATAAAAAAAAAAAATAAAAATTTATGTAAATTTTTAGTAAGTTGATATAGATAAAATCGAATATGCTCTACAGTTTCTGTCTAGTTTGAAAATAAATAATTTTGATATGTTTACTTTTTGAAAAAACAAAAAATGTAAATCGCAGTTAAACTTCAAAAATTTTGGGAAAATTTTATTTTTTTAATTTGCATGCGATTGAAAAGCCTGTTACTACTTCTAAGTACATTTATATAAGAACCTATCCAAAAACAGTTTTTTGCGAATAACGAAGAAGGCCTATGTCATTTCTCGAGTGAATTTTCACTGTATCAGCGTCCCAACAAACCATGAAACGATACAGTATCATTAATGATATCATAATTTTAAAACTATATGATAAAGTATCGAAATATTTTTCCTTAGAAAAAACTTCAAACATTTTCATGAATATTAAAATAAATTGAAAAATTTTGTAGAAATATTTTATGTTATGTTTTATAAGAAATTTATATATTTACACTCAAATTTATCGGAATTTCGATCAATAAAAGAGTATAATATAAAGCAAGCAATATCAAATTTTATTTAAGGGAAACTGCTTTCGGATTGCAGGAGTTTGGTATTACATACACAATTATTTGGAACATAATGATCTTTAGTTTCTTATGATTATCTTGTTTTAATTTTTGAATGGATATATTCATCCAATATTGGTTTGTATGTATGTATATATTCTGGAATTATCGCGCTGCTTACGTTTAACGATATCATTACTAATATCATTATATTCAAAAATTATGATATCATTTTCGAGTGTACCTTTTAGAAAGCAACCTATATCATTTTAGAATTATAAATGATATCATACTCGAGCTTCTTTATCACCAAAATGATATCGTTATGATATCATTACGATATCATTTGGTTTGTTGGGGTGTTAAGAAAATTTATTAAATTAAAAATAATTTTTATTACTGACACAGCCATTTTTCTTGTCGCAATTCTAACTTCGAAGGCGAGAGAGGTAAAGAGCAAGTAAAAGTTTCGTATTTCTCCTCTCTCCCCTATAAACTCAGAATTGCGGCAAGTAAAATTGCTGTGTGTAAACCCCAACTTAGAGCTAATTTACATTGGGGATTTTCCCTGGGAAAAATCGCTGCAACTTTTACGTTTGTAGGCAAGAGGTGTACAGAAGCAAGCGGAGTAAGAAAAGTTGCACGTCGTCGCAAAGCTAAAATTTTCATGAAATTTTTTTAAATTTATTTTTAATTTTTCTGATTTGTTGTTTTTTGTCAAACATTTTTTAAAAAATTTCACAATAGAAATTTATGTGTGTAAATGTAGAAGGGATTTTGAAGCAACTTTAAAATAATCCCCAATGTAAATAGGCTCTTACACAATAGCTTTAATAGCGTAGCAACTAGGTTTCACATTTAATCGCAATTTTCCACAATCGCGATTACGATTAAAATATATGCAATTTATCGCATTTTAATAAAATACAGATATAACAGAATAATTTTTGACAGTAAAACATATTTATTATATAGATCAAAACTGCAATATAAATACTTGATTAGAAAAAATACTTATAGTTAAAAATAATTTTGCGGAAACAATTAAAAAAAATTAAATTTAATAATTTTAAATTAAAAGATTAATTAACAAAAAAAGTCTTGAGATTATTTTTCTTACTGTATCAATTACTTGGATGCTCAAGAAGTAATTTTCTAATATTTTTATTAAAATTTCAGTGATTGAATAAACAATTTCCTTCATAGATTAATCTTTAATAAATATTAAATTTAATTTTATATAATTTATTTTTGTGTATGGATTTGGAAGTGATTTTTGCTTTAATTCTTGAAATAAAAGTTTTTAATCCTCGTCTTAACATCAGTAAATTTTAAAATCAATAAAATTGTAATTTTTAGATCTGTAAATTTGGATCTTTACTCACGAGATCTTCATTAATTTTTTGGCAAATCTATTTTTTTATAACAATAATCAATTTATTTTAATCAAATATTAATATTTTTATTATTTTGATTTTAACCTTAATCGCAGGTAAATTACTGCGAATTCGATTACGATTATATGATGCGATTAATCGCGATTTTGATTACTATTATAATATGACCCTAGAATGTCTTTAACTAATTTTCTTCGTATTGATTTTCTTGATGCAAAATTACACAAATAATAATTATTTTTGGTCTATGGATTTTAATTGTGTTTCGAAAATAAAAAAATAAAATTAAATCACAATTTTACGAAACGGAAAACTGATGTTGATAAATATATTGAAATTTGAAGACATCGGGTAAAAAAATTTTAAAGTCTTTTTTGGGCCCATATATATTTTTTTAAATTCATGAGTGAAAATCCGCCCCTTAGTTATAATTTATTGGTTTATTAGGAAATATTTTATAGTAGTTTTAATTGTGTTTTACACTTGCATTTGTTTATAAAACAAAATAAAACTTATATAAAATTAAAATCTTTTATATCTTGGAAAAATTTTAATCGAATGAAATTCACTTTTCACAAGTTTTCTTTTCAATAGGGTCACATACAATATATGAATATCAAGATTCACACAGCAAAAAAGAAAATGTGTATATCATACATACATACGAACATAAATAGTAAAATAATGAATATGTAGATGACCAAATGAAAATTACCATAATACTCGTACATGTAATATCATATTCATTCATAATTTTTTTTTTTTTTTTAGACAACTTTAAGGCATATCACAGATTGTTTAATGAAATCATAATGAAGTTCATACGATTAAATTAGTCATAGTTATAATTTTTTAAAAATTTTAGATAGGAAAAGCCTTAAAAGCAAGCACCCGAGCACACAACAGAGCTTCGAAAGAATTAATTAAATGTTAGCTTAATTCCCTTAAATCTTAATTCTGAATTAAGAAATTCTAATTTTTCATTCCAATTCAAAGGCTTTTGTTTGAATAGAATTAATTCCTTATTGAATTAATTCATAAAAAATTCATTCATTTTTTATTAATTCAAATCTTCTCCAAATTGAATGAAAATATTTTTCTTTCATTCAATTTGTAATAATTTTTTTTTTTTAATCTTTTACAAAATGAATAAAAAAAATATTTTCTAAAGCTAATTTGTAATAGATTTGAATTGAAGAAAATTTGAACGATTCAGTGTATTTTTTAAGCTTGAATTGTATAATTGATGAATGAATTCTTTAAAGAATTTAAATGCTTTTTTTTAATGCTTTAAAAGAATAACTAGGATAATAAATTTAATTCGATTTCATAGCTGTTCATTGTGAATATTTTCAATCAAAATATTTGTTAAAAATAAATTATTTTAATATTTTATTTATATTTTTAGAAATAAATTTCTTTAAAATTATTTTATACTGTTTGTAATATGATTTTCAGTTACTTGAAATTAATTTGAATAAAAATTATTTAAATATTATTCCATTTGTTAACAAGTTAGATAAAATAAAATTTCCACAAAAGTATTCGATAAAATATAAATCAAATTCCTGTCTTTAACTAATTTTAAAATATATTTTATTTCTTTAGTTTGAATACAATTATTCTTTATTTTATTTTCCATTTTAAAAATAAAATAATATCTGTTTTAAAACATTTAATTTTTTTTATTCATAGAAAACTTTTGAATATTTTTATTCAACATGAATTTGTTTGAATAGTTTTAAATTTACTTTGAAAAAGAAAAATAAGTAAAATATTTTTTTATACTTGAATATTCGAAAAAATTTTATAATTTTTTGTTATTCAAGCCTTTTGAGGCTGAATATTTTTATTTTTTGGAGTTTTTGTTGAATAAAATAATAAAAATATTTATTTTAAATGTTTCTATTTGAATATAAAGTTTTTGAATAAAAATCAGAAAGATTTGTTGAACTTTTTTTATTTAAATAAAATACATATGAATATTATTAAACTTTAAAATAATCAAATAAAAAACTTTTGATTATCTTCTTATAAAAATATATTTGTTTTTCTTTTGGTTAAATAAAATATTTTAATTTTTAATTTATTTTGTTCAATCAGATACAAATTTATAATAAATTAAATCGTTTTAGTATAAATAAAATTCCTTAATATTTTTATCCAAAAGATAATAGATTGATTAACAAATATTTTTAATTAGAAATAAGACATAGAAATGAAATAAAAAGCATTTTTATTTTTTATTTCATTCATAAGTTACAGCTATGTTCGATTTAAGAAAATGAATTAAAAAATTAAGCCTTTCGAACCTTTGCCCGAAAACTTTTTATTTTTATTTTTCAATCAATATAAATATCTTTATTGTTCAAAATATTTTTTCATTTGTTGAAAAAAAAAAAAAAATATATATGAGGAATTTTTGTTTTTAAATATAAATATCAATCATGATGAAAATAATAAATATCTTCAAAAATAAATATCAGATTGGAAAAAATTTCAAATGATTGTTTTTTTATATTCATACTTTTGTTTTTGTTTCAAAAAACCTTTTCAATTCAAAGAAATTGTTGTTGTTTAGAATTTTTTCATCCGATGAAAAAAGTTCAAAATAATTTTCAACTTTTGTAATAAATATCACAAAAGATGTTTATATTTTTTATTTCGATCATGATGGAAAAAACTGAAATATTGATGAAAATAAAAAAATTTGATTAATTTTTATTATTTTTTAAACATTAAAGATTGCTTTTCGATTGAAATAAAAATAAAAAGTTTGTTTTTTAGTATTAAAATCCGTTCTCTGCTTAAAAGCTTACTGTTAGTATGTTTATATGCAAGATTATTTCAAATAAAAATAACTTGCGAATAATGAACTCACCGTTTATACGAAAATTGCATAAAGAAATATATTTCATCCGGATGGGAAAAATATAATTATTATCAACGAAAATTCGTCAAAATAATAAATAAAAAAAGTTTGATATTCAGTCCCTATTTCCTAACAAATCTTTGGAACTAACTGCATACAATGTGTAATACTACAAAATTGAAATTTCGTAAAAGTTAATTTCAAATTATCACCAAACTTTGAGTATCCTAAATATTTTTCATGCATTACATTTTATAGTTTAAATAATTTTTCGTCTCATTTATTAATTTTGTTTTCTTTACAACATAAACTTTCAACACAAAAATGTATCATTTATTTTGATCCAATGTTTTATAAAACATGATTTATTTGTAGTCTTTAATTTACTTTCATAATGATCAAATGTATTTCATTAACTTTTCTTATATTCACAAGTGGAATTTCGTTGTTGGTCGATAGACAATTCGTTAGTGCAAATGCCGCCATAATTACAAGTGTCAATTATGCATTTGAAACCTTCAGTCCCTACGCTTTGATACGATTTTTCGAATTCAGTGACAAAGAATGGAATATAACGGAGAAATGTTTTAGGGACATGTATGTGTATGTGGATGGTTTACGAAATGGCGAATATTGGGCTGTGAAATGTAGGTATCGATTGGGTTTAATTTAAACACATTTTAGGGCCTCATTTTGTAAAACGTATCTAGAGATCTTTTATAAAATGAGATCTTTAATTTGTAATTAAATTTCTTTTTTTTCACGCAAGTATACGATGCGACTAGTTATTATGCCGGTGCAGCATTTTCGGGCACTTCAATACGTCTGCATAATCCGAATGTTTGTAGATTTTTGTCAAAACAATTTAATGAAAATAATAAAATTCGCCTTAATCCATCAGAGAAAAAAATATACGTTTTGCCTTTTGATGTACATTTAATATCGGCTCATTTTCTTATGGAAATTGCCCATGATAACTTTTTTCGGGTAAGTAAATTTTGTTCACATATTTGTAAATTAATAAATTTGTGAAAAAGTGTGTGAGTTTCGAGTTTTGATCGTTACTCCCCTTAGGAATGTTATTTTTTATGTAAAAATACAGTGTGCAAAATATTAGAGTGATTGGATGTTGCTAATACCCTCCCTAAAGTTTGTAGGGTTTATTTATATGGGAAAATTTTTACTTTTTCAAAACTTTTTGAAAAAATTTTCAAAAAGAGATTTGATACTAATCTATTTTGAAAATTAATGTAAAGGAATTATATGTATACATAATCATCTACCAAACAAGATAAAAACAGTTGAAATCGGTTAGAAAATATTACATTGAAAATTATTATTTTGGAAAAGTAATTGATTCTAGTTAAAAAAAAGACAAAATAAAGCATAATTATTTGTTAAAAAAAATCTTTAATTTGTTTCACTTTCCGTATAGTGCGCCTTCAAAGTCACAGATTTTTTGCAAATTGTTTGTTATCAGAGTGATACAAACTGAAAATGGAACTTTTTCAAGTCTATATTTGTGTTTTTTATTTCATAAAAAGTATTTTTTTTTTTTACAATAGAGTTGTTAAGAATATGTATTTAAAAACATGTAAACTAATTATTTATTAAATACAGAAATTTTTTACTTTTATATAGAAATTCAAAAAAAGCTTTTAGATGAACTTGGGTCAGTGTTACCGTTTGGCCCCTTTTTTAAATGGCGACTAAATGACGACTTTTTAAGATTATGTTGTAAATGATGAGAAACTATGTGCTAAATGATACCGACCAATTATATATTAATTTCAACAAATAAACTAATCATTTTGAAATTGTTTCACAGTATAGTGATATAAAAAACCGCGGAGTTTTTATAAATAAAATGAAACTGTTAGTAACTAAAAATAGTAATAAAGTTTATTTATATCATATGATGAATCTTTTTGGACTGGATTGAAAAAAAAAGATTCGGCGAATACTTTTATCCTAATTTATAATTTTAAATTTCTCATAGCAATCCCTCGGGAGAACGTGTATGTGTTTTTTAATAAATTATCAATTATAAAATAATTTTTTGTCTAACAGACTTAAGTCAATATTTGTGAATCTATGCATTCGGTCCTAAATTTTTCCGACGGGGATTTGAAAGGCTGAGGAATTTAATTAATTAAAAGAAGATTGTGTTTTAACTATTTTGTGAATAAATCTTTATTTTTGCAATAATATAAATTGTAAAATAATCATAAATTATTTTCTTATTGATATCTGAATTTTGTAGTTTTCCTTAAAATACAAAATTTGTTGTTTTTGTTAACAAATAAACAAATTTTAACGAGTTTTTTAGGCATTAAAGCAGTTGGCCCCTTTTTTTCAAAAAATCCCCTTTTATGGCGACTTTTTATTTTGAAATCCCCTTTTTTGGACACTTTTTGAAAATTCTCAACGGTAACGCTGACTTGGGTGAAAATAAAAATTTTGTATTTTTACGTAATATGTGAAGTATGAAAACCCAAAAAAAAAAACATTTTGCGGATTTTTTTGCGATTTCAAAGAAAAAATAAAAATTTTCTAAAAAAAATCCAATAAAAAAATATATAAAAACGAAATAAAATGAAATTATTTCATATTTGAAATTAAAGTTTATTTTACTTATTTATTTGCTCCATTTAAAAAGAGATCTGTGTAGTATTTTAAGAAAATATTAAAAATAATAAGAATAAGGAAGTTGCAGTCGTGCATGTTTTGCCTTATTAAATCACTTTTATGCACAAAAATATTTTTGAATTTGCAATGGCGTGACGGGTCCTTATATGGAAGTCATGGTCAATTATGCTCCGATCCTTATGAATATTGACTATAAGACTAATACTTAAATAGTTTCTTTATACGAAGGTTTATAAAGAAATTGTATGGTTTTCAGGAGCGGGTCTTATATGAAAGCTATGGACCGATCTTCACGAAATTTTTTGATATGATTTTTGCTTAGACAAAGCTTAACTGTTAACAAATTTATGAAAATACAAACATATTTAAGACATTTATAAGCGTTTGACGCATTTCCGGTAAAAATTTTATATGGTTGCTAAATGAAGTAATGGTCCGATTTTAACAAATTTTAACATGTTTTAGCATTGGCCCAAGAAAAGCTCCGAATTTCATTAGGCGATCTATAGATTATCTTAAATGTTGCAGGCAGCTCGACGGACATTTGTTTAGGCTAAAAAATATATTTTTAAATTCAGATTTAAATTCAAGTATTTATTTGACGTACTAATGACCTAGTTATTACAACATAATTTGTGTTTCTTCACAAATAGCGACGCACAGACAAATTTAATATATATTTTTTTTTTTAAATCTTGAAATAAAATCCCATTTTTAGTCAAATTTGAACGATGATTATTGAAAAATAACATTTGATATAATAATCCCCATTTCATGCTTCATTAAAAAACGTTGACTTTTATAATGGGTGTTTCATTCAAATCACACATTTAAATTTTTTTATTTTGTTAAACAAATTAAAAAACTTTCTGAGATTTTTATTATTTTTTTATTTTTCATATTTGTGATACCGCCAAAGATAGATAATTTCAAATAGATCAGAAATCTAATATATTCCTAATTTACATTTAATTTTATTATAATTTGTTTAGTTCGAAAAAGTTCAACAAATGATATGTTTCCCAAAATCATGTACAAATGCGGATATGGAGAGTATTTTAGAAGTTTATCTCTTTCAAACAACAATTTTCGTAAGAAATGTCACATTTTTAAGACATCGAATCATAAACGATAATTATAAAATTCATGAAGATTTCAACTTTTATATAATGATGTAAGTAGAAATACATTAAGGATAATAAATATTTAATACAGTTTTTAATAGCAAATTCAAATTAATTGTTTCGTTTTATTTCTATTGCTGATATTTTAATCTTTTATAATTATTTTAGAATAATACTCTGTGGATCAATGCTCATTCATCTTACAGTTTTTACAGCAAAATATTATATAACTGAACTTAATCGTTCCACTTTAAACAATCAACAGCATGAAAACCATTCAAATGCTGATAATTCTCTTAAAATAAATACTCTAATTAATATTACTGATTGGAAAAATACTTTGGAAGGTGTTGATATGAAGCAATTTACAATGAATCCTTTCAAACCTAATGAAAGAGGTGAAAATGTTTTGAATGTACAAATTAAAGAGAATAATTTTGATAGTTTTTTGTTTTTGTTTTAGAAAATCTACCAAAAATTGTTTCCAGACAACATTCGTTTTGCTTTGAAGAACTTTTAGAATCTGTCTCTCTACCCAATGTCATGTATAATTTATTGCAGTCATCTTCAACTCCTTTAAGTGGCATGATGTTTATATTTTCTTTCTTTTTTATATGGCTACATTTAGTGGCTGAAAGCCGTTTTATGGCCAATAATATGGATTTGGATTTAGCTAACAATAAAGTAAAACAACGTGATGTCATTCTTAAGCGTTCGGCTTATGTTATGGATATTTACTTTCTAATTAAGTAAGTTATTGAATTAATAAATATTTAGTTGTTAATATTAATGAATTACAATTAATTTTTTATTTTTTTCAGTGGTGCTAATTTATCATATGATTTTTTCAAATCATTGCCAAAAGACAAACTAAATGTTTTCGAACAATTAAAACATGTTCTAAAAGTTATTTTGCTGAAAATATTTAGGTAAATTATTATTTGTATACAATTATATACATATGTGCAATATAATTATAAAATTATCACTAGTAATCACGTTGAAAGTTTATAATATAGGTTTATGAAATCAATTTGTTTGTCACCATTTTACATATTTTACAAACATTAATTTGTATATAGTAAAATAAACGTGATGATAAACATTATTGTAATTTTACCATCAACATTGTTTATAAACAATGTATATAACACAGACAAGTTATTTGTCATCCTTAAATTATGCTTTAGTTTTTAATTTTATAACAGGGTGCTGGAATTGTTAACAGAGTACTGCGCCGATCGGCTGTAAGTCGAGCCGCCGGAGTTTTTTTAAGAGCCGCCGCCGCCGAGAAAATTTCGGCTTAAACATGACTCAATCACAGCCGCTGATTTCGGTCAAGCTAAATAAATTCAATATAAAACCTTTAGTAAATTCATTATATTCCTGAAATTTAAAATTTTAATATTAATTTAAAAAAAAATGAAATTGAAAAAAGATTCGGCTGTGCCGAATCTTTGATACCCTTCACCATATTACCATCTTACTATCTTATCGACATCATATTACCATATTACCGACAAATAATAAAATTTTCGCCTTAACGTATGCTTTCATATTTTCACATATTTAAATCTAAATTTTTTTCAAACTACGAAAATTTGAATATGAAAAAAAAAAAACAATCATAGCAGGCTTTGCTTTTAAAAAATAAACAACAACAATTCCATATTTATTTATTTTTTTATGTATGTATATACAAACTGACTGCATATACAAAGAACAACAACAACACTGTTATTCATTATATTACTTCTGTTGCTAACTAAACTACTTGTCTTATAGGCAAAAACGTCACTAATAGTCATTACAATGCTTAATATACATGTTTGTGTATGTATTTATGTATATTCTTAACAGATATGTTTTAGTTTTAAAAAATAAACAACAACAATTCCATATCTATTTATTTTTGTACAGGCTGCATATACAAAGAACAACAACAACACTGTTATTCATTATATGACTGCTGTTTCTAACTAAACTACTTGTCTATACAAAAAACAAAAAACGTCACTAATAGTCATTACAATGCTTAATATACATGTTTGTGTGTGTATTTATATTCTTAACAAATTTGTTTTTGGGCCATAACTGTTGATTATGAACGAATTTGGTTTATTAAAAAAAACGAAATTTTATAAAAACATTTATGACTGATCTATATAAAAATAAAAATCTGTAGCTTGAACAAAAATGCGTTTTGTCCGATATCTCAGTTATTATTGAACCGATTTATTTAATTTTTTCAGAACAAAAATTCAGAAAAAAATGTCCGAGACTTCTTTGTAAAAACGAAGTCCCTAGTATATACAGAGGCTTCAGAAACTGGAAAACCGGTTCCAAAAACCGGTTTTTTTAACATATCTCCGCATCGTATGAACCGATCTTGCTGAATTCCAATAGCAAAATTCTCGAAAGCATTTCCGATCGTTTGATATATATATTATATATGTCAGTTATCGGTGGGCTTCATAAACGCCATTTCAACCGACACACGGACGGACGGACGGTCGGACGGACGGACGGACGGACGGACATGGTCCTATCGTCATCACTTCTTACAAGGATCCCGAAAATGTCAACTTTTTTGCTCTCCGACGAAAATTGTGGGAATTACAAACGGAATGACAAACTTATATATACCCTTTACACCTTTGGTGAAGGGTATAAAAATTGTTCATAAATTTCCTTATAATGTCGGCGGCATTTTCAGCAATGCTGTTGACTCATGAATTTCGGCGGCAAATTTGCTCCCCACATGGCAACGATATTTGCTGAATTTGATGGATGAAACTGCGCTGCATTGATGTATGATCGTACGTAGGGTCCTACAAGTTAACAAGGGAGCTTATGAGTCGTGTAGAACAACATAATTTAGCCAGGTTTGTGCAACTCATCCTACTATTTGATTTACATGTAAATCGTGTATGATGAGTGTATGAAGGCAAGTACAACATCGTCGATGACACAGTCAGCAGAGATTCAGAAAATAGTTACAATACAAATGTAAACAACTTGAAAATCAACATAATTCAATTGAATTTCTTTTTATAAAATTAAATTTAAACAAACTTGGATTTATTTAGTGTGCTATATGGAATTAAAAAAAAGAATTAATAATAAGAATAAAATGAATAATAAAATAAAATAGCTATTGCACAGTGGTTCCAAAACGCTTTTTTTTTTTTGAAATAATTCATTAACTAAATAACCGTTAAAGGTATCTTAATAAAATTTCACATGGCCAGAGCTGAGGTGTTTTCAAGTTGATTTGGAGGAGTACAGACCCCTAGCGGGCCAGAGGGGAAGTGGGTGGCCCTCCAAAGTTGTCCATCTCGGGTATGTAATTTTTTTGAAAATTCGCCAAAAATTCATTTATGATATGACAGAAAAGAAATTTTATATATAGATAGTCCTTGCAAATCTCTACAAAAAATACGCTTACATGTGTAGGTTATCTCTTTTAGTTTAAGAGATATTCGGGTCGAAATAAATTTTAACCTTATTTTTAGCCTCGCCTTTTTTTAGTTTTTTTAACTTGGCTGGCTTATTTTTTCCCCTAGAATTTTTTTAAAATATCTCTATAAAATTTTAAATAATATTACTGCAAGAATCATATAATTATATGAATCCGTTAAAAAGTTATATTAATCTAAAGTTGAAACTTTAAAAAAATTTTAAATTTTTTGTGTTTTTTTCCAAAAAGGTGGCAATATTTATTCAGTGATAAAATTAGTTTTTTGTTCTGAGCTTTATCATTTTTTTAATGTTTTCAAAAGAAATCTTAATGTGAATGCGTGTAAAGTAAATCCGGAGGAGTTAGGGACAAAGGTCTGCCCCCGAGCCCTATCCAAATTTTGTAAATTTCGGTATTTAACTTTTTCTTTTTTTGTTATGTTCTCAAATCGCAAAGCTGGGATCGACTTAAAATTATTTTAATTTTTTAGCCCTATATATAAGGTATAAACCCAAAAAGTATTTTCTGACGGAGGCCTCTTATAACGACAGGGTGATCATTTAAATGAAAAAAGTCATTTGTTGAAGGAAGCTTACCCCGAACTGGATGTTTGGGTATTTTAAAGTAAGAAAATGGGAATTTATTTGCTCTTTTCTTTTAAGGACAATTTTTTCTATATTATACTAAAATTTTATAATGACAGCTTAATTAATGTAGATTTTATTTAAATTAAAATTTTAAAATTTTTTTCGAAAAGTAACATTAAATACTCAATTTTTTCCTTTTTTGATCAATTTAATGAAAAAATTTAGTTCAAATGCTTTATTATTCACATATTATTATTTTTCAAGTAATATCCTTTCCAATGATACCAAACACTTGCGTAAATCCTTTATACAATCGTTTAATTTCTTACTGAAACTTGACCCCCCTTCAACTAAATGTGCACATTTGCATTTCTTATAGAGACAAACACAGTGGGCCGAATTTTGGTAATAAATCTGTAGCTCCTAAACTGTTGGGTGAATCTAATTTAAATGTATGGGAGAATTTTAGTGAAGGACCTAAAGTTTCAGAAAAATCATCTTGTAGACAGCCTCTAATAACACAAGATAAGCTACAAGGTGTCAAAGTTAACCACCTTTAGTATGAAAAAGTTTTAAAAAATCGTTGCTTTTGCAAATCAAGATTTGATTAGATAAGTTAAAATATGTTTACCTATCTACCAACTTCCTCCTACATCCTCCCCTGGAACTATTCATCCTATATTAATTTTACCAATGTCATACGATAAGATAGTGGTTATCATTAATTTTGAGAAGTCTCATTAAAATAGTTCCATAATGAATATTTGATCCAATCGAAAAATAAAATATATTTTAATTTAGAAACATACAGGACGATGCTATGGAAATTTTAAGCAAATCGGTTCATCCGTTTGAGAGTTTAAAAAAAGTGGGCGCATCATCCGATGAAGATCCAACATGACCTATAAAATTCTTCAGTGTAAGCACTATTTTTGTGTCAAATTTCATGTAAATACTCGTATCTTCACTGAAAACGTAAAAATTTTTAAAAATATATTTTAAAGTAGGCGTATTATAAAATGTGGGCGTTATATCTAATCGAGATGTATATCACCACCTCCGGCAGTGATACTGCCTGTGTGTCAAATTTCGTGAAAATCGGTTCAGCCGTTTGATAAACAAACAAACTTACATTTCATATTTATAATATGTATATGTAAATAAGGATAAGCATGTAATGATTAGCAATGTAAAATATATTTACGTGCAAGATTTCAAAATATTATACTTTATAAATCACACATAAAACGGCATATTAAAACTCTGAACAGTTTAATATTATTTAATTTAAAAACAAATTTTATTTGTAGTTTAACTCCATCGTACACATTTGTGTTGTATGCCGCTCAACTGCTGGACAAATATTTCCATCATAACATAACATTGGAAATACCATCTAGAGACTATAAAAACTGCCCACAAAACATGTTCAGTAATATTTTCTACATGGACACATATTTTCCACCAACAGAAAGGGTATGTCAATAATCCTTCATTAAACAAAAATAATACATATATTTTTTTAAGAATTTGTTTTTTAAAGTAAATGTTGTATTGAATAAATAATTATTTTGTTTTAGTGTATGCCCTGGACCTGGTTTATATCTTTGCAAATACAATTTTATGTTACATCGTGTTTACTAATGCTCCTAGTAGAGATACAATTACGTTATTTCATCATAATTGGTACAACAATATTTGGTATTTCAATAGCGGCCGCCACTTTGTGGTCTCTAGGACCCATCTATGAATATGGTTATACGTAAGTTATGCTTATTTAAATAAAAAATTTAAACTTTAAAATCACATCAGGTCTTTTTTAGGACAACTTTGCTATATGAACTGGTCAATTTTAATTTGATTTTGGACAATATTTGCTTATTTATTATTCCTCATTTACTCGGTATTTGTTTGGGTCACATCATTTACAAAATGAATCATAATTTTAATATTAATATATTTTTTTTAGTCTCAGGTAATTAATTTCTTCTTAATGAAGAGTTTGATTAATTTTCTAATTGCTTGTATTATAGGTTGGTTATTTTCCATTACTCTGATTGCATTTTACATATTCGGTCTCAATATGATTTTGCTTCATGTAAATAAGTTGACGAAAGCATTTCTAATAGTTACCACTCATATCATTTGGTGCTGTATTTTATTTTGGACTATTTTGTCGGCCATGTCGCAACATGGTGGTATGTATAATTTTAAAATAATTTTCAAATATTTGTAGATAAATATATATTTTTTTTTAATTTGATTTTATTTAAATTATATCAATTTGATATCAGATATAATAATTTATATATATTATCAAGAAATACAATATTTTTAAGCCCATTAGTGTACAAAGAATCGATATACGTACATTATTTATATAAAAACCTTCTTAAATTATTTTATTGATTGATTTTAATTTCCTAATCTCTCAGACATTACGTATATTAAAACTATAACCTTAAACGAGTATTTATAAATCGTAATACTAAGTACTATTTCATTTCCTTTTTGTGGATTAATATCCATCGAGAATTTTCAATTAAGGATATTGAAAGATTTTTTTTGGAAGCTTTTATCAATTATGAACCGATTCTTAAAACAATCCGAATAAGACCCGATGTGGTTCCAAAACTTTTTTCTTAAATAATTCTGCAACTTTATGTGTAGAAAACGTTATCATTTTCTGATCCACACTTTTTATAACGACGAATGAAATAGATACATTTTTATACCCACCACCAACATGTCGAAGGAATCATCTAAGACCCCACAAAGTATATATTTTCTAGGTCCTGGTTAGATTCTGAGTCGATCTAGCTATGTCCGTCCGTCCGTTGAAAGCAAGATAGGGCTTGAACGGGGCAACGTAGGGAGACAAATGTTTGTCTTATATAAGGTTTGTTTGGGATTGAAAATGGGCAAAATCGGTTAATAAACAAAAAAGTAATGGGCTAAAAACTAGAAACACGGGGTGTCCGTTTCATACATTTCTGCTGATATTTCTTCAACAAAAGCATGTACGACAACGAAATTTTGTATGTATAGTTCGGCGATATAAACTCGGAAACCAAAAATGTGCGTGGTCCGCCTATTTTACCGCCCACCTCCCATATAAGGTGAAAATCAGCGAAATTGTGTTCAAATAGCTCAAGGACCAATGTAAATTCGGAAACAAAAAATGGGCGTGGTCCACTTTACCGCCCCCTCCCATATAAGGTAAAATTTGAAAAATTTGATGGTGGGTATGTAGATTCGGCCGGGCCGAATATAATTCGCGCTTGTTATTTTTTGGGGTCACAGACATTTTACTGCATTTTATTTATTTTTATTATTTATCTACAAATCGATTTTTTTTTTTTGAAAAATATATTTCACATAGATTTGAATTAAAAAAAATATGGATAGTTCTTGTAAATCTCTACAAAAAGAACAGCTTACATGTGTAGGTTATCTCTTTTAGTTTAAGAGATATTTGGGTCGAAGCATATTTTACCCTAATTTTTGGCCTTTTTTCCTACAAAATTCTAAATAATATAACTGCAAGAATCATATAATCACGGGGAAATGAGTACAAGGTGTATGCATAAAGGCAACAACTACAACAATGCAATAAAAACAGCCATTTTTTATTCGTTGGAAATAATACTGAAACGTTAAACAAAAGAAAAGAAAAAAGCACGTGCAAATTGTAAATAATGATTGTTGCAATTGAAAAGTAATAAGAATGAATTGCATATTAGCGTTTTTTGAGACAATAAGATATGTTATAATACAGTTGTAAACTTCCTTTTTACAAGTTACGCATTTTTTCTTTGAATTTTAAAAATTATTTTTATTTTTTTTTTTTATGTCAATGCCGAAATCAACAAGAAAATATATTGGAAATATTTCCGTAAAACCATTACCCAATAGCCTCCGATTTGCTTTACAAGCATTTACGTGAAGATTTCTTTTGAAGCCATTACAAAAATTCTACAGGGCGGAACAAAAAAATATTAATTTTTTAAAAGTTTCAACTTCAGATTAATATAAATATTTATGGGATATATATGGGATTATGGGATAGATATATTTGTATGATTCTTGCAGTAATATTATTTACAATTTTATAAGAAATCTACTGATTACTTTCCAAAAAATTTAGGGCCCAAATTAAGGACCCCCTAGTATATAAAAAAACGGGGCCAAAAATTAGGGTAAAATTTTGCTTCGACCCAAATATCTCTTAAACTAAAAAAAATAACTTCCATATGTAAGCATGTTTTCGTAGAGATTTACAAGGACTACCTATATGTTTTTTTACATTCAAATCATAAATGAATTTATCATTTGTTATTTTAGAACAGGGGTTCTCACAAGACCTTGCTTCGCGACCCCCTTTTGACATTGCAATGGAAGCGCGACCCACTACAACTTTGACTAATTTAAAAATCAGAAAAAATGTAAAGTAATTAAAAAAAAATATTATTAATAATTTCGACATTGTTTTCCTTGAATATTAAGAGATTTTTTCATATAATTAATCTAATATTATTCTCTGTGTCCACAAAATATCGAATCTCTGTTTTAATACATACATTGAAAGGACTTTCTGTTTCCGGGAAACTTATTGATGAAATAAAAGTTTTGTGTACTGAAAACGATTTTATAAAAAGTTCTTGGCATAATATATTTTTATTTATATTTTTATAAAATAAAAGTAGAATTTCATGTGAAAAAACTATAGTTTCATCAAATTTAAGTGAAGTACATATTTATCTTTTTAATTAATTGCTTACTCTACCATATCTTAAAGTTTTCTTTATAGTGTGTCATTGGACAGTAGTGTCCCGTAGACATAAATTTTGTAGGAAGACCCCTCAAACGATGCGAAAAAATTAGCTTCATATGGGAAAAATATTAAAAACATTTTTAAAATTGATCTTCAGTTATCTACCAGCGATTGAAAGTCACGTGTCTAGAACATTTCGTCCAAAAAATAGTATTGAGTTGTGTCTTGAAATGGGTATCAAACAATTTGTAATTTTTAGCCAATTAAAACAAATATTTTAAACAATTTTCGTAAAAATTTTGGTCCATAAACCGTAATTTTAGTACAACATGCAAAACAAGAAAAAAAAATGGTTTTCTTAAAAAATTTTATTTTGTTCCTTTATGGCTAAATTAATGAATTATGCATTGAAGTAATAAGTACTGTTGATAATATATGATTTTATTAAAAAGTCTTCTAGCGAAACAAAATCCCACGGAAAAAATTTTTAAACTATTTTTTCCATAACCAGCATAAAATTACGAATTTTTTGATACCCATTTCGATTAAATCTAAACTAAACTTTTTTGACCAAAATGTATGGGACCTATGACGCAAACAAATTTTTACGCATCGTTTGAGGGTCTTCCTATATCGAAATCTCGAAAAAGGCTTTCCTCGGGACACTCTATTGGACAGCATTACTTTCTTCGTTTGATCATTGTTGTCTTTATCAAACATAATATTTTCAATCAAAGGTTCCTTCGTTAGTAGTTTCTAAAAATAACTCATTTTAGAAAAAAAAAACTTTACGCTTGTCTTTAAGTTGGATATATTTTGTAAAAAGATGTATTTAAATTTTTATAGTTTCATGCTTTTATTGAAATTTTCATTTAAACTTCTAAATAATATTTATATTAAAAAATTGTCTGTTTAAGAATATTTTTCAGGAAATCTTCGCGACCCCCCATGAATGTCCTTACGGACCCCTTATGGGTCGCGGACCCCCATTTGAGAACCGCTGTTTTAGAACATATAGGCTCAAGTCAAAATTTTGATTTGAGGTAAAATTCTGTACATTCCTCTGCTACGTTTATGTGAAATTAAAAAAAAAAAATATAAAAAATTTAATAAATAAAGATAAGTGATTTTGTTCAAATTTTGAAAACAATTTTCTGAGTAGTGCTAATACATACATTGTGGCTCATAACTTATTTTATGCAGAACATAATTTTTTGTTTAATGTTCAATAGAAAAGTAGCAAACAGGAACTTTAAAATAAATATACGAGTAGTATCATATGAAAGAGAAAGCACTCTAGTTTTACACAGCTACTTCATTTATTGCAAAAATTTTCATTTAAATAATTTAAAAGTAAACAAGCGCGAATATATTCGGCCCGACCATCAAAGTAGGCAGTAAAGTGGGAGGACCACGCCCATTTTTGTTTCCGACTTTACGTTGGTCCTTGAACTATGTGAACACAATTTCGTTGATTTTCACCATATATGGGAGGTGGGCGGTAAAGTGGTTTTTGGTTTCCAAGTTTATGTCGATCCACCAAGTATACGTACAAAATTTCGTTAGCGTACGTGCTTTTATTGAAGAAATATCAGCAGAAAAGTATTTCACGGACACCCTGTGTTTCTAGTTTTTAGCCCATAACATTTTTGTTAACCGATTTTGACCATTTTCAATACCAAACAAACCCTACGTTGCCCCGTTCGAGCTCTATCCTGATTTCAACAGACAGACGGACGGACATAGCTAGATCGACTCTGAATTCAAACAGGTCCCAGAAAATATATACTTTGTGGGGTCTTAAATGATTCCTTCGACATGTTACACACGGAATGACAAAATCAATATACCCCCCATCTTTTTGATGGTGGGTATAAAAATAAAAATACACAAAATTTTTTTTCTCACAGCTTATTCTATGCAGCCACTTCTCTTTGGAATGGTATTTTAATGTAGCGTTGTCCAGCGGACTATATTGTTTAAATCTACTTCTAGAAATGTCCTACTTTCATTTTCACTCCGATTTTGTTAGTTAAAGTGTCAATTAAAATATAAATGTAAAATTGGTCCATGCACAACGATAGCGAAAGAATAATTTGTTATACGCCATTTTAAAATGGACACTCTCAGCGAAAAATTGCTGAAATAGTTAAAATAAATGCTTCTATAGTACAGGAAATTATTGGGAGTTTAGTTCATGAAAATCGGTTAATCAATAAAGGCAGTGGGGCACCGAATAAACATTTTAACAATCGTGACTACCGATATATTTTTTTAAGATGTAGCAGAACCATGAAAACTTAAAAGCAACAGTGAAGCATGTTGACGACAGTCTCATGGTTTGGACCGTATATAGGTTAATGGTGGTGGAAAGTTGGAATTTATTGAAGCAACAATAGACGGATTAAGGTATCTTGAGATCCTAAAGCATAATTTGCTGCATAATACGAAGAATCTGGGAATGCAATCATATTTTTGATATTGCCAAGATAATAATCCGAACAAAAAATTTGGTATTGAGCAAACTGTGTAAATATATAAATGGCAAAATTAGATCATGCTCCTCAAACAGTCGCCAGATCTGAATAATATTGAAAATTTGTGGTCCATATTGGAAATTTACATAATAAAATAGGAATAAGGCTATTAAAATGTAGTGGGAATACATTTCGTTTAGTGTTACACAAAAACTGCACGCACCAGTAACATACCATACAATACATTTTGTAATTATCGGTCGTAATTTTGAACATTTGGAAGTCATAAATGCCTGCATATAATAAGCTATGAGATAAAAATGTTGGATATTTTTGTTTTCTTATTATTAAGTTATTTAAAGATAAATTGTAACAATAAATGAAGTTGCTGTGTTAAACTAGAAATCTTTCTCTTTCTAATGAAAACAAAATTTATTTTTAATTCCTGTCTTATCTTTTTTCTTTTACAGATGTGATTTACAAAATTCTAAGCTTCAAATGGGCGCATGTTTTCGAAAAACTTACACCGATTAATTTACTCCTTACACCCATTATGATACGTTTATTAATCTTTGCAGCTGATGTGCCCATATATTGGTCTACAGGGCAAACGGTGGGTATAAAAACGAAAAAACTTTTTTCCTTTTTTTAATTATTTGTTTAAATTTTTAGTTAGCCATGTTTTTTGGCTGTATAGTGCTAATACACGCGAGTTCATTTTTGCTCTACATTTTACTTGATGGACCCCTTATGGCTGCACTTGAAAATTTACTTGGCAATAATTTATAGGAAGTAGACTCAATAAAAAAATAATGGATATTAATAATAAAATATACATATTAAGTAACTAGTATTTATTTAACGACTGTATGTGAAAATGTTTGGGCTTTTGTTGCTTTGTGAAATAAAAAAAAATTATAATTATCTTTATAATTATTATAATCAAAATCAAAAAAAGATTATATGTAATTATGTGTATTTATTTAAGTGTAATTAATAATTGTAAATGTTGGTCAATTTTAATTACTCCTTATTTCTTATTCTCTCTCCGTCGTATGCGTTATCTCTTTCTTTTCTTCTTTGTTATAAAAGATCTTGCAATAACAACATCCTCACTCACCATCATCGTAAACAATAACAATTGCAATAAAATAAAATAATCATGTAATAAAAGTCTTGAAAAAAACCGCGTAAATTAGCGTGACGAAATACAAGTATTTTGGGTTTTTATTTTATTTTTTTTACTCTTTTCATGTTTGTTTCTTATTTATTTTTCTATGCTTTCATTGTTACATTCATCCATTCATTATTCACTATTTAATACAAGTTGTATTACAAAATATTTTTTTCTTTCCTTAAAATAAATATTTTTTTAAAGAAATTACAAAAACAATAAAGTTATTTAATACAAAATGTTTTTTCTCACTTTTTTCTTTAATTTAATTGTTGTTTTATTTGTTTTTTATTGCAGTGTTATTGTTGTTGTATTATGTGGTGATTTTTGTTTTATTTTCGTTTTTTTTTTTTTTTTTAATTTTCAGGTGAAACATTGTGAAATGTACTAAAAATGGTAATTGCAGCTTTAATTATAAATAAAATAATATAATGTAATATAAACCTAATTTTCTTTTACTAGCAAAACTTACATAATTTATTGTTGTTAATGAAACTCGGTTTTGGATATTTTGTAAGGCTATTAAATTCCCTTAAAATCCGTAAATGTATTTTCGCTATTCCAACTAAAATCACTCGTAGAACGACCTAATGTCTACATAACAATTTTCAAAAATTTTTAAACACTCCCTAAATTTTTTAAAAATTTCGATTTAAATTTTTTTTTCTGTTTAGAATAAAGTGAAAAAAAATGAAATTGAAAAAAGATTCGGCTGTGCCGAATCTTTGATACCCTTCACCATATTACCATCTTACTATCTTATCGACATCATATTACCATATTACCGACAAATAATAAAATTTTCGCCTTAACGTATGCTTTCATATTTTCACATATATAAATCTAAATTTTTTTCAAACTACGAAAATTTGAATAAGAAAAAAAAAAAAAAAACAATCATAGCAGGCTTTGCTTTTAAAAAATAAACAACAACAATTCCATATTTATTTATTTTTTTATGTGTGTATATACAAACTGACTGCATATACAAAGAACAACAACAACACTGTTATTCATTATATTACTTCTGTTGCTAACTAAACTACTTGTCTTATAGGCAAAAACGTCACTAATAGTCATTACAATGCTTAATATACATGTTTGTGTATGTATTTATGTATATTCTTAACAGATATGTTTTAGTTTTAAAAAATAAACAACAACAATTCCATATCTATTTATTTTTGTACAGACTGCATATACAAAGAACAACAACACTGTTATTCATTATATGACTGCTGTTTCTAACTAAACTACTTGTCTATACAAAAAACAAAAAACGTCACTAATAGCAAAGAATCATGTAGAAACAAAATTTCTTATGGCGGGTTCTAATCATAGAACCTGCTCTCATGTAATTCTCGCTCTCAACATTTTGCATTGATGAGGGGGATAAGTAACAAGGGAAAACTAAATCCACCACCAAAACAGATAGAGAGAAAGAGTTTAAATATATGTGTTTGTACATGTGTGTATTCCTTATAAAGAATTGCAAATAAAAACACGCACACATATATATAAGATTGTACATGTATAAAGATCTTTATTTCAAATTGAAGGAAACAATTTATTTCTTGTATTTTGAAAAAAGTTCCAACAGAATTTTTAGTTGATTATTTAATAATGGAAAAGAACGTTAATATTACAGTAGGGCATAGCATACATGTTTTGTTGTTTTACAAGTAGAAATACTTTGATCTGCACCGACGTGCTTATACCTTTCTTAGTGACGTGACAAATTTTTGTATGATTTCGAAGTTGTCCATTTATATTTTATAGTTAAATTTTTGATAAACTAATAATTGTTATATTTTACTTTTATATATTATATTTTTATATATTTCATAAAATGTGCATATAATTTGTTTTTGGTGTTTTTTTTTTTATTATTATTATTAAAAAAGTTTTTATAGAGAATTTTTAGTTTTTGAAATTATTATTTAAAAAAATATTTAAATTTTTTCATTTTTAAAAGTATATATTTTTCCATTTTTTTGGATTTTTTAGAAAGAAAAATAAAAATAAAGTAAATAGTAAATAAAAGATTTTCCTTTTTTTCGAAAAAAAAAATTATTTTGTGATTTTTTTCCATGTTTTTGAGTTGTATTTTATTTGAAACAAGAAATTGTTATTAAAATATACATTTTTTAATTTTAAAACCTATTTTTAAATTATATATATTTTATTTAGTAAAAAAATAGTTTTGAATAAAAAAAAGTATTTCATTTCTTTTATTTTTGGGTAGAAATAACATTTATTTTTAAAAATAAAGAAATTTTTTTGATTTCGTTTTTCTAAGCAAGAAGTTATTATTTTTTTTATACAAAAAGAAATAAATATTCAATTTATAGACTTAAATTTTTTTATAAACAAAAATATTGATTTTTTTTAATATATAAGTTATTTTTTGGCAGGAAATAAGTTTTTTTTATTTATTCATTTATTTATTTTTGTCATAATATTTTTTTATATAGAAGGTATATAGTATATATACTATATACAAATTAAATATTTTTTCAAAAGATCTTTTTTCAATATAATTCCACCTTCTTTACAGAATAAAAAAAAATTATTAAAGAAAAATCCAATTTTTTTTTTGGTGACAAATTTGTTATGAATAAAAAAAATAAAAATATTTTTTTATATTTTTTTCAAGTGGATATAATTTTATATTTTGGTTTTTATTTATTTAATTAATTACTATACTTAACTTTAACATCTGTTACTTTAAATACATAAGTAACAAAACTACACAAATCAAATTTTAAAATACAAATTTGATATTCTGAAACTATATTTACATAAGCTCATATGACGTTAAAAAAGGTATAAGTAGTTCGGTGATGATTGAAATATTTCTACTTTTAAAACAACAAAACACATATGCTATGCCCTACACTAACATACACGATCGTATTTTATCTCCTTTAGTAAATAAACGACCAATTCCTTGTTTCTACTTTTTTATAGGCACTACACCAGCGATCGCCACACTCATACATTCACAATTATGTTTGTGTATTTTTTGTTTTCCCATTATGAAATTATACACCAAAAAAATAACATCATTTTTATAGTAATTTTATTTTGAAAGTTTCTTCGTCAATTCAAGACTTGTAAGTGGAAATACACGTTACTAGTTTAGAATTTGAATAGTAATAACCAGGGATCGCAACGATTACCATAGTAATCATAAAAATTACGATTTAATGTTTATTTTTTTACTCTTTGATTAAAAAAAATAACGACATATAAATAATTAATGATTTTAATTTCTTATTAAAAAATATCAAATAATACTAAATTTAATTCAGTACGAACGATTATTTCAAATTTGTATTTTATAATAAAAAATGAATATTAATTGTATTAAATTATTATTTCTTAATTAAAAAAAAGATAGTTGTTTAATTAAGAGATAAAAAATCATATGTATTAATATTTTTCATGAGTGTATCTCAAGCAACAAGCAGTAACACAACATTCTTGCTTGAATGCTCGTGCGAGACTGACTTTTTTGTGTGTTTTTTATTAATTTCAAGAGCAGAACAAAAGAGATAAAAAACACGCAAGCTTCTTTTCCTTTTGTCTTCCCTCCCGCATCATGAAATACTTTTAAAAAATATTTCAGTTTTCATTGACATGCGCTTTCTATATGTTGTATATTCTTTGCTAATAGCAAAGAATATTCATATATAGAAGGCGCATCATGTAGAAACAAAATTTCTTATGGCGGGTTCTAATCATAGAACCTGCTCTCATGTAATTCTCGCTCTCAACATTTTGCATTGATGAGGGGGATAAGTAACAAGGGAAAACAAAATCCACCACCAAAACAGAGAGAGAGAAAGAGTTTAAATATATGTGTTTGTACATGTGTGTATTCCTTATAAAGAAATGCAAATAAAAACACACAGACATATATATGTTTGTACATGTATAAAGATCTTTATTTCAAATTGAAAGAAACAAATAATATTTGTTTCTTTTGTTTTGAAATAAAAAGTGCCAACAGAAATTTTAGTTGTTTATTTACTAATGGAAAAGATATGAAACAATGAACGTTAATATTACTGTAGGGCATAGCATGCATGTTTTGTTGTTTTACAAGTAGAAATACTCTGATCTGCACCGTCGTGCTTATACCTTTCTTAGTGACGTGACAAATTTTTGTATGATTTCGAAGTTTTCAATTTATATATTATAGTTATATTTTTGATAAACTAATAATTGTTATATTTTACTTTTATATATTATATTTTTATATATTTCATAAAATGTGCATACAATTTGTTTTTGTTGTTTTTTAATATTATTTAAAAAAATTTTTAAATTTTTTCATTTTTAAAAGTACATATTTTTTCCATTTTTTTGGATTTTTTAGAAAGAAAAATAAAAATAAAGTAAATAATAAATAAAAGTTTTTCCTTTTTTTTCGGAAAAAAATTATTTTGTGATTTTTTCCAAGTTTTTGAGTTGTTTTTTATTTGAAACAAGAAATTGTTATTAAAATATATATTTTTTATAGAAATAAATAATATTAATATTTTCAATTTTAAAACTTATTTTTAAATTATATATATTTTATTTAGTAAAAAAGTTGTTTTGAATAAAAAAGTATTTCATTTCTTTTATTTTTGGGCAGAAATAACATTTATTTTGAAAAAAAATAAGTTTTTTGATTTCCTTTTTCTAACCAAAAAGTTATTATTTCTTTTATACAAAAAGAAAAAAATATTCATACAGCAATGTTTCAATTTATAGACTTAAATTTTTTTATAAACAAAAATACTGAAATTTTTTATTAATATATAAAAGTTATTTTTTGGCAGGAAATAAAAGTTATTTTTATTTATTTATTTTTGTCATAACAATTTTTTTATATAGTAGGTATATACAAATTAAATATTTTTTACAAAAGATCTTTTTTCAATACAATTCCACCTTCTTTACAGAATAAAACAAAATTATTAAAGAAAAATCTAATTTTTTTAGTGACAAATTTGATATGAATAAAAAAATAAAAATATTTTTTTATATTTTTTTCAAGTGGATATAATTTTATATTTTTGTTTTTATTTATTTAATTAATATACTTAACATTAACATCTGTTACTTTGAATACATAAGAAACAAAACTACACAAATGAAATTTTAAAATATAAATTTGATATCCTGAAAGTATATAAGCTCATATGACGTTAAAAAAGGTATAAGTAGTTCGGTGATGATTGAAATATTTCTACTTTTAAAACAACAAAACACATATGCTATGCCCTACACTAACATACACGATCGTATTTTATCTCCTTTAGTAAATAAACGACCAATTCCTTGTTTCTACTTTTTTATAGGCACTATACCTGCGATCTCCACACTCATACATTCACAATTACGTTTGTGTATGTTTTGTTTTTCTGTCCCATTATGAAATTATACACCAAAAAAATAACATAATTTTTGTAGTAATTTAATTTTGAAAGTTTCTTCGTCAATTCAAGACTTGTAAGTGGAAATACACGTTACTAGTTTAGAATTTGAATAGTAATAAGCAGGGATCGCAACGATTACCATAGTAATCATAAAAATTACGATTTAATGTTAATTTTTTCTACTCTTTGATTACAAAAAATAACGATATATTAATAATTTAGGATTTTAATTTCTTATTAAAAAATATCAAATAATACTAAATTTAATTCAGTACGAACGATTATTTCAAATTTGTATTTTATAATAAATAATAAATGTATAATTGTATTAAATTATTATTTCTTAAAAAAGATAGTTGTTTAATTAAGAGACAAAAAATCATATGTATTAATATTTTTCATGAGTGTATCTCAAGCAACAAGCAGTAACACAACATTCTTGCTTGAATGCTCGTGCGAGACTGACTTTTTTGTGTGTTTTTTATTAATTTCAAGAGCAGAACAAAAGAGATAAAAAACACGCAAGCTTCTTTTCCTTTTGTCTTCCCTCCCGCATCATGAAATACTTTTAAAAAATATTTCAGTTTTCATTGACATGCGCTTTCTATATATTGTATATTCTTTGCTAATAGTCATTACAATGCTTAATATACATGTTTGTGTGTGTATTTATATTCTTAACAGATTTGTTTTTGGTCCATAACTCTGTTGATTCTGAACGAATTTGGTTTATAAAAAAAAACGAAATTTTATAAAAACATTTATGACTGATCTATATAAAAATAAAAATCTGTAGCTTGAACAAGGGCTTCAAAAATAAAAAAATCGTTTTCCCCGATATCTCAGTTATTACTGAACCGATTTATTTCAGAACAAAAATTCATAAAATAATTTCCGAGCCCCCTTTAAAAATTCAAAGTCCCTGGTATATGCAGAGGCTTCAAAAACTGTAAAACCGGTTCCAAAAACCGGTTTTTAAAGCATATCTCCGCCATTTATAAACCGATCCTGCTGATTCAAAAAACCAAAATTTTATAAAAATATTTGTGACCGATCTGTATAAAAATCTATAGCTTAAACCAGGGCTTCAAAAAATAAAAAATGCGTTTTGTCCGATATCTCAGTTATTATTGAACCGATTTATTTCATTTTTTCAGAACAAAAATTCAGAAAAAAATTTTCGAGACTTCTTTGTAAAAACGAAGTCCCTAGTATATACAGAGGCTTCAGAAACTGGAAAACCGGTTCTAAAAACCGGTTTTTTTAACATATCTCCGCATTGTATGAACCGATCTTGCTGAATTCCAATAGCAAAATTCTCGAAAGCATTTCCGATCGTTTGATATATATATTATATATGTCAGTTATCGGTGGGCTTCATAAACGCCATTTCAACCGACACACGGACGGATGGACGGACATGGTCCTATCGTCATCATTTCTTACAAGGATCCCGAAAATGTCAACTTTTTTGCTCTCCGACGAAAATTGTGGGAATTACAAACGGAATGACAAACTTATATATACCCTTTACACCTTTGGTGAAGGGTATAAAAATCTCAAAAAAAAAAATACTAATAATTTTCTAGTTTATCAGTACCGCAATTCCGTAACTTTTTAACGACAAAAATTTGTCGTTAAGTATCGAAAATTCGTTAGTTTACAAATTTTATCGTTAATTGCTATTCTGTATTAGATTTTTGTCGTTAAACGTATCGGTAGTTAACGATAAGTTTCGGTAAGCTAGCTACAAATAAATAGTTGTCATAAAATCATAACGATATTAAAAATCAAATCATTGAACAATACTTTAGTTAAATTTGTTTGCTTAAAAATAAACTAACTCGCTAAACTATATGATTATTGTATAAAACATAGAATAAAAAAAGATTTCCAGTTTTCATACGTTTTAATATTTTTGTACTTTTTCAATTTCTTGGAAAATTTTTATTCTTGGTACTTTTTACTATTTTGGTACCTTTTTACCCCGTTTTGGTAATTTTTTTCCAATGTATTTCAAATTATAAAAAAAAAGTGTTCATATGAAGGTAGACTTGGGATGATGTCACTAGTTGTGGGTGTTATTTTCTATTTTTCAATAATAAAATTTAGTTTTACAGTAAAAAATGCATTTTTATTAAAACTCAAAACACTCTTTATAACAAAAATTTAACAAAAACAACAAGAACATTAATTTAAGATCAAAAGTCCATAGCCGCATTGTAAAACTTTGACATTTCTTTTATTTTTTAAGGGAAGCTTCAATTCTATTTTGAGAGGATATATTTTCCGAAAGCACTGACAAACTGTCCCCAATTTTCGAAAGTGCTTTTGCAATTTCCTGTTGTGCATTTGCCAAGCTCTAAAATTTGGAATATTTTATTAGATATTAGTAATATTTAACTAACGGTATGCAAATCTATTTTTACATTAATTCCGTACTTACCAACATCGCATCGGCCTGTTTTTTTTGCAATTTGGAGAAATTCTACCCTTACAGAGTTTTCTTTTGCCGTTTAAATGGTATTTCATCTTTCTCTGTCTGTAGTGATCGTTTGTAACGTATACTGTCAGAAGAAGAGGCAGTTTCTTCTGAGACATTACGTGTTACAGCTTCATTTGTATCACTACATATATCCACTGGGTTTGGTTCTTGTGTTGAACTCCTTTCTACTATTTCAGTTTCATTCAACTGTTAAACAAGTATATGTTATAGTTGTAAGATTAATAAAATAAAACTTAATCACTACTTACTATATCTGTATTATCTATCGGGACAGTTTTCATTTCCTACCATGTACTCCCATCCAACAATTCCCACAACTTGCTCCTCTAACGGTGTGAGAGAACTCTTTCTTAAGGGTTGGTTACCCGTTAATATCCTCTATTTTTTTAATGTTTTAAATTTTGTGGATGTCTTTGATTTTAAATCTCTCCACACCTAAATATAATTTAAATAAGAAGCTGTTTTGGTAGAAACTAAATTCTACTTACTATTTGCACTTTTTACTGCACCTGGAATTTTATTTAATTCATTGGCCAACTCCAACCACTTCTTCTTTGCCATTTCTTTACCGTGCAAAGCTGCGAACTTTCCCTCAGCTAAACCTTTTTCCCCTTCCAAAAAACTCAGGAGGGCTGCATGTTGAGCTATAGTAGCTCGAGGACCTCTAACTTTGCGCCGATATAAAGAAATGTATTTCAAAACTTTTTCCAAACTTTTAAATATATCGTACTTACTCAGTTTTATCCATATTTATTCATAAACAAATTATTTATAAATAGAATTTTTATTTTATTTGAAAATTATTTTATTTTATAAATTGACGTTTAATTTTTCTATCGATATTCGTCGTTAAAATTATTAACGAAAAAAAATCGTTGACTTATAATAGAGAATAGCAAAATCGTTAAAGCAACCGATTTTTTTCGTTACTTAACGATATCGGTAGTTAACTTGAAAAAGTTACAGAATTGCGATACAGGTATGTGATGAAAATCGATTCATTTTGATGTGAAATCGAATGTTCAAAACGAACGAATTTGTTAAATGTGTGATAGAAAACGATCGATTTCATTTTTTATTTTTGTTTCAGTTCTATTTGTTTATTTGTCAAATGACAACAAATTTATTTAAAAAATTTGTCATTATAAATTAAATAAATAAAAAATATATATAGTTTCTGGATGAGGCTGCTACAGAAGAGACAACCCTTCTGACAAAAACATCACAAAGGAAGAATTATCGTGAGTGAAAAATTATCATTTTGTGAAGTGATAACAAATATGCAGTTGTGGTGAATCTATTAAGCAAATCTGTCCAGATAAAATTAAGCTGACTATTATCTTTGGTACTTCCTACAACGGTTTATCTGAACGGAATTTTATATTTTTTTCATTTCTCTGAAATTTTCGCATAAATAGTCTTCAAACGTTTTTAAGTGGTATCACCAAAATCAACCGTTTTTTAAAGCGAGTGAGATGATACTCCTTGATAGTAGCAAGCTGGTTTTTCATTTGTGGGATGCTACCACTTGATATAACATCCAGAAATATTAAATTTTTCTGCTTGCTACTATGAAGGATCCTAACACGTTTATAAAAAAATGTGACGTTGAAACGTTGTGCTGACGGTCAGTATATTAATCATAGAAAACAACTAGAACTCCAACTTGCTCACAAAAAACCTAACTCAGCTGTCAAAAAAACCTAACTGTTTGTTTGTGTTAGTAGAATTTTCTACAGAACAAATGTATACGTGTGAAGAGAGTAATTTTTTGTTGCTGAGCGAATGAAAAGAGTTGAAGTTCTAGTTGTTTTCTATGATATTAATTGCTTTACCATAAGTACAAAACATATTCATATGTTATGCTTTTAATAATGTAAATAATTGCTGTCGGTGTTTTAAGAACAACATAATAAACAATTTTATGATTTACAGAATCCATTTATTTGTCTTTAGTCCCCATCCTAAATTCTTTAGCAAATGTTATTTTTAACTCAAATTTTAATTCCTGCACAGAAAAATATATTTCAAATTCTTTTTTAATAAAATTGTTAACAAAATTTATATTGGAATTTAATTACATTATTTATTAATATAATAAATTTTCTAATTGGTTTACAAATTCTTTTAAATAAATTTACAGTTCTTAATAATATTTAAAGAAATATTAAAATTTTTTCTATAAAAATATAGAAATAACATAAATTTAAGTTAATTTCCAAAAATTTTCTAACCGTTATATCTATTTAAGAAAAAGAAGTAATAATAAAATCAATTATTCTAGTTATATATATTATCATTTTGATGATTGGAGCAAAATCAGTTAAAAATTGATTAATATAAGCAATTTCGTAATTGAAGTTCATTTTTACTTTTTTCTGTGTGTCAACTACTTTGTTATGGAGCTTTAATAATAAAATTGTATACTGCCTAAAATAAGCTGCTAGCCACTGTATGATTATTAGCTAAGATTGTGGTAAAAATTTTAATGTTTTTAGTATTTTGTGATAAATTCAAAACATTTTTATTAGTTGGTTAATATTAACTTTGAAATTAAAAACATCAACCAGATTTACTTTAAAGCGTTTTTTAGAAAATTGTTAAATAATTTTTATTGTTTTTTTCCGGAAATTTCCCTGCGGGAAATTTGTGGTAATTGCAGTAATGGACCGGTTTCTATGTACCAGTTGAGTACCAATTGACACCTAACTCGTCACCAAAGTTCCAATTGAGAACCAGTTGACACAAACACACTCACTATTAACATGCTCGTTAAGTGCGCAAATAGCAACTCGCGCGCAATAACAATCAGTGGCTGAGTGGTAAGCGTTGAAGACTATAAAACATAACATCCGTCAGATGAACATGGGTTCGAGCTGGGGTGACGCCATCGACATTAGCGAAAAATTATAAAATTAAAATAAACATAATTTAATAAAGATAATAATAAAAATAATGTTTAAAAAGTAAACAATTACCGAATTTTTATAAAATTTTTATTACAATAATCGTTACTGAACCTGTCCTCTTGGACCTGTCCTAGGACCTCTCCTGTGACCTGTCCCAAGGGGCTAATTAGCCACCTCCAATGACAACCCCATGTAAAAGTGACAGGTTTTTCTCATATAAAGTTCCGGAACTGGGACCGGTCACTACCCCTGAGAACCTGTCACGTGACTAGTTTTGAACCGGTTCTCTTTACTCTAGGGTTATTTTACAATATTGATATTGCACTTTTGTGTCTTAAATAACTACCTTTAACTTTAAGATGGGCGGTTTACATTGGTCCTTGAACTATGTGTACAAAATTTCGTTGACGTTTCACCTTATATGGAAGGTGGGCGGTAAAGTCGGCGAACCACGTCCATTTTTGGTTCCCAAGTTTATATCGACCATCGAACTATCTGTACAAAATTTCGTTGTCGTACATGATTTTGTTTAAGAGATATCAAAAGAAAAGTATGAAATGAAGCAACGGACATCCTTTATTTGGTAATTGTTAACATACCAAATAAACCTTATATAAGATATAATATTTGATCAAAATTTCTCCCCCTACGTTGTCCCGTTCGAGCCCTATGCTTTCAACAGACAGACGGACGGACATAGCAAGATCGACTCAGAATCGAACCAGGACCCAGATATATACTTTATGGGGTCTTAAATGATTCTTTCTTTTTGATGATATATTTAATATAGTTATCGGAAATGGATAAATAAACAACATGTCGAATACTTTTTATGCGTTTGAATTCGCATACTGTTGAAAAAATGGCTTCAAAATAGAAGGAAAAACATATTTCAAATAAATATTTGTCATTTAATTTGAAATAATTCAATAAGTATATAAATATACATCAAATTGTAGAGAATCACTTCGTCTTTAAAATTTTGTTATCTAAATTTAATTGCACTTTTTATCACCGAATAACTTTTTACCAGATAGTAAAACGGTTACTTGTTATATAACATATGAGTGTTGTCTCTCGACTGGTTAATAGTTTGAAAATAAAAGATATATATAAATTATCAGCGCAAAACGGACAAACGGACATCGTTATCCAGAAAATATAAACTTGTTTGTTCTCCTACGAAAATTATGGAAATTACAAAGGGAATAATATATGTATAACCCCAGAGTTGGGGGTAGTGCGCTAAATTTGCAGTTTCCACTTATACTTAGTGATAGTGCAAAATTTTTAACTACAATCTTTCAGTCCTCCCCTAATGTTAGTAGAACTTAGAAATTCTTCACCAAATTGAAATATGACCTAATGATTTTGAACTTTATTCACTAAATAAATAAAGACTAACCCCTATTTTCACAAACCAATTTTAAATTTAAAATCTATTTTAAATTTTTATATTGTATACAAATATTATCTCTTAAATATTAGAATTTCCAAAAATCCCTTCGTAGTGATCTATTTAAATGTATTTGGCGGGGGACCAACATACGGTCCAAATTTCATCTCTCTAATGTTAGGCGTTCGGGCTGTGGAATGATGAATTAGTCAGTAACGTTACTCGTTTATACATGGATGGCTCAATATACACAAATACGCTTAGAAGATCTCCAAAACACACTAAAAGAAATTCTATATTATGTAGTGTTGTTCTAAAATTATTATCAATTTGATAACTACCATCAAAGCTCACTAAAGTTTGTTCAGCGAGTTGTGATTTATTGGAATTAATTAATGACCACATATAGTTTACCGTTTAGTGAAACAAATTTAATTGCTGCTTATGTGTACTACACATTGTGTAGTGACTGGATTTTGCACTATTAGTTATAGTGAAAAAATTACAATATCAATAAAACTGTTTAGTGGTAAGGAAGAAATGTTTCATAGTGATAGCAAATAGCTAAAAATCAATTTTTTTCACTATAGTGCGATTTAGTGAAAAGCTGAGTGCAGTCACAACTCTGTATAACCCTTTGGTGAATGGTACATACATATAAGAATAAAAATAACTTATTAGGTGTGTTTGCGTAGTTTCTAGCAAGATTTATCCAGCACATTTTTTGAGAGAGTAAAAATCAATTTACTCTCAAAATGAAAAATATTCAGGTATGTGATGAAAAACTATTTCGAAAACGAATCGATTTTAAATCGAAAAAGTGTGTGATGTACTTATATTTTCGTTTTTGTTATTGATAAAAATTATATTTAAATCACTCTATCAGATTTTATTATCTCTGGCAATTTTAGGGGAAAACGTATATCATAATAAACCATACAAAAAGTACCAACAACAATCAATATGGCGTCTTTTATCAAGCATTATCAAGACAAAGTTGTCAGAGCTCGAGCGCTGACAATTTTCTTTTAACGCTGCAATAATACTGACAAATTCAGTCTACATTAGACAAATCTTTATCATGATAAAATTTTGACGTTTGTCTTGATAAAAATTTGTCTAATGTAGACTCAAAGTTATAAACAACAAAAAGTAATGTCCCCTCATTAAATTAAAAAAAAAAAAAAAAAAAAACGCTAATCTGTGTATAAAAATAAAAACATAGTAATTTTATTCTTTTTTGTTAACGAAATAAAAGTAAAATTTCATAAATATTAAATATAATTTGTTAATAACATTAAATGAAAAGTTGATTCATTAAAATATAATTTTTTACCAAAACAATAAAAAAGCTGAAAATCCTTAACTAAAAACGCTAACACGGCATCTCTTAAAATGATTTTCAATAGAAAATAAAAGTTTTTATAAATAAATTTGTATGTAATTTTTTAACTTAAATCTAAATAAATATAAATTGTAAGTATTTGTGTAATATTTTCTTACATTTATTTCTTTAAACTTTTGAAGAATTTGAGTTTTTATATATTTTTTTTTTTTTTTTTTTTTTTTTTACGTTTTATTTATATATTGAATCTGTCTTATTTTAGACCTCACAATATGTATTAAAATCTTAAAAACTAAATTAAACACTACTCGATCTCTATCGAGATCATTGGTTATTCCATGGTCCTACTATTAACGGGGTGGAAAGTCGGCTCTGCGAAGCCTTGTAGCTGACTGAACTTCAGCAAGAGATCTTGCGAGTGGGTTGGGGTGAGTCTCTAGTTTAAGAATGTATTTTTCTCTGAGCTTCCTGAACTCGTCTCTTACAAGTGGTACCTCTAAATCCCTATGGATATTCTCATTTCTTATGTACCATGGCGCACCCGTCATGGTTCTAAGAATTTTTGATTGGGCCCTCTGTATAATATCAATGCTCGTATTACTGGCTGTTCCCCATAGTTGGATGCCGTATGTCCAAATTGGCTTTAAAACGGTTTTATATAGGATGACTTTATTGTCAAGGCTTAGTTTTGAATGACTATTAATTAACCAGTGAAGACTAGAAGCTTTTAACTTCATATGAAGTCTCTTGGCTTCTATATGACGACGCCAAGTAAGTCGCCTATCTAAGTGAATACCAAGGTATGTAACATGGTCTGACTGGGGTATATTTATATCATTAAGTGTAACTGGAGGACAATTTCCTCTTCTCAGGGTGAATGTAACATGATTACTTTTCACTTCATTTACACGAATACGCCAGTTTTTCAACCATGTCTCCACACGTCGGAGATAAATATCTAGTTGGCTAGATGCTATTTGTGGGTTTTCATGAGAACTGAGTATTGCAGTATCATCAGCAAATGTTGAAATAGTCAGTTCATCACATATAGGTAAATCAGAGGTGTAGATTAAATATAGGGTAGGTCCAAGAACACTTCCCTGTGGAACACCGGCTTTTATTTCAAATTCTTCTATCACAAAGTCATTTAACTTTACCCTAAATATACGGTCAGATAGATAGGACTCCAGCAATTTGTGGCTACATGGTGGTAGTAAACATTTAATTTTATAGATTAGGCCCTTGTGCCAAACTTTGTCGAATGCTTGTGCGACATCTAAGAAAATAGCTGAACAATACTTCTTTAATTCGAAACATTTCCTTATCTCTCCAGTTAAACGATTCACTTGTTCTATGGTTCCGTGTTTTTCACGAAAACCAAACTGGTGAACTGGGACGATATTTTCATCGTTCAAGAATGGTAGAATTTTCTTTTGAAATACTTTTTCGAACAGCTTTGACAAGCAAGAGAGTAAACTAATGGGTCTATAAGAAGATGCTATTGTAGAATCCTTTCCTGGCTTTGGTATCATTTTAATCAGAGAAGTCTTCCAAATTTTTGGAAAGACTCCTAGTTTTAAGATCGCGTTGAAAATAATTGATAACACAATTATTGCCACATTCGGTAGTTTTTTAATCATTGATGGTGTTATTGAATCATATCCAGGTGATTTTCTAACATTTATATTTTCTTTAATGATTGTATCAATGTCCTCTGGGCTAACAACAATTATGTCATCATAATTTTGTGTAGTGTCAAGAGTCTCTCCCAATACAAAATCATTTGTTTGGGGATTGGGTTGAAAGACTGTGCTTAAGTAGCATGCAAATAAATTGGCCTTATCTTCTGCACTACGGGCCCAGGTACCGTCAGCCTTCCTTAAAGGACTTTGTGCCTCTACCGGTGGCTTAATATCCTTCGCTTCCTTCCAAATTGAATAATTGGTATGTTTATTATTCGTTAAGCTTTCAATATATTTTCTACTTTGGCGATCCTCTTCTAATTGAAGGCTTCTTTTTAACTTTTTGCTGGCTATGGACAGCCTCAGCTTTGCTGCTGGTGATCTAGTTTGTTGCCATTCTCTTCTGAATTTTCTTTTTTCACGGAGGAGTTTTTCAATTTCAGTATTGGAAGTAATCTTATCGTCTTTTATAAAATTTTGACTATTAGAATGTTCCATTGCTGACGTAAGTAATGACGTAAAGTCATTGACGCATTCATTAATATCTTCCTCACACTGAACATTTGGATTCGTGTGGATATGACTACTTATGTATTTTTTATATTTCAACCAATTTGTTCTATAGAATGTATTCGTAGTATAATTTCGTAAGTTAGTCCTTCCATAGTATGTTACTATTATAGGAGAATGATCAGAAGATAAATCATAAGAAATTTCAGTAGTTATTGAATTTCGGTTTATATTTTTAGATATGGCAAAGTCTATGAGGTCAGGAATTTTTCTAGGATCAGCCGGCCAGTACGTTGGATGTCCGGGGGACACGAAATCAATGCCATTTTTGCGATCAACTAGTACCTTATAAAGCTGTCTACCTCTAGGATTCATTAATCTTGAACCCCAGTACGTGTGTTTTGCATTATAATCGCCACATGCCAGAAAACGATCTCCTAGAGTATTAAAGAATTCTTCAAATTTTTCTTTAGTCATTGAAAATCTTGGTGGGCAATAAACCGAGCTTAGGGTTAAACCACCTGAGAAACATTCAAGGTGAATAGATGTTGCCTGCAAGTAATCTTTTGAGAATTCATCTAGGGCATAATGTCGTATTCGATTTCTAATTAGTATACCAGTACCACCATGTGCTTTTCCATCCGGATGATTAGTAGAATGAAATGAATAACCTGAAATATAAAAATTGTATCTGTTGGTGAGATGAGTCTCGGAGACTAACATCACATCAATATTTTGCTTCTTCATGAAGTATGAAATTTCCGTTTTATGTTGGTTTAAACCATTTGCATTCCAGAAACATACTCTCAAATAACTCATTTTCTCGTCAAGAGGATTTGAATCATTTGGTTCTGCGCTCTTAGAAGCTCTTGTATTGTGTTTTGCATGGATGACATAAAGTTTGTCATATTTTGATTTAGAGAGCTAACTGTCTGCGTTAGAGTTTGCATTAAAGTTTCTAACCCTCCCGAGATTTGGGGGACATTAGGTTGTTTGTAATTCTTTCTTAAAACGTTGGCATAGGAAATATTTCCAGGATTGGCCATGCTCATTTGATTAATTGTCAAATTTGGCTTAACTGAAGCCATACCCTCATTACTATCGCCAACTCCAGAATTCATCTGATTAGTAACGGTATTAACAGGTGCTAGTTCGACAATTCCATTTCTTTTTAACTTTTGATTCTCTCTTAATCTTTTCAATAATTCCTTATACACTGGGCACCCGCGGTAATTGGCTGAATGATCGCCACCACAGTTGCCACATTTTCTTTTGAGACCTTTCTTCACAATATCACATTGTGAAGACGAGTGCAGATCTCCGCATGCTACACAAACCGTTCGTAGGGTGCAATAATTTTTAGTGTGACCGAACTCTTGACAGTTGCCGCATTGTACAGGCCCCTTTCTCTTAAGGGGTTCCTCTATAGTAACTCTGCGATTCAGTAGGTATCGCAAAGAATATATAGGATGCGTTTCATTCTTCTTTAGTTTCTCTTCGTTCGGCTCCAATTCAACTCTAAACATTGGTTGGGGAATTTTGTCTTTATTAAAAATATTTACCACTACTTTTATTTGATAGCCCAATTCTTCCAGGGCCTCCTTGATTTCAACTGGTTCAACACTGGACTCTATTCCTTTATATTTTGATTTTCTTTGTTTTTTTAAACACATGTTTTGCTGATGGAAGTTGATGGAAGAAAAACAGCCAGCCACTTTCATCAAATTCTTTATCAATGAACTTTCAAATTTTGTCTCTCTCTCTTGCTCTCACTTGCAAGTTTTTTAAAGTAAACGAACGCGATTTAGCAACTTCCAGCAACATTTTGTGATAATTATCACAAATTATCAGGTACGCGAACACAGCTTTTGTTGCCCCCTTTTGAAATTATAAAGTAGGTATTTTTTTACAATAAAAGAAAAATTTGTGAGAACATGTATTCTAATGGAATGTACCATTATCAATCAGACATTACATTACTATGTGTTTGTGTTGATTTTTGTAACGCACAGAAAAAATATCCAAACACCCACCTTAAAGTAAGTATACAAATCAACTCAGAATTACTTTTTGAGTTGGTTTAACAATGTCCGTCCGTCCGTCTGGCTCCACGGCTGGTTGTTAGGGTTTTTAATTTCCCGACCTTTTTCAACTCCCGGGATTCGGAATTTTATTTTAGGCATTCCCGCGTATTCGGGAAAAATACAATATTGTTCAGAAAGTATTAAAACTGGAAAAATATTGATTTGGATTGAGAGAAAATTGTACTGTTTTTAAATTCTTGTTTCATCTACACTATATTTGAGACAAGGAACATGAAATACGTAAAATTATATGCGATACATTTGTTAATTTGTGCAATTTATCTCTTGCATTATCAGATAATCAATTTCTGACTTTATTATAATAGAAATACATGTTCGCATTCGACTAATTTTGGGCTTAAAGTCAATAATGCATTGGCGATTTTTTCTAGGATAAAGAATTTGATAAAGAGTGTCAAACAAATTCGGTTGTTTCAAATATGTAGGAAGTATTATTTCTTTTTTATAGTATTTATATAGATCGAACTGGAGGAACGGCATTATTGTATTTGCTTAATTATGATAAATCAATAATATAATTTTATATTTTTAAGAATGGTAAAATTGCATTTTTTTTTAAGTATTTTTTAATTCCCGGGCTTCCTGATAAAAAATCTCCCGGAAATCGGGAAGTGAAAAATTGCCAAAATTCACAGTCCCGGGAATACTCAGGATAAAAATCCTACTGGTTGTCTATCCATGTAAACCATGTGCACAAAATACAAGTAGCAATTTTGAAGATAATTTAACGAACTTTAGCAGATATGTTGCCGCACAATTATTATATTCAAAACAAGCAACTCTGTCTTGTGCAAGTACGAATTTTCGTAAATTATTTAATATTTTGTGCTATTTAACGCAGTGTTTATTTCTGGTAACCTGTTAAACATAACAAGATAAGTCAATATTTTAAATTTATATTGTTATTATCAAATAAAGTTAGTTCTTATTGCTTTTTTTGTTTCACTAAAATCTTATTTGATTTTTGAACAACAACAAAACATATAAATATTTTGTTTTTTTTATAATTCATAAGCTGTGCATTTTAAACTAGCTCTGTATTACATTGAACGGTATTATCCACAAACGTATCATTATCCTCTGTAACTGATAAAACAGTTTCCTTGCATAGAAACGGTATTACCATATATTTTTGAACCCTTGTGTATCTTAATAATTTAATGATAAATATGGATTGTATTAATAAAAATTGTACCATTACTGGAACCGAATATTAAATAAGGACATTCGCATATTTACTAACAGCAAAGCGTCTTTTGAGGACCAACGGCTATTTGGTGTAAGAATATTAATAGACAAATTCTGTCTCTCTAAAATTGAACCATCCAGGATCAACTCCTTTGTTGGGACCACGAAATGGTTCGAAGTATCAGATGGTCAGAAAGACGCAGTGGGAGTTTTTATGATAACACAAAGGGACCTTACTTGGACCCAAGTGAGTTCAGCCTTAGGCGGATGCCATTACAACCTAACCTTGGCACATATGTTTTTTTTTTTTTTTGGCATAACGACGATCGCTATTCGGTGATCGGTCCGTTATTCATATTCTCCCCGGAAATGCCTTATTTATATCACTATTCAATAAAATTCGGTACGAATAATTTTTAAGCTGTATCGGAGTGCAAAATTTTAGAAAGATAGGACCACAATTAGGCATAGCCATATAATGCTCACTTTTGAAAATCACTTTAATATTTGACACAAATACGTTTAATATGAGTATAAATCACATTAAGTAATATCATATAATATATATATATATATATATATATATATATATATATATATATATATATATATTTTTTTTTTTTTTATTTATTTATATATATATATATATATATATATATATATATATATATATATATATATATATATATAGTGGCATCATCATATTTCGCCCATGATGGTGAATCCAAACCACCTCCTGATATAATGAGACGACTGACTAAGTACTCTGAACATACTAATATTGACATAGTTATAGGATGTGATGCAAATACCCATCAGCTACTATGGGGTAGCAAACATACAAACGAAAGATGTCTTACATTAATGGACTTTATAATAGAAAATAATTTGATAATTGTCAACAAAGGTCAAGAACCTACATTTGAGACAAGGGTCCGTAAGGAAGTTCTTGATCTAATGATAGTGTTGCAAAACCTTTCATTGGCAATCCAATCATGGAAAGTATCCAACGAAGTGACGTTTTCGGACCATAAATACATTGAATTTGAAGTAAATGTAAGGGATCCGGAATCCACACTGTCCTTCAGGAACCCTAGAAGAATAAACTTTGAAATTTTCATCGGTAAATTTTCTAACTCTTTGTTATTTACTACACATGAGATAAGAAATCCCACAGATATGGAAAACTTTACAAGCAATCTTGAGAAGTGCTTTGTTTAGGCCTTTAAGGAATAATGTCCCTGCAGTACGAATAAGAACACCAAACATAAAGAATGGTGGCATAAGGATTTGGAAAAACTGCGGACAAGTACTAAAAGAGCCGCACGCCATTTTAACACTGAATGTAAATGGGAACATTATAAAAATAAACGTAAAGAATTTAAAAAGCAGATAAGGAAATCTAAGTGGCAATGCTTCGTTCACAAGCTAAAGGAAATAGCAACAATCAAGGATACTTCTAGACTTAGGAAGATGATGTCGAAATAAAAATACGTTTCAGGTAATATTAAAAGATCGAATGGTACTTGGACAGAGTCAGCAAAAGAGACTTTGGAAGCGTTATTTGAAACTTACTTTCCCGGTTGTAATTTGAACATGGAGAATCTTTCTCGTGAATTAATGTGTCATAAAACCAGAACCTCCGATATGGACTATGGTCTAGTAACAGTAGAGAAAATTAAATGGGCCGTATAAATGTTGGACCTTATAAATCGCCAGGATTAGACGGTATTTATCCAATTATGCTGCAGAAATTTTGCGAAATAATTGGAGAAATGTTAAGGAGACTATATATATCATTCATGTGTCCTAACAAGTTGGCGTAAAGTAAAAGTGATCTTTATACCGAATCTGTGTAAGGTACAACATGTTGTGACAAAGGACTACAGATCTATCAGTTTGTCTTCCTTTTTGCTGAAAACTCTCGAGAGAATCATAGACGATCAGGTACGACAGAGAATATATACTATGCCATACTCTCCTGATCAGCATGCATATTTAAGAGGAAAGTCAGTTGAAACTGCAATACATAGTTTAACGGTGAGAATAGAACAGAGTATACACCAAGGAGAATTCGTACTAGCGTGTTTCCTGGATATTGAAGGAACTTTCAAAAATATCAAATCAGACGTTATTGAGAAAGCTCTGTGTGATAGTGGTATTGACCGGGTGGTTACTACGTGGATTTTGAAAGTTCTTACCCATCGAGAGATTCAAGTTGAACTAGGTGGAGCATTTCTAAATGCCATAACCAACAGAGGCACTCCTCATGGCGGAGTCATATCACCGACTCTGTGGATTCTAGCATTGAATGAAATTTAATTAAAACTTAATACATTAGGTATAGGAGTGGTGGCATACGCAGATGATCTAGTGCTACTAATAAATTAGGTAAATTTCCGAGTACTCTTGCAGAGGTAATGGAAGGTGCTCTAAAGGTATTAAATAAATGGACTATCAATTGTGGTTTGGGTATCAACCCTCAGAAAACAGAACTAGTACTCTTCACAGGGCGAAGGAGGATTTGCTTTTAACCCACCAAAACTAGGTGGTAGAACTTTGGAACTTTCAAATGGAGCAAAATTTTTTGGCGTTTTTTACGACCATAAATTGAACTGGATATCCAACCTAGAGGAAAGAGCAAAGAAAGCTTACGCTGCTTTGTACTCGTGTCAGAAGCTTATCGGTAAATCTTGGGGTCTTAAACCACGCTTGATTTATTGTATATACAAGGCAATTGTTAGACCAATACTAGCACACGGATCGCTTGTTTGGTGGCCAATTATGAACATCAAAACACATGCTTCTTTCATTGAACGTGTAAATAGGGTTGTAGCGCTGAGCATAACAGGTGCAAGAGAAGCATTGTGCAGAATTCTGGAAATTGAACCACTACATTTATACATAAAAGAATACGCTATAAAGACCCAGATTAGGCTGAGCCAAAATGGACAACTGGTAATTAGAGATAATATACATTCATTCCTAATTAGAAAATAAAGCTATGAAAATTTAGTAACAGATTATATGATAACTGAAACTCGATGGGATAAGGAGATTACAGCGATTATACCGCCGAGAGAAGACTTGGAGACCAATAATCGTAACGTAGAAGGTATTGAGGTGTACACTGATGGTTCAAGGAAAGAGAATGGAACGGGAAATGGAGTTTTCTGTGAAAAGTTAGGTATCAAACACAGCTCAAGACTGAACAATGCTTGTAGTATTTTCCAAACTGAAATCTCTGCAGTGTCTGAAGCAGTAAGGCTAATATATATGATGCCGATATTTAGGAGCGATATCACAATATACATAGATAGTCCGGCTACCATAAGGGCACTTTTTAGTCGGAATATTAGATCAAAGTTGGTCAGCCGTTGTCGCAGAGATCTACGAGTTCTCAACGAACAACACTTTTTAAAACTGTGCTGGGTACCGGGTCAAAATAATATTTAGATATAGCGAAATAGCTGATGAACTAGCACGAACAGGAGCAGATATGGAATCGACTAACGCATGTGAAGACATTTATCCTGGACTAGATTATATATATCGAAAAATAAGAGATAAATTCAAAGTGGAAGCCGATGCACTCTGGATAGTGTTTATAAAAAACCGGTTTGACGGTTAACCGAAAATTGGGCAAAATTAAAAAACCGGGTTTTCGGTTAACCGTCTACTTAAAACCCGGTTAACCGACATTTTAATAATTGCTCTAATTTGAAGCTTAATAAAAATATTTTTGGTTTAACCATGCACCAAATAATAAACACTGTTCCTTATAAATAGCAACTGATTTACATCGAAAGTTCATACTACTTTTTTTCAGGCCTTAGTTTAATAAAAAAATTTTTGTAGCATATTTTAGCATAGATTTTGAAGCTTAATAATGATTTAAAATTATTCTATGAAGTATTTTTAATATTAGTTTTTTTTTCAATTTTTCTAAATTAAAAATAAAATTTAATTATCGAAATTTTAAAGCATCTCAACAAAAAGGAATCTTCAGACATAGGACTTTATATTATGATTTATATTCACCGCTTTTGAAGTTTTTCTCTTAAAGAAATGTTAATATAATTTTTATAAAAAAAAAAAATAAAATTGGAAAAATATTAAATTTTCTTTTTTTTAAAGAGATTTGTTATTGATTTTTAGAAGAACTATTAATCATTTAAAAGTATATTTTCTGCACTTACGTAGTTCTATTTTTGAAGTCTTTCTTTTTTCCCTATTATCCTACATATAATTATTATTAGTTATTTTCTTCTTTTGGAAAATTTCATTCGCATGAAATTAAAGTTTTTGTAAATGGAATGCTTAATTATCTATCTGATTTTATTATACATACATTTTTAAAATATGTTTAACTTCCAACAAGTAAATATATCACCTGATTACTTGTTGACTCAAACAGCAATCATTTTTAGTTGTTTTAAAAAATTTTCTTATTTTTTAAATTCAGAAAAATATTATAAAAGGAGGAAATTTAGTGATATTTTTAGCAAATTTTTAAACCAGGTTAACCGACACAGAAAAACCGGATAAACCGGGTAACCGAAATTGAATATTTGAAGTAAAAACCGGTTTTTCGGTTAACCGGTTTATAAACACTAACTTTGGGATAACTCATCGAGATATAAGCAGACAAAGGCGAAGTTCTAGATATGGAAAAGAAAGAACTGAGAATGTTTGTTGGTATTATTAACGGTCATAAAGACTTAAAATATTTTTATACCCTTCACCACAGGTGTAAAGGGTATATATAAGTTTGTCATTCCGTTTGTAATTCCCACAATTTTCGTCGGAGAGCAAAAAAGTTGACATTTTCGGGATCCTTGTAAGAAATGATGACGATAGGACCATGTCCGTCCGTCCGTCCGTCCGACCGTCCGACCGTCCGTCCGTCCGTCCGTCCGTGTGTCGGTTGAAATGGCGTTTATGAAGCCCACCGATAACTGACATATATAATATATATATCAAACGATCGGAAATGCTTTCGAGAATTTTGCTATTGGAATTCAGCAAGATCGGTTCATACAATGCGGAGATATGTTAAAAAAACCGGTTTTTAGAACCGATTTTCCAGTTTCTGAAGCCTCTGTATATACTAGGGACTTCGTTTTTACAAAGAAGCCTCGGACATTTTTTTCTGAATTTTTGTTCTGAAAAAATGAAATAAATCGGTTCAATAATAACTGAGATATCGGACAAAACGCATTTTTTATTTTTTGAAGCCCTGGTTTAATCTATAGATTTTTATTTTTACACAGATCGGTCACAAATATTTTTATAAAATTTTGGTTTTTTGAATCAGCAGGATCGGTTTGTAAATGGCGGAGATATGCTTTAAAAACCGGTTTTTCAGTTTCTGTAGCCTCTGCATATACCAGGGACTTCGAATTTTTAAAGGGGGCTCGGAAATTATTTTCTGAATTTTTGATCTGAAAAAATGAAATAAATCGGTTCAGTAATAACTGAGATATCGGGGAAAACGATTTTTTTATTTTTGAAGCCCTTGTTCAAGCTACAGATTTTTATTTTTATATAGATCAGTCATAAATGTTTTTATAAAATTTCGGTTTTTTAATAAACCAAATTCGTTCAGAATCAACAGAGTTATGGACCAAAAACAAATCTGTTAAGAATATAAATACACAAATATTAAGCATTGTAATGACTATTAGTGACGTTTTTTGTTTTTTGTATAGACAAGTAGTTTAGTTAGAAACAGCAGTCATATAATGAATAACAGTGTTGTTGTTGTTCTTTGTATATGCAGTCTGTACAAAAATAAATAGATATGGAATTGTTGTTGTTTATTTTTTAAAACTAAAACATATCTGTTAAGAATATACATAGATACATACACAAACATGTATGTATATTAAGCATTGTAATGACTATTAGTGACGTTTTTGCCTATAAGACAAGTAGTTTAGTTAGCAACAGCAGTAATATAATGAATAACAGTGTTGTTGTTGTTGTTCTTTGTATATGCAGCCAGTTTGTATATACACACATACAAAAATAAATAAATATGGAATTGTTGTTGTTGTTTATTTTTTAAAAGCAAAGCCTGCTATGATTGTTTTTTTTTATATATTCAAATTTTCGTAGTTTGAAAAAAATTTAGATTTATATATGTGAAAATATGAAAGCATACGTTAAGGCGAAAATTTTATTATTTGTCGGTAATATGATGTCGATAAGATAGTAAGATGGTAATAAGGTGAAGGGTATCAAAGATTCGGCACAGCCGAATCTTTTTTCAATTTCATTTTAAGAAAATTGGTTTATGCGACAATAACAACTGCAGATGGTGGAGCGAGGAGGAAGAGGATACATTTCATTTCCTCTGCGAGTGCGCTGCACTATCGCGCTATAGATTTAAATGTTTTGATTCCAATTTTTCTCAGAACCTGGAAGCTTTAAGAGGGATAAGTCCATAAAAGATCTTGAAATTTATTAAGGCAACAAAGATACATGTAATAAGTAATAATGGAGGTCCAGCAACAAGACAATCGAGACCCCGAATGGATTGACAAGGCATCAAAAGATTGACTGTAAAGAGAAGCACCTGTGGAGCTGAAGGAAATTATTATATATATATATATATATATATATATATATATATATATATATATATATATATATATATATATATATATATATAGCGTTTTTTGTTATGACGGTATATGCACCATTTTGGTTTCTGATAAAAAGTCAGCCCCAAGCTGTACACGGAAGCCGCCATTTATTAAAATACATTAAGTTGATACGGGAACTGCCTATTGAAATGCAAGAGATTGTTCAACGATCTGTTCAAATAAACGGGTTTTTCGCCCACCATGAAAATATTATATTATCAATGATAACGGATGAGTCCAAAGAGATTCGAATGGAGGGATATGATTTAATATTTAGAGCACGTACTAATATTGCTCAAAATGTACGACAATTTAACGTACCAAAAATTTTGTTTGATTCCGAATCTTTAAGAAATATGATAAATTGGAATGAGCTTGAACACATTACGGAACCACCATGCACGCAGTTCTATTCCGACAAGTATTTGAAAGAATATCACGATTCTAATGAAGTTATACAAATACCAGATAAAAAATATAATAATTATATAATTTATTACTTTTTAACGAATTTATTTTTAGATTTCCCATGCCATTCACAAAATACGGAGAGATTCGTTAAAGTAGTGAGTCAGTCTTGTCTATTTGTTACAGAAAAAAATCGTGCAGGCTTTATAGCAAATAAAATTGAGTCATGCAAGCTATATAGTAAAATCGAATCTCGAAAAGACTTTCTGTAAACTATTACTTATGTTTATTTATTTTAATCTATGTTAATATTTTAATTAAACGGTTAATATTTTTTAAACAAACATTTGTTATTTATTTATTTTGTTTTGCGTTTATTTTATAGTGCATAATTGCTTTGAACGAAATATTTTGATATCCATATTGACAAGGTTTATGTAAAATTCTTACCGACCATCTTGAAAAATTAATATACAAATAAGCACTACATATTTTATAAAGAGCAAAATTTGAGAATAATGAACTTTCTTCATAGATAATAATGAATTCTATTAAAATTATGATATTTTGTGGAATAATTACCAACATTGATTATTGAACTCAAAAGGTTTGTCCAGCAAACATCAGTTTTTCAAACGAAAAATTTTGATTTCCTTATTGGCAATGTTTAAGATAAATATTTAATCATACTGACCGTCTGGAATAATGAAAACTAATATTAAAAAAAATGAGCACTACATTTCAGAAAACAAGTAGAAATCTAAAAGTATAATTTTTTAACAAAATTTCATTAAAAAAACATAAAAATTTGTCATATTTTGTTGAATACCTCGAATCTTAGGCAATCTCCAGATTTGTTTTATATATAATTAGATGCGGCTTAAAAATGCCTTTTATATGATATCACATTTAATATATGGTATCTTGGAAGAAGTTACTTAATTTTTTAAAAAACCAAAAAAAAGGCCTTTTTGAAAAACCTCCCAGCTCACGAACGGTCAGCAGTAGAACCGAAATATTTTGGGGAACATCATAAAACATATCAAGGTAAATTTTGAGACGGGTAACTAAGTCACTTTTTTGAATGAGTCGCCTTAATATATATATATATATATATATATACTTTTTTTATTTTGTTATTTTTTTTGTCTTTCTTTCTTGAGGATTCACTATGGATCAGCATCATTGGTCTTGTGAACACACACTGTTCTGTGTGATCCTCTTACAACCTAACCTAACCTAAGGGCATAGAAATTCTGCACAACAAGCAAAGTGACATCGTCATCAGTCATATAAATAAAGATCGAGGCCACCAACATCATTTTCCCAAGTTAATACTCTCGTTTTTAAATGGAGTAACATGCCAATATATGTAAATGACTTTGTGGTCAAACTTTTAAAATTTCGTGGAAAATTCGTTAGTAAAAATGCTGTTGAAAGGAGTCTAACCCTTAGACAGTTAAGAGATGATTTTTTTCGCTTACAAAAAATTACTTAATTTAGAAAGATTTTTTAGAAAATGGAATGAAAACGGAGAGAAGCGAACTGTAGCCATAAATTCAATAAATTTCATGAAATCATAATTTATTGCAAATAATGTCTAAATTAATATGCTAAACGTCGTTTGCCGCAGAAGCAAAAGAAAAAAGATACCACAATTTTTAGTTTTTTTGCTTTAAAATTGAGTCATTAAGTAAAATTTTTTAAAATGTTCCCTTAATGCTCAAATAGAAAAAAATTTACGACTGTTTCGTTTATGAAGTTAATGTTACGATCTTTTGACTTTTGTTAATACATATTGATGTAATTTTTGTAGATATGAACATGAAATTTTTTCCAGTAAATAAAACCAACATATATATATAGTATATATCATTTTTAGTTTTTTGGTTGTTATGTCCTTTTGCATTTCATGTATATAATTTAATTCATGTTTTTACGACTATGTGGTTTACGGTTAAAACGTAAAATTATGAACATAAACATTCCATTTTAATAATATTTGTCCAATATATGCAGTAGAAATTTCCTGGAAGATGTAGTAGGTGTTAGGTTAGTTTGAAGAAGAAGATCACACAAAAAACACACCAATTAGTATTGAAAGTCTAGTATTTTAAATTTCCAGTTTGCTTATTTTGTCTCAGACTGACTTACTTCTTTAAATCATATGTTCCTTAATATCAAGATAAATCACATCCAGCTCCATATGCACGAGCTCTGATATGCTTAGTACCACTACCCTTCTGATACTTTTAATAAAGGAAGCTTGGGTATGGGAATAAAATATACTTTTATTTTTATAAAATTAAATACAAGTTTTATTAGGTAGGTACATAGTTACAGTTTAAATAAAAATTTCTAAATGAATTAAAAATACAAATTAATTTTCAGGTAGATGCTTAACCTTTCGATTCTTTGTCTGGTAAATTTGTTTTATTAATTTTTTAAAATTGAATTAATTAAGAATTGCAATAAATTATGCATGGCTCAGAAGTCATCTGAATTTTATGTTTTTGTCTGTTTTCATGTTTGACATTTGTACCCGATATCGTAATAATACAAAATTTTAAAATCTTGTTTCTTTTAAACCGTTACTGTTGACATTGACATAAATAAAATTACACGCAGACAAGTGAATTAAACAGCCATTCAAATAAAAAAAAAAAAAAAAAAAAAATACATTTCATTTTTACAAACATTTATTGTTATTTAATAAATTAGTTGATGACATTTGGACAACACAATTTCATATATCAATTGTTAAATAAAAAAATTACTTAATTGACATTTGACAAGCGTTAAACATAAAATAATTAACAAAATTAATGGTTAAAAACACGAATATTATAACAAAAATAAAATAAAAAATCGGTAATTGTAAACTTTATTATTTTCTGTTTATTTAACAGCAATTTAAATGTTTTCTAAATAAAGTAGCCAGGAAGTAGGGATTAAAATTCCCTAGATCTAAATTTTTTGTAAACTTTGTTACAAATCTGGTAATAAACTAATTTTAATGGTTTTACTCTGACAAACTTAGAGTTAATAGCGATGGATTAGAGTAGTGGTGCTATTAAATGAGATGCAAATGTGAGAAATAAAATATACAAAACAACGGAAAGACGGACAACATATATACTACATACATACTATAAGTAGTAAATGCTTACATACATACGTTCAATACAACTCAAAAATCTTAATGGGCATCTTTACACACAACATACAAACCGACAAATTTTTCAAATGAATGGAAAAAAAGTGAAAGTGTCAAAATGAATCGTTTACAACTGTTTACCCATAATATGCACATTATCAACAAACTATCTGTTCAGTTATTTTGCCTGTTCGTCCCGCGTCCCGAACATATGCCACACAATTGTATTTTTTTACACTTACAAACACACAGACCCTCAACTATATATTCATACATAAACCGGAGTTTTATCCATATTTAAATGTGAGTCTGTCGATCAGTCAGTCTGTTTTTATAAGTTTTTAATATATAATAAAATTAATATTTATTTAAGCCAGTAATACATAGTAGTACATAATAAATAAATATTTGATTATCACCGCAGTTTCCACATAAAAATCTTTTGTTACGAATTAGCGTGTGATTTACCAAAATGAGAAGATGAAAGAGAGAATGATAAAGGCTACAAAATTAACGTATTTAAAACCACAATATTTTAACTACAGTTATATTCAAATGAAGATTATATTGGCACATTTAAATCATTTAGCAATATGATGACAGCTGATTGTGACAGCAATCATCAGTCAGTTAGTAGTTTTAAAATAATTTTTTTGGTAAGTGTTGCCCACACACAGTTTTACATGAGAATTTAAATGTGTATTAAGTTGTTAATTATTTAAGTTGTTATTTCCTTATGGGTAACTGGATATTAACAATCTTTATTGCCAGAAATTAGGCATAAAATGCAGCGGTCGGCCGGATTTAGAAAACTATAAATTGTTTACAAATTCGGTTCAACTTTTGGACTTAAACAGATGAAAATTTTAATGCATTTTGAGGTGCTGAATTCGTTTTCCAAGATTAGTGCTAGTTTTTTAGATCTCGAAAAATTTGGAAACGCTAAAAATACTAAATAAGTTATACTAAAACCTAATATTTAAAAAATAATGTTTTAAACCCACTAAACTTGCAATGAAGTTCATTTTGTTCATAACAATCTTAATAAGCACAAATTATGAAGGATTTGTGAAAAAACTTAATTTTCTACATTCCCGTTTCAATTTTTTTCCGTTACGAGTAACGAAAAAGGAGAGCGAATACATTAAGATATATCGAAAATCCAAAATTAAGGACTGCGCACACTTTGAGGATTATAACTTTTATTATACATACGTAATAAAAATTAGTACCGTTAACTTGTTTGCATTTTCTATTATTCTCAGTAACTACCCAGCAAAAGCTTTTTAGTATTCGGTAATGGCAACTACTTATTTGAGTAGTTTCTTGGTAATGAGGCGTCGTTATTATTAGACTACTCTATATAATATAAATAAGAACTCAATAATAGCACAGTAATATTGCAATCATGTGGATCAGTGGGCTAGACAACCAGAAGGTTGTTGGTTCAATAACATTCTGATGCTGTTATTTTTTTTTTTTTAACAAAAATTGAAAAAGATATTTTATATTAAAAAAGTTAAGTGCGAGATTATGCACTGAGTAAGACGTTAGTCATTAATTTTTAATTGTTAATTTGTGCCCAAGTTCAAATCTCACTGACGGCAAAATTTTTTTCTTTTATCATATAAAACCCTGTGATAATCCCCAATGTAAATGGGCTCATACATAATTAAAATTTATTATCCAAACACATTTAAACATATAAAACAATTGCTAACAACGCAAATGAATTGGGTGATACAATTTCTTGAGTATTAAAAAAAAAGAGTTCACGATCACCGAAAGAACCCTAGTAACCGAAGAAAAAGTTAATTTACAGACTCTATATTCAGAAATCTATCGTGTAAAAATCAAGATTTTCAAATAAACCTTTGGTCTGGCAAAAATGTGAGGAAAAAAGCACTTCATTCATGACAAATGACACTTTTATTTTAGAAATGTACGCAAACGAATACCGTCAAAAAATAATCCTTCCTATCATTAGAAAACACAACGAATTCTAATTTTTCTGGCCTGATCTCCTTTCCCATTATTACCACAAAAATAGTTACTGGGGTACCAAACAAATGGTGCAGCTATGTATCGAAGAAAGGCAATCAACTAAACTGTCCAGAACTATTTTCTCTATTTTAAATGTATTGGGTCATAGTAAAAACATTTAAAGAATTCTTAAAGCTGATTTTCCAAAAAAATTTATTGTGCGCAATCCTTAGTACTTATGATTTTGGAATGAAGGGCATAAGAAGTTACTACTATTGGATTCTAATGCTATTAATTCTAAAACATAGTAAAGCATAATTTTGTTAATATATCGAATACTGGAAACATTTTTGATAAAGAAGTGTAGATTTGAATTCCACACAGCAAATAACGTTAATTTTTTAGGCTTAAAACCGTGTATAATTATGTCATTGAACTTTCTTGGATGTAAGGCTGATAAATTTAACCTCTGTGTATGCACGGAATGGAAGCATATCCCCTTATTTCGTAAATCCCTTCACCACAGTTCGAAAAAATTTTCATACAAATTTTTGAAAAACAAAAACAATTTATATGAAAAGTTTTTCAAAGTGAGGTGAAGTGTTTTACAAAATTAGGCCCATAATAAATTATGGAATTTTAAAATCCTATGTCTTACATTGTAAAATTAGTGTACATATGACGACGATAATTTATATTTTTATATTAATTTATTATAAATCTTTCGGATAATTATCGCAGATTTCCAAAGCCTTGAATGCCAGTTTTCTTTATTTCCATCTGAAATGTTTATCTTACTACCAGTGTTGCCAGTTTAGCTTTTTAAGGCTAAATCTAGCCATTTGACTTTGCTTTTAGTCTCATAATTTTCGTTTTAGCTTCTAGCTTTTTTTAGCCTTTTTTTGATTCTTAACATAGCTTTAAAAAAGCTAAAAGGTTACTAATTTTACATAATCATCAATTTAAGCAATTTTGTGTATTAATTCGCACAAAAAATTAAAACTATTTATGTGTAACGAAAATTTTTGCTTGCTGCGCTTCATTCAACAAGAATATTTTTTAAAAAACTTTATTACTCATAGGAATTATTTGTTATATTTATAAATTCACTAATATATCTTTAAGAAATACCAAAAACTAATGAGAACAAAAAAATAAATGCGTTTTTAAATAAAAAATATATTAGCTTTTTTCTGGCTATATTTTTTATTTTTTTCTGATCTTTTTTAAAGTCCAATTTAGCTTCTTTTTTTCTCAAGTCCTGGCAACACTGTTTAATACTTGAGTGAAATTAGAATATTTAAGGAAAGGTAGATTTATGGTCCACCATCAGTAGCTGCAGTAAAAATCTTTAGTCATTTTGGCAACTAAGTAAGATAGTGATGGATTAACAGACTTAATATGTTAATAAGTGTTTGCAGTTTACTTTATGAACATTTTGAATATTTATTTTTCCCAATAGTTTAAGGAACAACATCATATCTTTAAGATTCATAAAACAAAGTTTTAGACCTCTAGTAATGGAGGCTAAAATGTAACCTTGAATGTAACGTACATATATTTCTTAGTTTTTATGCGATAATTAAATAATATTTATTTCATTAAAATTTATATATTTCAGATATAAAAAAAGACATAATTATTTAATATTTTCCGGTGGATTTTGCATGCTGCTAGTTGAAGTATTAACATTCCCATACGAAAAGAAACCTAAACAAATATATTAAAACGAGCGTAACCCGGTGCGCTTCGCTACCCCCTAATAGGGAATATAAAACAATTGCTACTGTTTAGGGGTTTTAAAAAGTGGGCGTAAAATATGGGCGTGAACCCAGTTCTTACATAGCCTTAAACGACCACCGTTACTGGTGCTATCTGTATGTTAAATTTCTTAAAAATCGGTACAGGCGTTTGAGAGTTATAAAAAGTGGGCGTGGCATACAACCCAGTTCATACATAGCCTATAATGTCCAGCGGTAATGGTACTATCTGTGTGTCAAATTTGGTGAACATAGGTGTAACAGTTTAAGAGTTTTAAAAAGTGGGCGTAAAATGTGGGCGTGGCATCCAACCAAGTTTATACATAGCCTATAATGACCACCGGAAATGATACTATCTGTGTGTCAAATTTCGTGAAAATCGGTACAACCATTTAAGAGTTATAAAAAGTGGGCGTAAAATGTGGGCGTGGCATCCAACACAGTTCATACATAGCCTATAATGATCAGTGGCCCTGATACTATCTGTGTGTCAAATTTCGTGAAAATCGGTGCAACCGTTTGGAAGTTATAAAAAGTGGGCGTAAAATGTGGGCGTGGCATCCAATCCAGTTCGTACATAGCCTATAATGATGAGCGGCACTAATACTATCTGTGTGTCAAATTTCGTGAAAATCGGTCCAACCGTTTGGAAGTTATAAAAAGTGGGCGTAAAATAAGGGCGTGTCATCCAATCGAAATCTTACATAGCCTATAATGATCAGCGGCACTGATACTATCTGTGTGTCAAATTTCGTGAAAATCGGTCCAACCGTTTGGAAGTTATAAAAAGTGGGCGTAAAATGTGGGCGTGGCATCCAATCGAAATCTTATATAGCCTATAACCACCTCTGGCACTGGTATTATCTGTGTGTCAAATTTCGTGAAAATCGGTTCAGTCGTTTAGACGTGATTGACGCACAAACAAACAAACAAACAAACAAACTTACACCTCATTTTTATAATATATATTAGGATAATACGATACATAGTAATAGTATAATAATAAAAGTTCAAAATGTTGCAATAAAATAAAAACAAAAACTTAAAAAATCTTAATAGAGGGCATGACTCGTCATATTGCAAACCAGGTTTGTTATTTTTTTTTTTTTTATATTTAATTTTATTTATTCCATTTTGCCAAAAATTGGCACATATTATGTAAAACATTAACCAAAATATACTTATAAGAAATACAAAAACAAAATCAATGTAAAAGGTAAAAATGTTGAAAATAACAATAATAAAAAAAAGAAATAAAAAAATAAATAAATATCACAGAAGTACAAACAAAAACCTAAACACTATGAGAGTAAAGTTAACGCCAGACCAGAAAGCTCAGATTTTAAATCCCATTGTGTGTGTGTGTGTAAGTTTGAGGGTAAATCTGGGTATTTTATCAATATAATGCACAGTAGATAAAATTGAAAAAAAAATATTTAAAAAATTAAATAGTATTAAGTTTCATTAGTAGAATTTTTTAAATTTATTTGGTCTAATATGTAAGTTATCAAAATTATAAAAGTCGCCAAGTGAATGCGAACTTAACTTCTAGAAAAACAGAGGGTGAAGGATAATTTGCATATTACTTACTGGGTCACACATCTTGGTCTAATTATACCCTACACCACCAAAGGTGGTTGGGGTATTATGTGTTTGTGCAGAAGTTGTAACGCAGAGAAAAAATCTTCGGACCCCACCTTAAAATATACCGTTCGACTCAGAATCACTTTCTGAGTCGATTTAACGATGTCCGTCCGTTCGTCCGTCTGGTCGGCTGGCTGGCTGCTTTTTTCAACACAAGGACGAAGCCTATTGAATTTGGTTATGATCGGCCCATTATTTCACCTAGCCCCCATACAAATGTCCTCCCGGAAAAGGGTTAAACGATCATAAATCCCTTAAATATAGCAATATTTTAATGAAATTTTGCGCATATAAGTTTCACATAAGTCTAAATAAGTGTGCCGATTTTTAAAAAGATCGGTCCATAATTAACCATAGCTCCCATATAAACCTCTTTTCAGAGAATCACTTTAACAGGCATAAATCCCATTAAAATGTTAGTATCAAGTTAATATTCGACACAAATAAGTTCTATATGAACATAAATGATATTGCCAAATTTTACAAAGATCGGTCCAAAATTTACCATAGCTCCCATATAAGGCCCTCTTTCGGGAATCACCCAAAAGTGAATAAATTCATATAAATGTCAGAATCATCGCATCAAATATTCTGTATTCGTATGTTTTATTTCATATTTATGAGTATCGGTCCACATTTGACTCGAAGTTAAATAAAAGACCCCTCCCCGAATTATAATGTACACAATGGTGTAGGGTATCATATAGTCGGGCTGGACCGACTATATCTTTTTCTCTCGTTTTTAATTTTAATTTAATTTTTTGTTTAATTTGTCTATTAAAAGGGCTTTATTTTTTGCTTTTATTTCATGAAGATGGTGGTTCCGGAGATGAAAATATATAATAATTATTTGTAATAGGCTTAAAAGTTGAGCTCAAAGCTTTGATCTAATTTTTTTAAATTAACAATTTGGTGACTTTTTGAATAGCTCAGATGTATTTTGGGTCCATATTTAGATATTTACATGGTAGCTTAAACAATTTAAGATTTCGTGGTATAAAGATCTTTCGTATTATCTATGACGTGTCTAAAAACATTTTTTATTTTCTAATTAAATTAAATAAAAAGACATTTTAATTAAAATTATTTTAATTTGACACATCATAGAAAATATGTACCATAGAATAGAACTAGAAGTTTATGTGAGAGCCACCCTATACTAAAATTTCAAAAAATGTACTCATTTTTTTGAAAATACAAAAACAAATTATATGTGACTACATGTATTTTGTTTTTGTATGAATTAGGTTTCTGACAATTGAATTAGGTTTTTTTCTCTCACATAAATATCTAGTATTTAATCTATGATATGTACATTGATACGAAATATCTTTATTCCTCGAATTCTTAAATTGTTTAAACTGCCAATTAAACATCTAAAGGCGGTTCATCGGAGCTAATCAAAGAGTCACCAAATTGTTTGTCCCGAAAATTTCCAAATGAATATAAAACATAAACTTTTAGTGAAGTCCAAGAAGAAAAATAAAAACAAATTATTTTACCTGCACACTATTTAATCTGATAAATTATTGCGAAGAGTCTGTCAAAAAGTTTATTTTATATCTTCGTCTCGAGATCTTCTACTATGATCCATTTAAGCGACATACCCATGGAATTAGTGAAAAAAACGTAATTTTAAATTACCAAATGCCGAATATATAATTTTGTTACCAGTTCTTCTAAGAAAGCCTTTGATAGACTCCTCGTTAATTATGTATCTTAAAAAGAGCATTAAATCAAGTCTTGTAATCTCTTGTCCAATTAAAATCGTCCGCAAATATTAAATAAAAATCTCTTCCGGGTTCCTTTTAAAGGATTTCGATTTTTTTTTTTTTTTTTTTAATTTTATGCAGGAAATCACATTCATAAATATAAATTTTATTTTTTATTTTTTTTTAAATTCACGAGGAACTCATTACCGTTCAGACCTAAAAAATATGAAAAATGTTCGTTGACAATTTTTTCAACGCATTTTTTTTTTTCAAAATGAATTTAATTTCATTGACTTTTTTTAAAGGCTGCTTTGGTAAAATAAATTTTATTAATATCAATGTAATCGATAATGAAATTTGTGGAGCCTTCTTTTAGGCTTTTAAAACTAATTCGAGGACGCTGAATCCAATGGCGCTATGTTTTTTAAGGGTAGTCATAGTTTTAAAGTAATAAATAAATAAATTTTAGCAAATGAGTAGTTAGATGGTTCGCAAAACAATTCATTATAAGGGCTGTGCATGAAAAATTAACCCCCTTATTTTGTAAATCCCTTCACCACACTTTGATAAAATTTCCATACAAATTTTTGAAAAACAAAAACAATTTACATTAAAAATTGTTCAAAGTGAGGGGAAGTGTTTTACAAAATAAGGCCCTAAGTGCATACATTTCAGCTTATAACAAACGAGAATGTTATATTCGGCTTGGCCGAATCTATAAAAAATATTACCTTATAGTGGGTGAACCACGGCCATTTTTTGTTTCCGAGTTTACATTTGTCCTTGAACTGTTTGAGTTGCAGTTGTGACAACGGGTTTGGTATTTAAAGGTTCTAAATAATGCCTTCGAATGTTGATGTGCATCATACATGAGAGAGAACTTAATGCCTATTTTGGAAGTTATTGATAGCACTGCTTGGCAAAAAAAAAATTGGTCTAGATGGAATTCGACATGCTTAACACGAATCAGCTTTAAGCTTTTTCCCATCAGGTCGAAATTCTTTATGGGCGTGTCTATATTTCTCCCTAAATAAGCCCATTACTCAATAACGATGAGTACGATTCATATAAGTGATACACCAAAAGATGCGTACTAAATATGTTTTTAAGCCACCCAAACATTATTTATTATGTGCTCAATAGTTTCGGAGTTATTTCAAAATTAGTGTCCGAAAAAAAATTTAAGATTTTTTATCTAAAATTCTTTTGAAAATGAAAACATCAATCATGTTTCAGATTATCATCTTTATCGCAAAGCAAATAATCTTAAATCTTACATGAAAAATGTATCAAGAATGGTGTGTATCATCGTACACACCGTACTTGAGTTATGAGGAAATATTCCAGAGCTGATGGAAAAAAACTGAAAGCAAATTCGTGTTTAACAGCTCAAAATCCATTCGTCTATAAGGGAGGTTTTTTTTGCCGATTAGTGTAATTACTTTTAAAATTGTTACAATAAACGTCTTTTAAACAAAAAAAAATTTACTTATTTTTAAGAAAATATAATATTTAAATTCAACAAAGTTAAACATTTTTCATAAAGAAATCTGAAACATATGCAATATGAATTTTAGCCGTTTTTTTGTTTCTCTTTTTTTTTCCAAAATATTTTAATTTCGCTCCACTGTATATACCTTTTACAGTGGCTAGAGTTAATGATGTGAGTTGGTTTTATTTTAAGACTATCGGAGTCTGCTAGATTGCCGATATTTCACACACACAAACTCATACTTAAACAAAATACTATAATAAAAAATATTATGCAATTTCCAGTGACCTTTCTTTTTTTTATTGTTAATGTTGTTATTGTTTTTGCTTTGTGATTTTTATTTGTGTTTTGTTATAACATTTCATTTCCACTACTCTCTTCATGAGGTGTGTGGTTATGTTTATTATGTTTGTGTATGTTTTTTTTTTTTTTTTTTTTGACTAAATTTATTTATTTTATTAATGAATAATTAAGCAGAAAAAAAATGGTAAATTAACAAAGCTAAAGAAATGTTTATGAATATTTGTGCAATTTTTATCACAGAAAATTTTATTGTGGTAGTCCCAAAGTTTTTTTGATCGTCTTTTTTTTTATTAATATGTTACTACATATATATTTATATGTAAGTATTATTGGTTGATTAAATTAGCAAATTTTTTTAATGTTATTGTGACCAATATGACCAAAATACAAAAATGAACAAAATTTAGTTTATCTTAAGAATGGATATAACATCTTCATTTCAAAGAAAATTACCAGACTAAGAGCAGAGAAATACATATGTACTTAGTATATATACGATTTGTTAAACAAAGATTGTACTTTAAATAACCTACTTAAGTATTTACACTCTTATTTATAAATTTTACATTTGTAGTGGTATATATGTATATGTATAAATAAATGGAACTCGTTAATAAATTTGGCATACTTTACGAAAATGAGAGAAAAAATACATATATTTTCAATTTTGTTAAGAGAGAGAGGAAGACTGATCACGTCCCTTTCAACATCTTGATTTGTACATTTTTAAAGCCTAAAATACAAATAAATAATACTCCGTAGACAAACATTTTTTGACGTTACTTTTTTTGCAGGAATTCAAAAGATGAAATCAATGTACAATTTTATTTATGGTGGTAGTTTCGAGATAAGTAAGTATGTATGAAAATACATACATACATATATTCCTAATACAGTGTTATCAATTCAGTTAAACGAAACGCTGAAAAACAATAGTAAAAATGTTTGTAAAACTTTTCTCAACTTTCAAAAAACATATTCATATAAAATAATTCCACTTCCGATATAGGTACATACTTATGTATAAAAAAATTTAGTGAAACAATGTAATTTAACTATTTTAATTTTTGAGGTTTGTAATTTTTTGTGAAATTTTAAATTGAAATTTTAATAAGACAAATATTTAATTAAATGAATGCAACTATAAGATTTTTTATTGTTTGGAAAAATCAGACTTTATTTTAGATTAACGTGACCAGACATCCCTCTTTTTTAACTTCGATCCCGCCTAAAATATTTTTCCCGCTTTTTATTAAGAAATCCCGCTTTTCTAACATTAACAATTACTTATTTGATTTCCTTATTTACATTTTCTATAATTTTTTTTTTTTTTCTCTCACATAAATATCTAGTTGTTAATCTATGTTTTGTTATTTCAGACGGATTTTTAGAACATTTGTGTGAGGTATATTTAAACAATTTCAAAAAAATGTTTTGACATGAAATTTGATCTCAAGGTTAACATGGATATTTTCATATTTTACCTTAAATAACCCAGCAAAATAACGATCAAGTGCTTCCTAAAAAGAACATTTTCACTACTTAAAAAGTGTAACTAAATGCATATTTTGAACTTTTTTGGAAGTTCTTTATAATTACTTCCAAAAAAGTGAAAATAAATGAAATTTTTGCGGGAAAAAAAGTTAATAATTTCTAAAAGAATAAAATTTTAAAATATTTTTATTATCTTTTATTACAGTTAAAACTGAATTTTTATTAAAAAAAATTATAAACATATTTTTAAGAGAAGTACTTCGAAAGCAATGAACAAGAAGTATAGAAGAAGAACATCCTGCCAATGACAACCATTGGTTAAAAAAAGAACTTCTGCAGCTCTTTTCACCACTAAGTACTTCCTTCCAATGACAACACAATGTTAAATTCATGACTTTTTCAGCTCATTTTCAGTTCCTTTTTTGCTGGGTAACTATCTGGAAACATATAACGATGTGCCTTTGTTTCGGATTGGATACTTTTTTTTATTTTTGTATAAACTAAAAGTTATAAAAATATAATATTGGCAGCCGATTCAAAAAGGTGAAAAAGTAACAGTCTATCGGATTATTTTGATAACGGTTTTTTATAGGTAACGGTATTTTTAGTTATTTCGGTAATGGTATTTTATGGCTAACTTTTGTTTCATAAATTTCGAAGTATCGGTTCAAAACCATAAAATATAATTTGTAGTCAAATATTATAATGACGAGCTGGGGTAGCTATAACTTTATTACAAATTTTATTTCAACTTTATTAAAAATAATAACATTTCTTAAACCCAAAAATAAGGCTAACGGTATTTTAATATTATCGGTATTTCAAACTATTTCTGTAACGTTTTTTTGCGTTATATATTTTAGCGGTAACCGTTTTTCAATTATTTCGGTAACTGTATTTAAGGGGTAACGGTAGTCAAGTTTAAAGTTTTTTTTAGCGGTAACGGCAACCAACTTTGGTTTTATTGTTAACGGGTCTAAGAATTATTTAAGAAAATCTATTGATATCAAATTCAAAAAGTACCAAGTTTTTTATTTCAAATTGGGTCGTGAATAAGGTGCTTGCGAGAGAACAGCAGATCTAGATTTTTAATTTTAATTGAGATATAAAAATAAAATCCCTCTTTTTTACAAAACTTTTCAAAATCCCGCTTTTTCCATACAATTTTGTTCAGAATCCCGCTTTTTAGTCGTTCTTGTCCCGCTTTTTGACAAAAACCCTCTGGTCACGTTATTTTAGATGCATATGCACTATTTAATCTCATACAACGGCCACTGCTGTCGATCGCAAATTAAATGGTAATATGTATGTATGTATGTATGTATGTATGTACATTAGAGTGTTCCGAGGAAAGCCTTTTTCGAGATTTCGATGTAGGAAGACCTCTCAAACGATGCTTAAAAATCAAATGGATATCAAAAAATTCGTAATTTTATGCTGGCTATGGAAAAAATATTATTTAAGTATTGTTCCCATGAGATTTTGTTTATGGATCAAAATGTTTGCGAAAATTTTATATTTTTTTTTATAATTAGCTAAAAATTAAAAATTCTTTGATACTCAATACTATTTTTTGGACGAAATGTTCTAGACCCGTGACTTTCAATCGCTGGTAGGGAACTGAAGATCAATTCTAAACATTTTTCTAATATTTTTCCCAGATTAAGCTAATTTTTACGCACCATTTGAGGGGTCTTCTTCTTTGAAAAAAAAATTTATCCTCAAATTTCAAATTTAACCTTTCGTTAACTAAATCCATAAAATTGACCCTCGAGCTCTTAATGGGTTAATTACGTGTTATCTTCAACAGTAGCAGGATAGACCATTCCTATCATACATAAAAACCTAAACTATTTTGAAAAATTTCCGAAATATATAATATTATCTATTTGAGCAATGAAAATAATTTAAAAAATTTTAGTAAAATCTTAATATTCCGCGACTGAAAAGAGACATATTACTTAATTATTTAAATGAATATTCAAGTTCGTAATATGGATCTATTATAATTTGAATTTTTTTTTTTTATAACTAAAATTTTTATAATGATATTGAAAGATATACATACGTAATTCAACTCACGTAAATTTTAAGATTGAGATGTAATATTTTGGGAATCATATAAGAACATACTAATGTTCACTTGTAGAGGGGTACATTTGCAACTTTTTTTTTCAGCAATATATATATATATATATATATATATATATATATATATATATATATATATATATATATTAGGCTCGCCCTCTTTTACATGGAAAAAATAAAGGTTTTTAAATTTTCAGTCTCACCCCCTAGAAATGTTCAAATAGTCCAAAAACAATAAAATACAAAGTTTCAGATTGGTTGGAACAAATTTAGAGGTGGCTCAAAGCGATTGAAATATCAAAAATTTTAGTTTTTTTATTCTGTTCAACCATACCTAATTCATTAGAATTTAAATTTTCCTCGCTTTCATCCTTTTGAATTCCCAGTAAAATAAGATTTCATCCAAAACTTCTGATAGGGAATTGAAACTCGGCATTTGGTTTGTCTTGGTATGTTAAACATTATGTAAACATTTTTCTGTAATCCGTTGTCATGCCAAGTTTTGTTTCTCTCCTTCAAATACTGGATGAAATTTTATTTTTCGGTGTCTATTTGTCCGAAAATCACGTATTTTACGGTAATTTTATTTTAATAACTATTATGTTATTATGTTATTAGTATGAATTTCAGAAAGCTCATATTATGAGGAATTCAACAATATATAAACCTAGAAAATTGCGTTTATAATTAAAAAAAAAAAAAAATTAAAAAGTCATTTTTAAGATTTTAATCACTTTGAGCCACCTCTAAATTTTTTTCAATCAGTCTTAGTCTTTCGACTATCCGAACATTTCCAGGGGGTGAGAATCAAAATCTGGATACTTTTTGTAATGAGGGCCACCCTAATATATATATATATATATATATATATATATATATATATATATATATATATATATATTAAAGTGCCTCACGAAAAAAAGTTCCAAATGTACCCCTCTAGAAATGAAGATTAGTATGTTCTTATATTATTCCAAAAATATTACATCTCAATGTTAAGATTTACGTGAGCTGGACCATTTTTAAAACACCTCTGAAATTACATATGTAATTATTTAAATAGTTTAGTTATAAGAAAATTAACTTCAAATTCATACTACGAACTTCAATATTCATTTAAATAATCCTCCCCCATAGACGAATAGTTGGACTTGACGTATTTTGATGTGCTAAACACGAATCTGCTTTCAGTTTTTTTCCATCAGGTCTGTATTTCGCCAGTAGTAAGGCCATTACTCTCGTATATTTCTTCATAACTCAAGAACAGTATGTACGATTGACATAAGTTATACACCAAAAGATGCATACTAAAAATATCTTCAAATCATCCAAACCTAATTTTTTATGTGCTCAATAGTTTCGGAGTTATTTTGAAATAAGTGTCCGAAAAAAATCATTTTCATGCAAAATTTTAGATTTTTTTGTTACTAAAATTTATTTTAATAAATGAAAACATCTAAAATGATACAATTTATCATCTTTATCTTAAAGCTGGTAATGCTGCGAATAAAATAAGGCATGTATCTTCAAAATTGATGCACAAATCTAAATTTTATTCACAGTTAAGTAAAAATACCCATGTTACATACAATTGAGTAGAAATACAGTGGTGGCCAAAAGAATTTTTTTTATTTTTTCTTGAAACAAAAATAGGTGGACTAGGTGGATTTTGACGAGTTAAACAAGAATCTGCATTCACTTTTTTCTATCGGGTATTGATTTTTTTTTTATGTGCATGACTATTTAGCGGTCACACTATAAAATTCGAGAATGGTTTGTCAAACTTAGGCTATAACTCAAGAACCCTTTACACGATTTTAATAAGTGATACATAGAGTTTTTCACGGGAAATCCCGGGACGAGAATTCCCGGGAATCCCGCCAGGTTTTTACTCCCGTAATCCCGGGAAATCATGCGGGAATTCCCGGGATTTCTTGTATATGCAAAATGTTTATATTTTCTAACTTATATATGGATATTTTTGCTTATAATGTGTTTTTTACATTTGTTTTTATACCCTACACCACCGGCTCTATGAAATAGCTCCCAATGAAATAATGTCAAAAAACGAAAATGAAATAAGTCCCAAAAAATTTCATACATTTTGGAAGTTCTTTCATATGAAATAACTCCTAAATATTGTTTAAATTATTGCATTTTTTTAGGGAGTAACTTAATTTTCTTATGAAATTATTTCATTTTTTAAAAATACTAATAATGAAATAAGTCCCTTCAAAAATTTATTTTGGGGTTTGTTTCATTATTCAAAGAATTAAGAAATTATTTCATTTCTTAAGGATTTATTTCATTTTCTTAAATTTGGGTTAATTTTAAAATTTCTGAATGAAAGTCTAATAAGTCTTTATTTATGAACTATATTTTCAATTCTTTTAAGAAGTCATTCATTTCATCAAGTTTGAAGAGTGTTTTCTTTAAAATCTTATATGTTATATGTTATGTAATGCATATCGCTCATTTGTTACTCATAACTCCAAGAATCTAATTTTCCAGGAGACGCAGTTTTAGTTATTAAAAGTTATGTAATTTTTTTTAAAACTTCTAAATGAAAATAATATTATTGTCAAATAGGTAGTTTTTCTAGATATCTTAGTGATGATGACTATACAAAAGCCGAAGCATAACTTAAATAATATATTGTTTCAAGTAATACGCAATAGGTAACGTAATTAGAACATGATTTTTTCGCGGAACTGCTTATAATCTGAAATGTTAATACACCAGACTTTTTCAGTTAATAAAAGAACTTTAATTGCTGTTCATTAGTGATTTTAAACCGATATCTGTACTATTGCGGGAAATGAGTGATATACTAATATTAAATTTGCCTATTAATGAAGACGATTATAATAGCTGGAAGCGATGAAGCGCCGCAGGCTAAACATTTTAATAAAAAATCGCTCGAATTTTTATTAAAAATTTTCAATAGAAAAGTTTTTTCATTTTACCATATCTTATTAATAACTTGAAAAAAAAAAAAAAATAAAAAATAATAACTTTTAGTTGAAAGTCAACAGCACTACAGAGACATTTTCAATAAAAAGTCACCCGATTTTTATAATGTTTTCTATTTAACAATTAATTTTTTAAATTTCTAATAGAAAACAAGAAATATTAATATTAAAGCTTCAAACATTTTTAAAATATACATATGTATATAATTTGGGACTTATTTCATTACTTTTTGAAATTATTTCATTTGCATTTATTTCATTTTCTTGTATGGGAGTTATTTCATTATGAAATGAAATCTAAAATTTGGGTTTTATTTCATTATTGTTTTTGAAGTAATTTCATTTCTTTTAGGATTTATTTCATTTAAAATATTTTGGATTTAATTCATTTTTTTAGGTCCTTTTTCATTAGGACTTATTTCATGGGACTTATTTCATTAGGAGTTTTGTCATTTTGCACCATAGGTGGAGAGGGTATTATGCATTTGTGCTGATGTTTGTAACACCCAAAAATATTGGTGTAAGACCCACCTTAATTTATACTAATCGTAACCTTGTAATCAAATTACAGGTCGCAATTTTTAATCAAAATTTATGAAATTTGGTACACAGGTTTCTTTTTGTTCAGGGAATTGGATATGATCGGTCCATTATTTTACCTAGCCCCCATACGAATGTCCTCCCGGAAAAGGGTTTAACGATGATAAATCCCATAAATGAAATTTGGCACATATTACCCTTAGCTCCCATATAAACCACTTTTTAGAATATTACTTTAATTAAAATGTCAGTATCAAGTTAATATTCGACACAAATAAGTTTTATATAAACATAAATTATGCTTAATTGTGCTTAATTTTACAAAGATCGGTCCATAATTTACCATAGCTCCCTTATAAGGCCCCCTTTCGGGAATCACCCAAAAGTGAATAAATTTATATGGATGTCAGCATCAACGTAGTATTCTGCATTCGTATGTTTTATTTTAGACTTATAAGTATAGGTCTACATTTGTCTCCAAGTCTAATAAAAGACCCCTCCCAGAATTATAATGTACTCAATGGTGTAGGGTATTATATGGTCGGGCTTGACCGACTATATCTTTTTCTCTCGTTATTTATTTAATTTGATTTTGTTACGAATTTAAATATTTTTAAGAAAATTTCTAAATAAGTTTGATATTTTTCGCATAACAGTCTGAAAACAAAATATGTATTATTTTTTTCTTTTTTGCTGAATAATTTATAAAGAAAAAAATTTGATTTTGCAATTTTTTTCATTGTGGTCAAAAATAATTTGTACTAGTGTGAAGTAAAATTCCACATTTAAAAAGTATATTTATTAAACGATTTGAAGATGTAAAAAAGTATTCAAACTTTAAATGTAGATGGTTTTCTTATCAGATAAATTTTCACTAATAAAACTATGCAATTTAATGGGTCCAATTGTCCAGGTACTGAACATGATGCAAACTAATTTTTGAGCTTAGGTTTTCCTTAGTTATAGATTAATAGTATAGCATAAAAATAGAATGCTATATTTAATTATTTTTATGAGAAAAATGTAATATTTTATGAGAAAAAATAATTTAGTATGGGTAAAACCATGATTCATAGAAATGGGTTATAAACCTGGGACGAAAGGGCTTCAGAAATCAGTTAAATTCCTTAAGGTTTTCTTAACAACAAGCTTATTTCCGTAAAAATATCGAAAGATTTTACCCATGGGGTAATCTTAAAACAAAGGTATTGATTCGATTTTCGGATGAGTTGGTTAAAAGTTTTCATTTAATGTTCAATATTTCAAAATGAACTGAATTAGTTTAAATTTTATGATTAGTTCTTTTTAACACTTTTTATCTTTTATTTAACTGAATATTTTTAATTATTTATTTTTGGCGGGAATTCCCAGGATCCCGGGAAATTTAAAAATCAATCCCGATTTCCCGGGAGCGGAAAAAGTGCGGGAAAAGAAAAACTCTAGTGATACATCAAAAGATGCATACGATAATTGTCTTCAAGTTATGTCAACAATATTTTTTATTCGCTCACAAATTTTAGAGTTATGGATCAAAATTTTCACCACTTTTCAAAAAAATTAATTTTTAAATTTTCTGTACTCATTACCGAATAACTACGGAAATATTAACTGGTCAAAAAATTATATAAATTCAGCTCAAAAACAATTTAGGTCGCTATATATTAAAGTTCAATTTATCTTAATTGGACAAACTGTTCTCGAGTTATACAATTGTGACTGCCTAAAGGCAGGGTCATAGTAGTCATGCCCATAAAAAAATCAATGCATGATAGAAAAAAAGTAAAAGCTGATTCTTATTTAGCACGTAGAATTTCATCTAATCCATCTATATTTTTTTTTTTTAAGACGAAAAAAAATTTTTTTTTTTTTTTTTATTTTTGTATTTCCACTTAGCTATAGGTATGTATGGGTATCTAAACTTAACTGTAAATCCAATCAAGATTTGTGCATCAATTTTTATGATACGTGGCCTTATTGAATCGTAGTTTTGCCAGCTTTGAGATAAAGGTGATAAACTTAAATATTTTTGATGTTTTCACTTAAAAAAAAGTTTTTGTAGAAAAAATAAATCTTGAATTTTGCATGGGCGGATAAAAATTTCATAGTAGAGCGATTTAAAGCTAATTTTATTCCGCATATCGTGGTATATCATTTATATAAATCGTACATACCGTACTCAAGTAATAGTGAAATATAATCGAGTAATCGGCATATTTGGGGCACAATATTAGACACGCCCATAAAAAAAAAATCCCGACCTGATGGAAAAGAACTGAAAGCAGATTCGAGTTTAGCATGCGGAATTCCATCTAGTCTACATATTTTTTTTTTTTTAAGTATTATGTCTCTTTTCATTCACGGAATATTAAGATTTTACTAACATTTTTTATCATACATATTTTCTTTTTTCAAACATTCTATATATTTCGGACATTTTTCAAAATATCTTGGGTTTTAATCTACCATAGAAATGGTATATTCTGTTACTATTGAAGATAACACGTAATTAACCCATGAGCCAAATTTTATGCATTTAGTTCACAAAAGCCTAAAGTACTTATTACTTTTAAATATTGATAAATTTATGAAAAGCATAATAAGCATTTAAAATCGCGACAATAATCGAAAAAAGGAGTTTTTTTAATTTAACCGCCATTTTACACCAATTCGCCGCTTTTTTGATAAATTTATGCTTTTGAGGACATGTATGCCCTTAATTGACCATTTATTTGATATAAAATTTAACTTAACCAATTATGGACCGGAAATCCCAAAATATTATTTGTGCAACTAAAGGGTTAAATGAATGCACATATCAATAGTACTTAATGAGACCTTTCCAATGATGCGTTAAAATATAATTTACGATGAAAAATGTCCAAAATATTCAAACTTTAATAAAATACTATTTAAAATAAAATCATTTAAAATTTTAATTTCGCGAGAATGAAAACAAATTTTAAATTATTTTTTATTCAATATGTATTAGACGTTTTTCTATTATATTTTGTAATTTTTTTTACAAAAAGTTAAAAACTGTGTATACTGTCGACCGAAAACCATATTTTTGAAGGTATTTTAAAAATCCAGCTCACGTAAATTAGATAATTGAACCGAAATATTTTGGGAATTAGTTTAAAACATATCAATCTTTAATTTCAGGGGGGTACATTTCCAACTTTTTTTTTATCTCCATACAACCCTATGGATCCATTTAAATCTCTCCAATTTTATTTTTGTGAATTTTGAAAAATTCGCGAATTTATTCACGATTTTGATTTTCCGAAAAGTAAAAAAAATCGCAAATGTGTGTATTTTAAAACATCAATATCTTTAAAAGTTGTTAACGGATTTTATTGATTCAAATTGCATATATAAGAATAATATGTCCACTATAAACGTAGTGATTTAAAGATAATATTATCATTTCATATTTTTTTTTTTTCTTCTTCTGATATAAAAAACATTATGTTTGCTAAAAATTGCAATATAAATTGTTCTGGGACAAAAAGGTCCACTATTTTAAATAAATTTAAAAAAAAAATGTGCAAATTTTTTCATATTTTTTTTTAACTTTATACTGGTTTTAAAATCAAAAAAATTCGACGTATAGTTAAGGAGTTATAAACATTTAAAGTTACGTATTACTAAAAGAGTATAATCTAAAAAAATTAAAAATCAACATTTTTTAAAAAATTTAAATTTTTGTATGAACAAATTTATGGAATTTTTTTAAATATTAAAAATAGTAGATTTTATTGTCCCAAAACAGTTATTTTTGCAAAGATATTGCTTTTTAAAACATTAAAAGAAAATTAAAATCGAAAGGGTAGAAATTTTTCAAAAAAATTTATTTTCATTATGAATATATTTATAAATTATAATATTATTTTTAAATTACTACATTCTTCTTCTACATGCAGTTTAAATCATTAAAATCCGTTAATAACTTTTAGAGATATTGATGTATAAAGTTACACACTTTTGCGATTTTTTTTTTTTTTTTTTTTTGACTTCTCGAAAAAATAAAATCGTGAATAAATTCGCGAATTTTTTAAAATTCAAAAATATATAAATGGAGATTTTTAAATGGCTCCATAAGTTATATGCGTACCAAATATGAACAAAATCAGATGACCCTACGTAAAAAAATTGGTATTTTTTATAAATCTCTCATGGAATGGACTATATATACATTTATTTATTTATTTTTAGAAATTAGTTGCATTTGTGTAAAGCAATATTAACCAACCTTTTTGTCTAGATATTTATTTTTATGTTAATTTAATTATAGACTATTTTTAACATTATTATTTAAAGACTTTTGCTCAGGTTACCTTTCTCTTGTGGACGAAGCATAGATATGTACATACTTAAATAACTTGTTGCCAAACTAAGTATGCAAATTCAGTAAAAAAGGGTTTAAAATCTGTCAAATTAGCAACACTGAACTAAGCTAAATTGTAGATATTTTTTTCATTATGTCATGTAAAAAAAAAAAAACAATATCAAAACACTCCGCTATGAACAATGATGGTAGCAGGTACAAATATACATAATGTAGATGCATTTCTGGATACTTTAGGAGATACAGTTAAACCAAGACAGATAATAATTATTACTGTAAAATACATGTATGGATGAAAGATAAAGGTGCAAGTACATACAATACATAGATACTAAACTATATAAAGTTATTATTATAATTTTTTTTTTTTTTAAACATTCAAGTTTAAAACCCGATTTTGTACAATATACTTGTTTTTGTTTTTGAACTTCTTTTTATGTCCAATGTTATTTTTAAATTTATTTATTTTTTTCTGGTTTTAAAATTACAGAAGGATGCTGTTTTTTATATTTCTGATAAAAATATTCCATGAAATCATTTAAAAATTCCTTGTGTTTGGTAAGAAGTTTTGTAAAAAAAATTTATTTTTATTTTGAGGTTAATTACTTGATTTTTTTTAAAGCTTTATACTTGAAAAAATGTGAGTTTATAAATTACTTACACATTTTTATTGATTACGAAAATGTATCAAAAATTTCGAAAGACAAATTTAATGAACCAAATTTTTTTTCTTGGTTTAAAAAAGGATCTTAATAAATAATCTAATAAAATACATTATAGTATCATATATAGAAATAATTTAAAAACGATACTCATTTTTATCAAATTTTTACCAGAATTTTACATTAGATTACATAGAACTGACTATGCACACTGGGACCCTACCGGATTTTTTGTGCAACCAAAAGATTCATTATATGAATGAAACTGATTAACTTGCATGGTAAGAGACTATGAAGTTCGGATGGGGTCATTAAGATGTACAGTCACAGAAGTCTTATCGTTCGATTTGCAAAATTTACAGACTTTTGTTCCAACGTTTCCCAATATACATTGGTGATATCGAAGACTACAGTATCCAGATAAGATATTTTTTTTAGCATATCCTGCGGGAATGCCAAAGAAGTTATCAAGTCCTATAAGTACACGTCGAACACCTCTATTGATAAAAAACGGTACCTAGTGTGTTCAAAGAAGTTACACAGTCATAAACAATCCCATACCATACAGGTATGACGACATGTAAATTCCTATGCAACATAGGGAAGGGCAGTACATAGTCATTAACACTAATAGAAGGATCGTTCACAATGAGCTTCAATATCCACAAGTGTCTTACCAAATCATCGGCCTCAAAGTCGGCAGTTTCAGGCACTTTTACAAGCTGAAATATGTAATGGAAGAATGTACAAAACAGCTCCCAAGGCCAAGTTTCGGCAGATTCAAAGCGCCACTTAATGAAATACAAGTTAGCCGATAGACTTTGTCGAGTAAAGTTCTCGAAGTGACTTGATCAGTTTTAGGCCACCATGCTAAAGCGGCGTAGGTTAGTATTGGTCTGATTATGATAATAAATTATTCATGGGTATAGATCCCATGTTTTACCAAAAAGATGTTGACAGGCATAAATATAGTCTTCGATGAACCACATAAATCAAACTTAATTACCATGGGTGCAAGCATCTCGTGTCCAGTTTCTTAAAATATCTTGAACCTTACAGAAGGATGCTTTCTCAATCGCTTTTTCAATCGTCATTGTCCCTTAAATAATGGCCGTAACCGTAGAAATTGTAATAAGCTTTCCTCGAGTTGTAATGTCTCAAGGATACTTTGTATATAAACTTCTAGTTTGTAAATATTTTTATATCTTTAACTTAACCTGTTTGAACTGATTAACGCTAACTTTATATTTATAAAAAAAAAAAATTAAGGCCAAAAATTAAAAAAAAAATTGATAATGACCCGTATATGTATAATATTAAGAAAAAAGGGCTACTTCTTCTACTAACTTATATTTATTTTTTTTATCGGATCAAATAACTTTTCGTTACTACTAATTTTCTTTAAGAAGCGTCTTTATAACAAAATTTATTTATTTGTGATAAATATGCAGTTTGCTTTGCTTTAAATATTCGGCATAATAGCAAAAAGCTCAAGAAAATTTAAAAAACTAAATTCATATTTCAATCTCTGCAAGTTCACAATTACATCAGTTTCAATAAACATTTTTATCAGTTTAAATTTAATTAAATATGTACTTAAATATCAGTGTTCTACAACGAATTCATATCATTTACAAGTTATCATAAATATTATTACTTATTTTAAATAATCGCATTACTTTAACAGAAAACGTTTCATTTGCATAATGTTTAACGAATGATTAGTTTAGTTTAATTTCCTACTTAATATTTATTTTATTTCAAATGAAAATTGTATACGTGAGATTAAAAGAAATTTTATTTGTGCATTTTTAACTGAACTTTTGTATAGTGGCTGAGTGACTTATTAACAGGTCAAATTCCTTGATGTTTACGGAAATATTCAATCCAGTTTAATGTTAACAGTTTAAATTCATATCACAAAATATTTATTTGAAATAAGAAAGACCAAAAGCGCACATCTTTAGCATACCACAGTTAAAGATGTAACCGGCATTTTAAAAAGCATTTTTTCTTTGAATCAAAATACACAGATATATTTTAACAGGTAAAAATCTATGGAGTTTATTAAATTTGTAATAGTTATATTACGTGTTTAATTTTTTTTCTTTGGGACAATAAACGAAACTTTTGCATCATATTGTTGGCCACAAAGCATTAAAATCTAGAAAATACAATCAGCCATCGGTTGTAATAAGGTAAAGATAGAAGAAAAACCTAACAAACATTACCTCATACATTCACATTAACATACTAACTAAATACTTATTACTATCAATGAACAAATATTACACTATTTCCACAAATTAAATAAATAAATATTTCTTCATTTATGATTTTATATCAACTAACTGTTAATACATTTGTACATCAATATATTTTTATACCCTACACCACCATAGGTGTGGAGGGTATTATGCGTTTGTGCTGATGTTTGTAACACACAAAAATATTGGTCTAAGACCCACCTTAATTTATACCAATCGGCTTAGAATCACTTTCTGAGTCGATTTAACGATGTCCGTCCGTCTGTCCGTCTGACCGTCTGTCCGTCCATGTAAACCTTGTAATCAAACTACAGGTCGCAATTTTGAACCAAAATTAATGAAATTTTTGCACAGGTTTCTTATAGTCCAGGGACGAAGCCTATTGAATGATCGGTCCATTATTTCACCTAGCCCCCATACAAATAAACCTTGTAATCAAACTACAGGTCGCAATTTTGAACCAAAATTAATGAAATTTTTGCACAGGTTTCTTATAGTCCAGGGACAAAGCCTATTGAATGATCGGTCCATTATTTCACCTAGCCCCCATACAAATAAACCTTGTAATCAAACTACAGGTCGCAATTTTGAACCAAAATTAATGAAATTTTTGCACAGGTTTCTTATAGTCCAGGGACAAAGCCTATTGAATGATCGGTCCATTATTTCACCTAGCCCCCATACAAATGTCCTCCCGGAAAAGGGTTTAACGATCATAAATCCCTTAAATATAGCAATATTTTAATGAAATTGGCACATATAAGTTTTATATAAGTCTAAATAATTGTGCCGATTTTTAAAAAGATCGGTCCATAATTAACCATAGCTCCCATATAAACCCCTTTTCAGAAAATCACTTTAACGGGCATAAATCCCATTAAAATGATAGTATCAAGTTAATAAGTTTTATATGAACATAAATGATAGTGCCAAATTTTACAAAGATCGGTCCATAATTTACCATAGCTTCCATATAAGGCTCTCTTTCAGGAATCACCCAAAAGTGAATAAATTCATATAAATGTCATCATCAACGTAATATTCTGTATTCGTATGTTTTATTTTACACTTATGAGTATCGGTCCACTCATGACTCCAAGTCTAATAAAAGACTCCCCCAATTATAATGTACAAAATGGTGTAGGGTATCATATGGTCGGGCTTGACCGACTATATCTTTTTCTCTCGTTAACTAGTGGGATAATTGGAAGATAAAAAAAGAAATAAAGTTATAGCCCAATCATTTGATACCCTACAACATTATGATTGAATGTAATCAAGTAATTTTGTATATTTTCGGAGAGGCTCTTTTTTGGGGTATGCGGCTGTTTGTGAACCGAAATTTTCAAATTGTTTTGTCAAATATTATCTTGATACTTACACACAGTGGTTCCAAAACGCTTTTTCTGGAAATAATTCTGTTACTTTTGAACCATTAGAGATATCTCAATTTAATTTCACATGGTCAGAGCTGAGGTGTTTTTGAGTCGATTTGGAGGAGTACTGGTTCCTAGCGGGTCAGGGGGTAGTGGGTTGGCCATTTCGGATAAAATCGGAAAAATCGCCAAAAATTCAATTATGATATGACAGAAAAGACATTTTATATATAGATAAATCTTGTAAATCTCTACAAAAAATACGCTTTTAGTTTAAGAGATATTCAGGTCAAAATAAATTTTTATCCCATTTTTAGCCTCGTTATTTTTTAATTTGGCGGGCTTAATATTGCCCTTAAATTTTTTTAAAATATTCGCCAGATTCCTTGCAAATATATGAATCCGTTAAAAATTTATATTAATCCAAAGTTGAAAAAATTTCAAATTTGTTGGGTTTTTTTCCAAAAAGGTGGCAATATTTATTCACAAATGTATAAAAATGGCTTAATTTGGCTAGAAGATGTCAAGTTTATATTAAGTTTTAAGCAAAAGTATAAACTTCTTAGGCAAGTATTTGGTATCTAAGAAAATGGTAAAATATGGAGATTGATAATTTATAAAAAAAGTTAGTGGAATGTAATTTTATCGCAGAATTTCTCAAAGGACTTAAAATTTGGCATTTTTGCGTTTTTTTAATAAAGTTAATATTTAAACTTTAAGAAAATTTAAACGAATTGTGATATTTTATTGACATGTCAGTATAATATGTATAAACTTGTCTTAAAATCAGAGAATTAAAAAAAATCCTACTTTTTTTCTTGAAAATACCCAAAATCCCAATCCGTTAAAACATGTTTAAAAAATTTACTTTTTTCATTAAAATGATCACCCTGTCGTTATAAGGGGCGTCTTTCAGAAAATACTTTTTGGGTGTTTACCTTACATATGGAGATATAATTAAAATAATTTTAAGTCGATTCCAGCTTTGCAATTTGAGAACTTAACACAAAGAATTTACAAAATTGTTCAAAATTGTCAAAGTTTGGATTGGGCTTGTGGGCAGACCTTTGCCCCAAGTTTGTCCGGATTTACTTTACACGCATCTGCATTAAGATTTCTTTTGAAAACATTAAAAAAATGATAAAGCCCAGAGCAAAAAAATAAATTATCAGTGAATAAATATTGCCACCTTTTTGGAAAAAAACCCAAAAAATCTGAAATTTTTTGAAACTTTAGATTAATATAACTTTTTAACGGATTCATATATTTATATGATTCTTGCAGCAATATTATTTTGCAAGGAATCTGGCGAATATTTTAAAAAATGTTTACGGGCAATTATATGGCCGCCAAGTTAAAAAATAAATAAAAACTTAAAAATAACAAGGCTAAAAACGGGGTAATAATTTATTTAGATTCAGGTCTCTTAAACTGAAAGAGATAACCTACGTATTTTTTGTAGAGATTTACAAGGACTATCTATGTACAGTGAACTCTCGATAATGTGAACTAATTAATGTAATTCATATTTTCGAATTTGTTCACATTTCCGATTGTGATTTTTTTTATATATATTACTAAGTTATTCTTTCTAAAAATCATTTCTGCAAGGAATGAAAATGCAAAGATTACTAAAAAAAAATTTTTGTAATTTATTTGGAACATAAAAAGTTTTTAAAAATCCATTTTATAAAGAGTACGTACGTAGTATGTACATAAAAAACAAACAAAATATTACGACAAAAAAATAAATAAAATTTACAATGAAAAAAGATAGGTACATACATATATAATTAAATATGGAAATAATCGGTTATTATTTTCTGTTTTTTCTTTTGTTCGACCAGCTTATTTACCGCCAATTCCCTGATTTTTTTCAATACTTTAATGTCAGTTTGATCGACCATTTGAAATTCAGCCCATTGGACAGCTTTGTTAAAAATTTCGACAGCTTCTTTGGCTTTAATGTTGTTTTCAGGCGCTTCAATAAAACAGTCGTCATCATCGTCGGACTCTTCAATTAAATCATTTTCATCAAATGGCGTGACGTCCTCACAAGGATTATTGATCCAATCTTTAATGTTTACAGCAGTAAATACTTCCTGAGGGCACAATGTCTTTAGAAGATCTGCAGCAGTATTTTCTAAAGATCTAACCTCTGATTGCCACTTTTCTTTTAAAACGCTCAAAGGAACATTAAATTCAGGATCGTCTTCATCATTTACCATATTCAAAATATTTTTCCAACAGTTAGATAAAGTTTCTTTACCAACTCGGTTCCAGGATGCCTCTAGAATAGAAACTCCTTCTTTAAGTGTGATTTTTTTCATCGATTCAAGCAAATCCCCCTCTTTTGCAATAATTGTTGCCAGAAGACTGTTCCTATAATGAAGTTTGGTGATTCTAATTGCATTTTGATCCATTGGCTGGATCAGAGCCGTTACATTTGGAGGCATGAACATAGCTTCTATGGAACCATCCTCGGATTTAAGGTCGGATTCTGGTGGATGGGATGGGACATTATCTATTAGGAGTAAAGCTTTTACTGGTAATCCTTTCTTCGTTAAAAAATCTGTCACCTTAATGAAAAATAAAACAGTAAGAATCTCAATTGAACTATTTTTACATGTTTACTTACCTCTGGCACAAAACAGTTGTGAAACCATTCTTTAAAAATGGAAGAAGTCATCCAAGCAGACTTTGAATTTCTGTAGTTTACGGGACAGATAAAATTTGTAAAACTGCGAGGATTTTTCGATTTTCCTATTACTAAAAGTTTTATTTTATGAGATCCTGACGCATTTGCACAGCATAAAAATGTTATCCTTTGCTTTTCCATTTTTGCACCTGGAGCGCTTTTCTCCAATGACGTTACATATGTCTTTTGTGGGAGAAGTTTCCAATATAGACCAGACTCATCGGCATTATACAACTGATCATTGGATAAACCCAAATCTTTTATCTTTGCTTTCAATTTAATTTTAAAAGGATTTACGAACTGAGATTGCGCAGAAAGTTTTTCACCGCTTATCTGAAGGAGCCGAATTCCGTATCTCTTTTTAAATTTTTGTAGCCACCCATCGCTAGCATTGAAATCATTTCCGTTTTCACTTATGTTTTTGTGAATTTGTTTGGCTTTCTCTTTCAAGCTCTGAAGATCGTAATGTTTTGCGTTTTCCGGGTCCATAAAACGTATTGTTCACACATTTTAAAATATTGTCTTTTTTATTTTTTATTGAACATATCGTTGATTTTGCAACTTTATACTTTTTACTTAACACTGTAACACTCGATCCTTTTATTAAATATTCCAAAATTTCGCATTTTTCATTTAAGGATAAAAACTTTCGACTGTTTTTAGACATTACTAATTTTAAAAATAAATTCACGAACCTACCGCAACAAGTTACATAAAGCGACTAGCATTAAATACCTTTAAAATAATGGCATACTATGGTATTTATTAATTCGGGGATTCCCAACATTAAAAATAAATGCTTCTACAAATTAAAAAATTCCCAAAAATTAAAAGAAAAAAATTTTCACTATTTAAAGCCATTAAACTTTGTTCACTATTAAGAGCGCCCATATAAAAAACTGAGTGTTCACATTAGTGGATAGTTCATTATATTGGATGTTCACATTACCGCGAGTTCACTGTATAAACATTTTTTTTTTTTTGATATTTATTGGTAAGTAAAACAATGTATTTTTAGAATTATAAGATCCTTTTCGGTAGAAGGGTAGTGTCCGTCCGTTCGTCTATACATTGATATTAAATTGAGTCGAAAATGATGTTTAATTCAGGGAAAGGTGATATCAACACATTAATGATCACACTTTATTTTTCTATTTATTAGTAAGTAAAAAAAAATATTTCCAAAAATCTTCGATTCAGTCCCACTGAAGACAAAAAAAACAGTCTGCACTTAAGCTGTTTTTTGTATGGAAAATTTAAAATTATTGTATTTTAGGACAATTTTCCAAAAAAAAAACAATCGCGAATTATATTCGGCCCGGCCGAATCTATATACCCACCATCAACTTTTTCAAATTTTACGTTATATGGGAGGGGGCGGTAAAGTGGGCGGACCACGCCCATTTTTGTTTCCGAGTTTACATTGGTCCTTGAACTATTTGAACACAATTTGACCTTATATGGCAGGTGGGCGGTAAAGTGGGCGGACCACGCCCATTTTTTGTTTCCGAGTTTATATCGATCCCCGAACTATACATACAAAATTTCGTTGTCGTACATGCTTTTGTTGAATATATATCAGCAGAAAAGTGTGAAACGGACACCCTATGTTTCTAGTTTTTAGCCCAAAACTTTTTTGTTTATTAACCGATTATGCCCATTTTCAATCCCAAACAATATAAAACAAATATTTGTGCCAAATTTCGTCCCCCTACGTTGCCCCGTTCGAGCCCTATCCTGCTTTCAACAGACGGACGGACATAGCTAGATCGACTTAGAATCTAACCAGGACCCAGAAAATATATACTTTGTGGGGTCTTAGATGATTCCTTCGACATGTTACTCACGGAATGACAAAATCAATATACCCCCCTCTTTTTGATTATGGGTATAAAAATATATTTAGCTTATAATTTACAACTGCTTGAAGAAAAATACACTTAAATACTTGAAGTTGATGGTTCCATTTTAAATTTTTACTTTAAAAGACTTTTTATTAAAAAAATACACCGAAAGTTTACTCTTTTTCCAAAATGTAAAACAACGCAATCTACCTTAATGATTTTAACTGATATTGACATGCAATTTTGTCTTTTTTATTAAAAAATCAATTAATCGCCACTTTTGATCTCGGGAGCTAATGGCCATATGGTCGTCAGTATGGTTTGGTGAAATTTATAAGCGTTAAAATTCTATTCCGGAAGGACATTTATATAGGAGCTAGGTGAAATAATGTTCCACTTACAACCCTGTGGGAAATTTGTAGCAATTGCGCTAATGGACCGCTCCCTCAGTACCGGTTGAGTACCAATTGATACCTAACTCATCACAAAGTTTCCAATTGAGAACCAGTTAAAACCACCACACTCACTAAATATCAGTTGAGAGTCAATTTCCAACAGGCATGTTAAGTGCGCAGTTAGCAGCTCGCGCGAAATAACAATCTGTGGCTGAGTGGTTAGAGTTGAAGACTCGATTGGGAGTGCCGTTATCGACATTAACGGAAAATTATAAAATAAAAATAAATATAATCTAATAAAAATAAATAAATTAAAAAAAAAAAAATAAATAGTAAACATTTTTAATGTTTAATTATATTAATCGATTCTGAACATGTCCTCTTGGACCAGTCCTGCGACCTATCCTATGACTTAACCCAAGGGGCTAATAGCCAAATGACAACCCCATGTAAAAGCGACAGGTTCCTTCATATAAAGTTCCGGAACTGCAACCGGTCACTACCCCTGAGAACCTGTCACGCGACTAGTTTTGAACTGGTTCTCTTTCCTCTAGGGAACATTCTTAATAGACTTCGTCTTTGGGAAAAAATATTTATACGTGCCAAATCTAATTGAAATATTTTCAATATTGTGACCTATACTATGCTCACAAGTTTACGTATACAACCAACAGGTCAAACAGATGATCGGACAGACATCGTTCAATCGATTCAGAAAGTGATTCTGACTCAAATGGTATTCTACGGTAAGGTCCGCAGATTTTTTTCTGTGCGCTGCAAATATCAGCACAAATTCATAATACCCCAACCCTATTTTTAGTGGAAAATTTATTGGTCTACTAATAAGGATTTTTGAAAAAACTTAAATTTTTAGATAAAATAAATTGTTGATAATGACACTTTATAAAGAATTAAATTTTAATTCAAATAACACTTTATAAATATTCCTTATAAATGGAGTTGATACATAAGATTAGGCACAAATTATTCTGCATGAAATTTAAACCACAAAAAGGGATAAACATATATTTTCCTCTCTTTTCTGTTAATGAAACGTTGTCAACATTTTTAAGCAACAAACTTAAGTTTCCAACTCACTAAAGGTGTCAAGGAAATGGTGTTGACAGTCAATCAAAAAGGCTGGGGCTGCTGTTTAGTACTTAAAAAACTTTTGCAGCATTAAAGGTAAACAAATGGATGTAGTATTATTAAAGTGAACAACTGAATGAATGCATGACTGACTGACTGACTAACTGGTGGATTGATTGACTAAATAAACGAACGTATGGATTGAGTTAGTGAATGTGTTACAATATGCAAGTCATACGAATGATACCCGCATCAACACACACAAAAATTAATATTGAAAATTTTAAAACCTTAAAAAAATAAAAATAAAAGTACTGCAACACAACAAATTCCAGCTTGAACTTTTCGCCAACGAAAGAAGAAAACAAACGGCTTTTCAGTTCACTTTCGTTTGTCGAACCATTTAGACGCGAAACAAAATCCACCAACAGCAGTAGCACATAGCAGACACATACATTTATTTATTTCATTGGATTTTAATAATTAAAGGTCTTAACAAAACGCTTTGACGCTTTTCAGACTACAACTACCAAAAATCAAAATAAATAAATAAAAGAAACAACAACAATAATAATATCACTCGCACTTTTATTTTATTTCTCGTTTATAAATAAAAAAAATAAAAAATAATTTAAAAATTTTATTTATTTATCTTGAAATTGTTATCTGTGTGTGAATGGATGGATGTAAAACTTCACGACTCGTAACTAAAATTGTATCTAAGAGTTTGTATTGTCTTGTTTGGTGTGTTGAGATTTAAACTGAAGCTAAAGCCGAAACACCGAGTAAGTTGTGGTGCGTGTTGAAATATTTAGCATATTTTTATAAACGTTGAAGACGCGCAGACGCAATTCATAATCGTGCGATCGGACAAGTCGGTCGTTCAATATTTAAAACGCGCTTGTTTATTACCTTCAAATATACGGAAAGTAAAAGTTTTCAAAGAAAATAGCGAAAAAAAATAAAAATTATTTTACAATTGAGAAAAGCATTAAAAAAAAACGAATATAAAAGAATACGTTACGAAGTTATTTTAAAAATTAAAAGTTCTAAAAAAATAAATACAAAATAATTTATGAATAAATTATTAAAAAAATATATAAATAATAATTTAAAATTACATAAGAAAAATTTTAAAAAAGGAAATAAAGAAAATAAATAAATATAAAAAAATATTAAACAAATAATTAAAATAAATGGTGTAAACAAATATTTACTTGCAGTTAAAGTGAAAGTTATTTTTTACCAAAAATAATTTTTAAACCTTTAAACGAATTATTTTATATTTTAAACCAAATATTTAAACAAATAATAAATAATAATAATAACACAACTATAAACAACAAATAAAATGCATGTGTTTTATTTAAGCCTATGGGCTGCATTTCTAGTCCATGTCTCTTGGACTGAGGCAGCCATACAACAAAATAATGGCAGTGAAATGACAAAATTAACAAATCTCACACAAATGCTAAGTGATCAAATGACTCCGCTTAATTTACGTCTTCATGATGTAAATATTTCATCAAATATTGAAACAACAACAATGACTAATATTGATTTAACGAATACATTACGGCTCAAGGATATGCTGAATGTGTTCGATTTAAATTTAATCGCTTCACAGTGGATTAATATACGAAGCGAATTTTCCACCAATTGTTCACAGGATATCTATAAATATTTACAAGGATTAAGTAATTCCACTTTGTGGTCTGTAAAAAGTAAGTTTCTTTTTTTTTAATACATATTGATTTAGTGCACAATTTACGTGGATATAAAAAAAATCCTTGAAAAAAAAAAAAAAAATATTTTTCAAAAATTATACAGACTGTTTATAGGAAATTGAAACAATTAAAAAAATTTTCCTTTATAATTTTAAATGCTGCAGACTACAAACGATTTTTACACAATCTTCCTGATTTTGTTAAACACAGCAATCCAAAAAATGCGAAATATATCGTCAGATAACTGTTCAGAAAAATATTAAAAGATATTGCTAAAAAGTTATAAGAAGCAATAACTTTTTTTTTGATAATTACTTCCAAAAAAGTCCAAATAATTGTATTTATAGCTGAAAAAAGATTAATGATTTCTAAGAAAAATACAATTTAACCAATTTCAAACATAGTATTTTTCTTATCATTTTAATTATACAATAATGCAATATACTTATTAAAAAAAATATATAGACATAGTTTAATAGGAAGAACTTAAAAAGCAATGAATAAGAATCACACAAACTAACATCTTACTATGGATTCAACACTACACTAAGGGAAAAAAATCGATTCAAAATCCATTACGCCTGTGGTCACATTAACAATTCGGTTTTTTTGCTACCGTTCGTTTACAAATTTGAATGCAATTTAATAATTCGAAACTGAACCGTTGTCAACTTGATAACAATTGGTATCAATTTTCTTTAATGATTTGAACACATAGTGTTGAATTTGAACGTATACGGGGCAGATTGAGACACTGAATTATATAGTTTTCAACACATATGTGGCGATTTTTCTCTGGGTGTAAGTACTTCCAATGACAACTCAATCGCAGCAAAAAAGGATATGAAAAATATCTGAAAAGTCATGATTTTAATATTGTGTTGTCATTGAAAGAAAAAATTTACTTTATGGTTACGATTGGTAGGATGTTGTTTTTTTATGATTTTTGTTCACTACTTTTAAAGTTCTCTTAACAAAAATACATTTAAATTTGTGAAATTTTAATTTTACTAGAAATTATTTGTTTAAATAACTATCAATAACTTTATAACTATTCCCAGCAAAAAAAGTGAGGAAAAAGATGTAATAAAATCACCACAACTAGTAACCAGTGAAAACCAATGAATTTAACATTAGCGTGTCATTGGTGGAATATTGTTCATTTTTGACAACTTGTATGTTATTTGTAACTATTATCATTACTTATATTAACTTTGTATTTAAGATGTGAGGAAAAACGACTACTACAAAGTGAAGAAAATCCACACTCCAAAATGATTTTCTTAGGGTTGTTATTAAAGATATTAGTAAATAATTATAATTTAGTTTTTATTTATGGAAAAGCAAAAAGAAAGGATGAAATTAAAATCTTAAATTATTCAAAATTCTTATTCTTTTTTAATATTTATCCAAGTGCCTTTTGTTTTTTAGACTTTTCTGCGCTTCTGAATAAATGTTTAAGAAGTGTTAAAAACCAAGAAAAATTTTGATCAAAGAAGTAATTTAATACCGTAATTTTTATAACGATATTAAAAATAACTACTAGAATAGTTGAAAAAATTCATTGGATACTTTTGATGTGATTTAGATGTAATTTGTGAAGAATGACTTTCATTATTTTTTGCTGGATTATTATTATATCTATAACTACTTTTGAAGTTGTAAAAAAGTTCTTTTTTGAAAGCACTTGATCGTCTTTTTGCTGGGTACTTTTGCAGTTTTTTTTTTTTTTTTTTTTGCTGGGAAAGTGTAAAGACGTACTTTTTGAATTAAAATTTTATTTTCTAATTACGACTTAAATTATGGCAAAACTTTTGGTACAAAAATTGTGAACATCGATATTTTAAACACATGATAAGTGTATAAGTTTCATTAATTTTATGTTATTTTTCGAAGAAATAACACAAATATTTATGTTAATGTTAGAAAAAAATTACAACATGTTTGTTTTCGCTTACGTTCATTAATATCTTGTCATCTATTTGGAAATAAAAATTAAAAAATTAAAATTAATTTTCAATCAAAATGATAAAATAATGAAAGTTCAAAATATTTCTTTGATAATTTTCTTCTAAATTATAAATTTTGGAATACACTAGGGTTGTTCACGATGGGCTGGTTATCAGGTTATATGATTATATAGTAATATTAAAAACCAACAAAATACATTACTTGTTTCAATTTTTATTATTTTCCAATAAACAGATAATCACATAATCCATAAATAAGGGTATGACATGGGAAAATTGGTTATTTTTTGTAATGAATTTTTCTATTTGTAATATATTTGTGAACAACCTTACTATATTAACATCTAGAAGATTATTATTTACTATAATTAGAATAATTAGTAACACTATTTAGTGGTTACAAAATATTTTCTATTTTTAATTTTTTTAATTATAATTATAAAAATTTAAACCCTCCAAATATTTTGATTTAGAAATGTCTAAACAAAATCAAATTATCAATTGAATTCCTATTTTATATTTTTGTTATTTCATAATAATCATCTAAAAATTAAAAATATGACAAGTTTTTTTTTAACAGTATTTTTTTTTTCTCAGTGTTGTAACAAATTAAACATTAATTGCATTTATTACTTAGTTTTCCGATTTAAAAATTTTTTAGTTAAATACAATAAAAATTTGATTCGTTTACTAAACATAACCAAAAACCATAAACGTAAAACCGTAAAGTTTTGTCAAAATTAAATAATAAACAAGACTTTGGAAAATAATTAACACTTTCAATATAATTCAATTAAATTAACCCAGATTTCGGAGGAAAAAAATAAAATATGTATTAAAACACAATAATAAATTTGGTACTCAACAGTTGTTGTCGTAAAAATTAAATTTAAATCAAATTGCTACCGCTAAAGTAAGTTTTAGTGATACAAGTATTTTAAAAATAGGTTAAAACTATAATTGTATTTTAATTATTGCTACAAGGTTATTTAACACAAAAATCCATCCAACAAATAAACAATAAAATGGAAAAAAAAACTAAACTTATTATCCAACATTTGCCAAAAATCAAGTTTTAAAAAAGCCTCAACAATTTATCAACCATTACAGACAGCTAATAGAGAGTCACACAGTCGGCCAATTTGTTTATTTAAAGACATGCATGATTTGAAGGATTTAGAATTTGAGTTGTAATAAAAATTCTGCTAACATCTTTAACAACTTAATTAAGTTTTAGTTGGCTTTTGTATGAAGCTTTGCTTATTGTTGTTTTTTAGACCAGCCTTCCATTTAAGTCAAAACTATTAAAAATTCTAATATTATGAATAGAATTGGAATCATAAAACAGACTAAAATTGCATACAAATAGCAATTTTACAAGCGTATGTAAAATATAATACTTAAGATCTATAAATTTTTTAATTATTATATTCATCATACAATTTTTTTATTATACACTCGATAAGTTTAATTAGTAAAACATATACGTAAATAAGTTCATATATTTATGTATTAAATGAAGTGATGTATTAAACAAGTTCATATCAGGAGCATTTAGAATTTAATTTCAACAGGCGGACATTGTTAATTCGATTGATTATTCTCCTATAGGGACCCATAAGTTATGGTGCCACAGACTAAAAAACTACAAACAAAACTTACTTTTTTCAAATTTGAATACATAGAGCTCATTTACATTGGGGATTTTCCCTGGGAAAAATCGATGCAACTTTTACGTTTGTATGCAAGAGGTGTAGAGAAGCAAGCGAGGTAAGAAAAGTTGGACGTCGTCGTAAAGTTAAAAATTTCATGAAATTTTTTCAATTTTCTTTTTAATTTTTCTGATTTGTTGTTTTTTGTCAAACATATTTTAAAAAATTTCACAATACAAATTTATATGTGTAAATATGGAAGGGATTTCGAAGCAACTTGAAAACAAAATATCATAAAAATACCCTGCGATAATCCCCAATGTAAATAGGCTCATATTTATTTTTTATACCCACCAACGAAAAGATGGGGGGTATATTGATTTTGTCATTCCGTGTGTAACATGTAGAAAAAATCATTTAAGACCCCATAAAATATATATTTTCTGGGCCCTGGCTAGATTCTGAGCCGATCTAGCTATGTCCGTCCGTCGGTCCGTCTGTCTGTCTTTGGAAAGCAGGCTGTAATCTTAATATTAGAAACACAGGGTGTCCGTTGTAGTTTAATTTCATACTTTTCTGCTGATATCTCTTAAACAAAAGCATGTATGACAACAAAATTCTGTAGAGATAGTTCGGGAGTCGATATAAACTTGGAAACCAAAAATGGGCGTGTTTCATTCACTTTATCGCCCAACTCTTATATAAGGTGAAACGTCAACGAAATTTTATACAAATAGTTCAAGGATCAATATAAACTCGGAAACAAAATATAGACGTGGTCACCCACTTTACCGCCCGCCTCCCATATAACGTAGAATTTGAAAAAGTTGATGGTGGGTATATAGATTCGGCCAAGCCGAATATAACATTCTCGCCTGTAATATTTTTAAATTATGCTTCCTTTTTGCCAATAAAAAAATATGCTAATGTACAATAGTGTCCCGCTAAAAAAAACGATGCGTATTAATGAGCTGAATATGGAAAAATATTTCAAAAATGTATAAGGGTGTTCTTCAGTTCTTCAGAATATTTTGTTAAAAAAAAAGTTTTGGAATTTGTCTCGTAAAGGGTATCAAAAAACTCATAAATGTAAATTTTATGGATTATTATTACAACATTATAATGGATTTCCTAACCATTGATATACTTAATTATGAAGAATTTTGTGAATTAAAAAATTTTAACTTTAAGATTACAATTCTATAAAGGAGTTTTTAAAGAAAAAAAAAATAGTTACATTGCATTTCCTTCCTATATAAATACCTAGTATATTATATAAATTTTAAATCAACCCCAAAAATGGAATTACATATAATAAAATATATGTCAACCCACCAATAAGTGAATTTATTTTATACATATTCAAATTAGCTTAAAATATTTTTGAAAGTTTAATAGATTTATGTTATGATTGGTTAAATATTTTAGCCAACTTTTTTGTTAAGCTCTGTTATTCAGTTTTTTTTTTTTTTCGTTGAGCGTAAAAAAACATATTTCAAAATATTACGCAACATTTATGATAATTATTAGCAATAGTAATGCATCATTCATCTTTCAAAGAAAACAAAAATCATGAAAGCAAAAGTTGTTTCTTTTACTCGTACGAGTTTTGTATTTACGGTTTTGGGATTTTACACTCTTTTGACCAACTTGTAATACAAAATCAAAATCTAGTTTTGGTTTGTTGCACTTTTAATTAGTCGAGTTTGTTGATGATAATGACAACTATGATGATCAAGCAGATGATCACGTTCATCTGAAACATCATCATCATCATGTTGTGAATGTTAATAATGAATAAGATTATGACTTACTAACCACTACAATATTTTTAAATACATACATATTTACGTTAAATATGCGTCAGTATTTTTTTTTTTCTTTTAATCAAAAGTATGTCAACCACTTTGTATAAATAGTTGTAATAACCAATGTCTTTATACCAAAAAACAACTCTATACCAAACCATCCAGTTTTATTTTTAATATAAAAAAATTTTCTTGAAGATTAAAAAAAAAAATGAATTTAAAATTGTATCCATATAACATGTTTTGTTTTTTTTTTTTTTGAACGTATTTTATGATCAAGATTCAATGATCAAGATCAATGGCTCAGTAGGCTGGTTGCATTTAAATAAATGACCGTATAGTAAAGAATGATGTATGTAAATATACTTGATTCTTTGTTATAGTATTAATTATGTGTTTTTCCGTTTTAAACTAAGTATTATTTTTTTTTATGTAATAAAGATAAAAATTTGATTTGTGTTACACTGGTACAGGTGAGAAATTTTTTGTAAGGAAAGTATGTCTATAGGTTCTATTGTAGCTAAACTTTATTTAAATACTAAATTAAAAGTAAGTCTCTGGCATAAACAATGTAAATGTAAGCTGTAATCGGTAATTGACCTTGTTGACTCTGTTAGGCAATACCAAAACGGAGTTTTTGGACTATAATTATATATTATAGAATTAATACGTAATTTTATTTACCGCAACACACTTTATCAGCATTGATAATGCCTTTCTATTTGCTTTAATAACGAGCAGCCTTATTTTAAGTACTAGGAGTTTAAAGTAGGCTAGAAAAACTAGCGTCATGCCACGTTGTCAAAATTATAATGGAATCGGATTTGATTATGTGAAATAAAAAAAATTTCAGCAATGATAATTTATGTATGTAAAAAATCTATTGGTTCAACATATACAAAATTTGTCTCTTAAGTGTAAAATATTAAAAATTATGCTTTTCAGTGAAATTATACTCTTCACGATTATGCTAAGTATAAAATATTAAAAAAAAAAAAAAAATACCACTTAAATAGCTAAATATGCTGTTAAGGAAAAATATGCAAAAATATGAAGTTAGGATCAAAATATACTAAAATATGCAGTAACAAATCAATGCCAAAATTCTTAAAATTTCTGAAACGGATAAATAAGTAAGTGTTCATTTGAAGCCCAGGAAAAAATATGATTTTACATATTTTTGGTTTCCCTGCTTATAAGTAATGACATAAAATACTACTTATTTAGGACATTCCAGGTGCATATACTTTTTAGAATGTAAGTCAATCACGATTTATGTTATTTTGATCATCAAATTTTCAAATTCTTCTCTGTTTGATGCCGCTCTCATGAGGTTTAGGAATCAGGGCATCTGTTTACGGTCAATACCTCGCCTTCCTTCAAATTTTTCTTCAGCTATTAGCAGAAAAAGTTCATATTTTGAACCACACTTTATTAGATAACATATCTTTTTCTAAATTTAAAAAAAAAAAGAAAAACAACCTAGTAGGTTTTGGATTCAATATGGTTTTTATTAAAAAACTACATAAATTTCTTTAGTTTTTTATACAAATCAAAATATTAAAAAAGCTAAAAAGTGCTAAAAACTTTACAAAGGTGTACTTGTTTAATTACTAACACAGAAAAAAGTAAAATATGATTTTAATTACCAAAATAATTTAATCAATCAAAAAAATAATTAAATTTGCACCTCTCACCAAAATGATTATATCAATTACTAAAAATTGTTAAATCTGACAAACAACGTTTTTTCCAATTAAACATTTCTAAAACTTTAATTAAAAAATAATTTAAAAAAAATATAAACTTTAAACAACGTGTTAATTCAATGAATCGACATCTTAAATGAAAAAATATCTGTATTTTAATTATATCAATCAAGTCGATGATTGAATGAAACAAAATGATAATTAGAAAAAAAAAGTCCATTTCCAATCATCTAAGACTCCACAAAGTATATATTTTCTGGGTCCTGGATAGATTCTGAGTCGATCTAGCTATGTCCGTCCGTCTGTCCGCCTGTTGAAAGCAGGATAGGGCTCGAACGGAAAAACGTAGGGGGACGAAATTTGGCACAAATGTTTGTCTTATATAAGGTTTGTTTGGGATTGAAAATGGGCAAGATCGAACACAGGGTGTCCGTTTTATACTTTTCTGCTTATATTTCTTCAACAAAAGCATGTACGACAACGAAATTTTGTACGTATAGTTCGGGGATCGATATAAACTCGGAAACCAAAAATGGGCGTGGTCCGCCCACCTCCCATTTAAGGTGAAAATCAACGAAATTGTGTTCAAATAGTTCAAGGACTAATGTAAACTCGGAAACAAAAAATGGGCGTGGTCCACCCACTTTACTACCCACTTTCACGCCCCCTCCCATGTAACGTAAAATTTAAAAAAGTTGATGGTATATAGATTCGGCCGTTTTTGTTTTATTTCTTTATATCCATTCATACTCCCATCATACCAATACAAGAAAACTTTTAGTGGAATGTCGCATGGTTGAATTAAGAATATAAGTTTCGGACATTTTCAAAAATCATTGAGGATACTTTTAAAAAAGTATGGCTGTTTTTATTTTTGATCTCTTAATTTCATCATATTTTTTTTCCGTTTATCTAAGCAAAATAAAACTTTAAATGAAAAAAATTGTATTCAATTCGTTTAGAGCCATAGAAAAAAAGTATAGTTACCTTTCGTTTCTCAATTCTCTGTATCAGCAACTAAGATTCTTCTCTATTCATTCAGGCATTTACATCGAGGACTGTCCTGGGAAGACACCCACAAAATTACACAAAAAGTCTTAAGAAATATGACATAAAATTATATATTATATATACCTGTCACAGAAAAAGGAATTATTACTATTTTCATCCCTTCATATTCATGAAAATTACCATAAATCCGAACAAATCGAACAAAAATTTTTACTTTTCTTTAATTTTTCTTTTTATTTGATTTTCAATTATTTAAACAAACTTCATTTTTGTTTTTGTTTTCCAAAAACATTTATAACCGATTAAAAAATGATTGAATCAATTACTCATTTAATTCAATTTTAAAAGAAAATCAAACAATAGAGCAAATTGAAAAAATGTTGGCAATCATTTTGTCTATGAATAACTTCTAAACTATACATAGTAGATATCTGGTTTTAGTTTCATATGAAATACAAGGATATTACCTTTATAACGATAGTTATAATTTTTTTTACATCAAAAGTTCAAAAGTCAAAATTAGGCATATGTTGACATAACTCTTCTTCTTACACACATAAAATATAAAGGTGGAGACTCATTTAGTTTAGAAGTTATGAACCAAAATAAAATCTAATTACTCATTACTTCTGAACTATACACAATAATTCATTTTAAAAATAATTTTAAAGATGAAGATATTACCTTCAAAATGACATGTAGTAAGTTGATTTAATTCGAAAGTTCAAAGATCAAAATTAGACTTATAAAAATTAAACCTTTATATCTCCAATATTTATATCTCCGATATTTTTAAAATTATTAAAAAATATATATATAATGTTGACACAACTCTTGTTCATACCCATGCAAAAGTTCATATTGGACACTACTTTAGTTTGGAAGTTGTGTAACAAAATATAAATTAAGTCAAATTTTGTATATTAAATTTATTTTTTTTATTTTTTTTAATATGAGCTCATAAAAAAACGAGAAAGAAACTATAGTCGGTCAAGGACTACATGATACCCTACACCATTGTGTATGAGCACAAAAATTCGGGAAGTGAACTTATATTAGACCTGTGGTCAATTGTAGACCAACACTTTTACTAAATGTAATATAAAATATACAAATACAGAACAATGCATTGATATTAACATCTATATGATTTTATGCCCTTTAGGGCTATTCCCGGAAGTGGGTTTATATGGGAGCTATAGTAAATTTGGCAATGTTGTTCTACTTATATACAACTTATTTGTGTCGAATATTAACTTGATACTAACATTCGTATGGGATTTATGCACGTTAATGTAATTTCTGGAAAAGTGGTTTATACGAAAGCTATGGTCAATTATGGACCGATCTTCATGAAATTTGGCACAAAGATTAACACTTGTACAAAACTTCTTTGCATTAAAATATTGCCATATTTAAGGCATTTATGACCACTAAACCCCTATTCCGGGAGAAAATTTTTATGGGGGCTAGGTGAAATAATGGACCGATCATAACCAATTTCAAAAAATCCTTGTGTCAAAATAACTTTTCGTGCCAAATTCCATTAAGATATCTTCAAAATTGCGACCTGTACTTTGTTTACAAGGTTTACATGGACAGACAGCCAGCCAGACGGACGGACATCGTATTCCGTTCGATCCAGAATGAGTTGTGGGTCCGATGAGTTTTTCTGTGCGTTACAAGCATCAGCACAAACGCATAATACCCCAACCACCTATGTTAGTGTAGGGTATAAATATTTTAAATTAATTTCTGTAAATATTTAAAATTTTTACATACAAAAAATAGCTTTTTACCATATTTTGCTTCACAACTCCTAAACCAAAAGAGTCTCCAACTTGAATTTTGACCCGAGAATAGAATAGAGTTAAATTATCCATATATAATTTTTTAAAGTATTTTAAAATACCGTTTTTTGAGATATTCAGGTTTGATCTCTATATTATCGATTTTGAGCTTTGAACTTTCAAAGTAAATAAATTTTATACAAGTTATTTTAAAGTCTATATCTTTTTCTATAAAATGAAATATAAATTAGAATTTTGCAATGTATAGTTTAGAAATTATAAGCAATAAAGTATGTACACTTTTGGAAAAAAATTATCGTTTTTTCGTTTTTAAAACATCATATTTTTGGACCAGAAAGGGTCTTTAGTCAATTGCATTAGGAAATGACTTTAGCGAATTTCATTGAAATCGAAGATATCAAATCCGAAAATGACTGTTTTTGGTCCGTTTTGATATAGAATTACTCTTTAGGTTGTTTTTTCATACAAATCAAATACCATAGATTATAACATAGATATGTAGTTCAGTTTTCAAAAACCTAAGTCGGTTGTCAAAAAAACCTAAGTCTAAGAATGTGTTAGTAAAATTTTTCATTTAAAACAAAAACAATTGTAGTACGTGAGACTTTTTGAGTAATTTTTTTCAATTGAGTTTTTTTTTAAAGCTTCATATCTATGTTATAATCTACATATGTCAAATACCATAAAAATTATCAATTCAATTCAAACAAAAAACTGACGTTTGTCTTGATAAAAATTTCTCTAATATAGACTCGACGTAAAAAACCAAGCAAAAACTAGAAAAATAACTATTTATGATACATCCTGTTTAAATATTTTCATAACATTAAGCTTTTGTATATACTGAATAAAATTTTTAATTTTTTTTATTATTTTATTTTTCATTTTATTTTTTTAAACAAATTTATGTTCTCAAAAAGTATTTCAACAAAAGAAGTTTATTCAATTCGATTGGAATATCAACTAATGAAAAAATGTGTATGACAAAAAAAAAACATATCGAAGGAAAACAAGTTATGTAAACGACATGGTTATTGTGGGTGTATGTACAATAGAGTGTCCCGTAGACAAAAATTTTGTAGGAACACCCCTCAAACTATTTTCTAAATTGATCTTCAGTTCCCTATCAGCGATTGAATGTCACGGGTCTAGAACATTTCGTCCAAAAAATAGTATTGAGTTTAGTCTTGAAATGGGTATCAAAAAATTCGTAATTTTAAGCCAATTATAGAAAAAAATTTCGCAAAAATTTTGGTCCATAAAACGGAATTTTAGTACATCATGCAAAAAAAAATTTCGATATTTTTCTTAAAAAAATAGATAAGAATTTTATAATTTTGTTCCTTTTAAGGCTAAAATTTTAAAAAATTGCATTGTAGTAAGAACTATTGATAATATGTAATTTTCAAGATTTAAAAAAAAAAAAAATTTTCATCAAAATACCTTAAAAAGTCTTCTAGCGACCGAAAATCCCATTGGAAAAATTTTTAGAATATTTTTTCCATAACCAGCATAAAATTAAGAATTTTTTGATATCCATTTCGATTAAAAAATCGAAACTTTTTTTGACCAAAATGTATGGGACCCATGATTTTAAAATCGCTGGTAGGGAAGTCCAATTTTAAAATTTTTTTTAATATTTTTCCCATATTCAGCTAATTTTTACGCATCGTTTGAGGGGTGTTCCTACATCGAAATCTTGAAAAACGCTATTCTCGGGACACTCTAATGTACAATAGGGGTATAACTTTTCCCCTTTTTTTTTTGCAAATATTATAATGGCATATTTGACCATCGAAAATTATTTTAAAAAATGGTATTACTTTTTCGCGGTTGTCAAAAAAAGTTCACCCACAAAACGCGGTAAAGTTTGGAAATCAATAATTCCAATGCAACAACGAAGAATCATATGCACACAATGTGGTATTAAAGTAGTACAGACCATTTATCCATTATGCAAAACAATGTCAAATGTAATAATTAAAAACAACATTTTTCGCTTTACTATTTTACTTTATTAACAAAATATTTAAAATTTTTATTTAAAATGATGTACTTTTTTGGGGAAATTTTAAAAAATCGTTTTTGTGGGCGAGGTTTTTATTCCAAATTGATCCGAAAAAATTATTCTCGTAAATAACAATATTCGCCATTGCGTGGTGCTAGGTCCAAAATTTCGTTATATCCCTAATGTACAATTTCTAAGAAAATTAAAATTATACAAATTTAAACGTATTTTTATTATCTTTTAACGGAGCTTAAACAGTGTTTTTACTTAAAGAATTAATAAATATCGTTTTAAAAGAAGAACTTCAAAAGCAATAAACAATCATCATAAAAATGTAACATCCTATCAATGGGTTAAAAACCTACTTCCTTCCAATGACAACACTATATTAAGAGCTCCTTTTAAGTACTTTTTTTGCGGGGATGGATTTTGAAAGTTCTGCAAGGAGTCTAAATTGTAGCTTAACTGGACTTAGTAAGTAATACCTCCAAACTAAAAATGTTTTATCATTGCTACTGCTTATGAGCATGTTCTGAGTTTTTTTTTAATTAATTTATATGCTGACATCCAACTGAATATACTGATCTTGTCACATTTACAAGAACAACAATTTATTTACGTTATTTTATAAAGATACATTGATAGAAATTAATTCATTCATAAATTTGTAAACAGTAGGCATTTAATTAGTGATTCAGAGTATTAACGTATAATAAATTTTTGGAAGTTTTTTTTTTTTTTCTGGGTCGTAGTGTGTGCCAATACAAAAATATTTGTTGAATAGAATTTTTAATACAAATTTTGTACGTCTATGTATTGTTATTGTCTGAAAAAGATTAACAATAAAAATAATTACTACTTTTAAGTATGCTTAGTTTCTTCATAATCCAAATGATTTTTTATACCATGGTTTTTTGTATGTATATATAAATATTTAACAGCTTCTAAAAATGTATTATTTGGCAGTTGTGTGAAATTTGATTATTCATTAATATTATGCCAAAACTATGTATATTTAAATCACACAGATGTAAAGATATTCTCAGAAATTTTAAATAATACTTTAAGAATATGTATGTAGGTCATTTATATTTAATAAATGAAGAGTTTTAATTATACTTTTCAGTTAAGTATTAAGAAAAATTTATGAAAATATTTTATGTAATTTAGCTTATTTTAAAAGGGATACAATTTATACCATAGAATAGAACTAGAAGTTTATGTGAGAGCCACCCTATACTAAATTTTCAAAAAATTTACTAATTTTTTTGAAAATACAAAAACAAAATATATGTGACTACATGTATTTTGTTGTTGCATGAATTAGGTTTTTGACAATTGAATTAGGTTTTTTTCTCTCACATAAATATCTAGTTGTTAATCTATGATTTATACTTTTTAAACTAAAATAAGGGTTTTCATTCAACCGGATAAATCTACACAACTCGTAAATTTATACGTATTACTTACATGTTGCATGAACGCCCCTTGTAAATAATTGGTAATCTCTTATTAATTTTTCGGAAGTTTTGGCAAATAAAATAAGTTTCCAACTTTTTTTATTTATATACTTTGTTTTTTTATCCATTTGAATATAAAAAATTTAAAATTAATAAAATTTTCTTTTTTCAAATCTGACTTTTCAAATATAAAAGTTTACGAATTCGAATAATTTTTCAAACAAAGTTTGATACATTTTTTACGAGCTTGTATATTCATCATATTTATGAGCTTTACGAGGCATTTATGTGATTGAATGAAAACCCCTAATATTTATTTTTTATGTAAATGTAATAGCATATTTTCCATTATATTTATATATAATTTTATAAGTAATCATTAAGCTCAAACTCTGACAGCTGTCATACATTTACATATGTATATATTATGTAGATTTCAATATATAACTCGAAATCTTATTTTTCGATTTTTTGCAATTATCAAAGGGATCTTAGGTGTTTGAAGATTTTTTGACTAAAACTATTATTTAAAAGAAATATTAAATATAGAATATTTCTAATATATTAAAAAATAAATTCTATTTTTAAATAGCTAATATTATTTCCAGTATTAATTTTTATATTTGCATTATTTATTACCATAATAATTATTTATACCATTAGTATTATATAATTAATGTTTGTTTTTGTTTTCATGCTCCTAAATAGTGGGCCATAAATAAAAACAATAAAATGGACACAAGCGAAAATAAATGCTTATAAAATCAAGACAATATACATATAAGTATATGTAAAATAAAAATAAAAACAAAAAACTTAAACAATGAAAACAAAAGTTAAAATTATTTATAATAAACCTACTTGTAATGTGGTATTTTTTTCTGTTGAAAATATTTATGAAAGAAATTATGTTGCGTGACGTTTAACAAAAGAAAATTGTGGTTAATTTGGATAAAACTTGTAATGGCTGGCGGTTGGTTGGTTTGTCTGTCTTGTCTATCTTTTTAAGCATATTGTATTCATAGACTATTAGATAAACACAAATTTTCATAAGTTTACAATACAATTAACAAAAAAAAAAAAAAAATAGAAAAAAACAACGAAACATCCATCATTTGTTATTAAAAGTAATTTCATTGTTTCAACACAATTTTTTATTATTGTTTATTTTATTTTATTGTTTTGTTTATTTTTCTCTTCTTATGCAGATTTTGTCAAACATTAACTAAAAGCTGCAATTTACAACTTAAATGTTAAAATTAATTTACATAACAAGGCATAAAATATAATTAAATATCATTGTTAATTTTTCGTAATAAGTTTATTTTTATTTACGATTTTTGTTTCGATGTTGGTGTAAAATTGCAAAATTAAAATAAAAACAAGACTTTTTTTTAAATATTTGACATAAAATAAAACGAAAATTAGATTAAAATTATAATTCTATGAAAGAACGCGCAACAACGTTCCTTATGCCTTCGAATTATGTTAATTGGTCTCCATTTCTATCTATTTAATTATTTTTTTATTTATTTATTTATTTAATTATTTATTATTATCTTTTAATTTTCATAACTGCCGAATTTGATAACGATTTTCAATTTAAAAGTAAAAAAATCGAAAAAGTGTGTAAATACAATGATTGTTTCTTCCCATTTTCTGGGTCAAACTGCAATTTCTTTATAATATTTTCAACCTAAATGCAACTGTTCTTATTTTATTACATAAAAATAATCAAAAAAGTACAATAGATTTCGACTTAATATAAAAAAAAATAGAAATAAATTAACTGTATCTATTATTATGAGCAACAATTTTCGATATTTAAATCCAAAACGTATATGTAAATTAATTTTTATGCATATACTTACCATATTTTTTATTAAAGTGGCATTGCCAGATCAAATTGTTTACTAAAAGAAAAAAACTCGAAGTATTTCTGAAGAATTTCCCGAAGTCATCGTCACTTTAATATCATCCCATTAGTTGTATCTATTATTTTGAGCTGGTGTGTATTTCTTTCCTTTAAAAATGGGCGGTATTATAATTTTTAAATATTCACCCTTATTCCAGTTGTCGTCGTCGACGTCAATGTCGTTTTTGAGTCAACATCACTTCGTCGCTTATTTGGTATTCCCTAATAGAATTGAGACGGCGTCGACTGTTTATCGATTATTTTAACAAACAAAACACACATCACTAATTTTTGAGTCAGCTGATTTATTTTTCGAAAATTTAAAAATAAATTTTCCAGTCAAATATTATCCAGTCAATTAAAAATACTTTTTATTTAAGATTAAGTGAATAAACCTACAAAATCTAATATGGCAAAAAGTTTCCGATAAAATTCTAATACCAGAGCACAAATAAGTTTCAAACACGTACTGCAAACAAAAGTAATTTAAAAACCGAATAGTATCAGCCTAATGTTAAAAAAGAGCTCTTTTAAAAGACCTTTAAAACATATTTGTAGTAACATTAAGTCTTTTAGATCAAGAGATTGCAGCAGTAAGTGATTTCCAAAATTTGTCTTGGGCTCCGGAGGCATTGAAAGTGATAGTTTGTTTTCAATGGATAAAGTTTGCATTCTACAATCATACGGAGAATTAACCAGTCTTGTGATTTAAAGGATTTTCTATTCTTATTATTCATATTCATTAGTTTTAAATTGTTTTCTTGTTATTTTTAGAAAGTTAATTTTATAATTTACATACATATATGTTTCGTTTTAATTAAATTTTATTAACTTTTCACTTTTCTAGTAATAATTATAAATATTTTCAATAAATATTTCAAATAAACTTCTTTTATTTGTAAATTTTTTATACTTTATTCTCTTAAAATCTTCTAGTCGTTTCAATACAATATCGACGTTGTCCTTTCTTAGAGAATGCCAAAAATTATACAACTGTCATCGAAAGATGTCGATAACGACAACGAGAATACCAATTTGCCACAGACGATACAAGACGTCGTCGTTTTGTGTCGACAACGACAATTAGAATAAGGGTGATTAATATATCAGGAATAATATTTTTTCGTATTCATCATTCAATTCACAAATGTCAAATTGAGATTAATTATATTTTTAATACTAATTTAATGTTTTCTTTTACTACCGAAGTTTTTAAACTGGCATATTTTGAGATATTTACTTTTTGAAGAATAGTGATTTTCTAATATTTAGTGTTTAATCCTCGAATAATTTTAGCTTTATTATTAATTATTTTCTATAAATGTATGTTATGTTAAAAAGGTCAACAATTATAAATGTAAAATTCATCTTTTATTTGCCGATAATATAAATTGAAATTCATGAAAAATATTTCTATTTGTCCAATAATTTAAATGGAAATAAATAAAAGTTATTTCTGTTAGTTTTTAAATTTTTTTATTTATCTAAATCAAGTATTTGTGGGAGTTCGTTTTGAACCTAGTTTTTGTATGAAAAATTCTTCTGGGAACCATAAAAATATGTTCGTTATAAAAAAAAAAGTTTTCTTTATAAACGTAGTTATTTATATGGAAAATGTAGGTAAAATCAATGGTGTTCGCTACAGCCAGTTCGTTACAACCGGTGTTAGTTATATCTAAAATTTCAAAAATTAAATATAGGATTATTTATCTATGATTTTGTTAACCCCAATTAGTAAGGGAAGTTACATAGAAATATTAAAAAATCACAAAATATATATATATATATATATATATATATATATATATATATATATATATATATATATATATATATATATATATATATATATATATATATATATATATATATATATATATATATATATATATATATATATATATATATATATATATATATATATATATATATATATATATATATATTATATATATATATATATATATATATATATATATATATATATATATATATATATATATATATATATATATATATTTAATATATATTTAATATTTCTGTGTAATTTGTAAATGAGTAGCATCATTAATTTTTGAATAAAATTCAAAATTATGCATCTTTTATGTTTTTGTCCATATATAGAATCGAGCTAAAAATCTAAAATCTGTATTGTAGCTACAGAAATTTTATGGAATTTACTCTGAAGTAAAAATACTGATTTCAATACTTTTAAAGACTTTTCTCTACAAAGCTCTTAAAGTGCCAAATTCACATCTTAAGTAAATATTTTAATATTCAAATACAAAATTTGGAAATTTTTGCACACAAAACGCTCGATTACATTTAAAAAGAACTTCTTTTATACCACAAATAGACATTTTGTGTTTAGACACACCGCAAACAACAACAAAGTGCAAATAAGATACATTAATAATTATAAATACAATTCATTGTATCTTCTATAGATTTAAATTTTAAAGATAAATTTTGAACAAAAAATTGTTAGAAAAAAGGTAAATAAACTCTTCTAGTTTTCTTGGCTTATGTATTTAAGTTTTTTTTTTTAATGAAGACTATTATGTCTGTATAGCATTTAGCAAAACTAAAAAAAAAAAAAAAATTTAAATGTTCTCAAATAAATATTAAAATTATTTTCTTCTATAAGTTAAACCAAGCCCCTGCACTTGAAAAATAAAACTTGTATTTATTTCTAAACTGTTGACTTTATTAATAAATATTATTTAACACTATTAACATTAACTATTTAACTGATTTTTTAGAAATATTATTTGTTATTAATACTGTATTAGTATTTTGCCAAAAAGTAAAATAAAAAATATGATTAGTAAGGTTCATATTTGCTTATGTATATCAAATAATAATGAATTAATAATTGTTAAACAATATTAAGTATTAAATTTCATTAAATGTTAATGTTTATTTGTACTTTAGATGGAAATGCAAATGTTAGATAATATTAATATGAGTAAAGACTTGTTTTGTTTTCATATCCACCTTCATTATTATTTATTAACTAATTCTAACTTATTAACGTCTGTATACACTATATATGTATATATGTATATATGTATATGGTGGTTGTAAATTTATCATAAAATTTCTAACAAAAATTTTGTTTCACTTAGCGCCCGAAAAAAAAAAAAGAAACAAATTGTAAATCAAATTTATTGTTTATTGACGGTTTTAAAAAGATCAAATGTTTTTTTTATATAATGAATTATATTTTTTATTGGAATTTTGTTTGCGATTAACTAAAGAATTGGTTGAATTGATTAAAACATTAACTATAATATTAACCATTATTAAAAGTAAAAAACAATCAAATTTCATTTATTTTATTTATTTAATTGCATAAATCAAAAAGATATTATCAAATAATATTTGTTTTGCTAGGAAATGTAGCATATCAAGGGCTTATATTCGAAATGGGTCATACGTAGATTTTCAAAAAAAAAAATTGTTTTGCGTAAGACTCTTTAGTTTTTGATTTTTTAAATATGGTATTAAGTTTGAAGCCAAAAGTTAATTCTAACACTATGTTTTTCACTTTTTGTCTTTGAGCTATCGACAAACAATATTTTTTTTAAGGAAAAACGGGCTATCTAAAAGTTTTACTTTGATTTTCAAAGTAGTGTAAAAATAAAAATTGATAAATAATAAGAACTTTCTTTGCGATTAGAACTTTTCTTAAACATTTTGAATTAGAATCTTTAAAAATCTCATTTATGAGGCTAAGTGGGAGCATTATACCTTAGATTTAAAGACAGGAATGAAATAATTGAAATAAAATTCATGATTATAAGCAAAATAGATGACAAAAGCAGTTTCCTAATAAATTATAATTAAATAAAAAGTGCGATTAACATAGTCTTTGAAGGTTTTAATCACAATTGAGTTGTTAATGTGCAATTTAATACAATTTTAATTGGTTTGCATTTTTTTTTTTTTTTTTTTGTAAAACTTTTTGTCATTTTTTTTTTTTTTTTCGCGTACAATTTTTTTACAAATTTAAATTTATAATTTTAATTTTGAATACATTTCCGTTTTTTTTTTTTTTTTTTGAGTAAACACACTTGTTATTTGACAGTTCTAACGTTTAAAGATGGTCCTGCCAACCACAAAATTTCGCTTTTTTCAATCTCCTGATTGGTATGATATCATAAATTTAATATATTGTAAATTTTTTTTTTTTTTTTTCAAAAAATATTATCTTTTACGCCTTTAAAAATAAATTAAACATTAAAAATAAATTAAGACAAAAAGGGCTAACTACCATAACTTTGCGCAGCGTTGCCAATTTAGCGCTTTTCGCGCTAGATTCAGCGCTTTTTAGCAACCCAAAAGTCGCATTTTTTTACATCAGCGCTTTTTCTTGAAAAGGCGCTAAATTGGCGCGTTTTGTATGGTTAGTTTTAGTTCCAGATTTTAATCATGTTTTTTAAATTTTTCTGAATTTGAAATGTAGAAACCTTATTTTTTTATGCAAAATATAAACAATACTAGGAAAGTTAAGTTTTTAAACATTTTTAAATTTTGTTCTTCAAATGTATAATTAATATTATTATACATACTTAATATAGAATTTTTAATGAAAATAATGTTTTGAAACATACACATATCATATTGTGTTGGAATTTCTTATTTTAAATTGTGACTCAAATGTTCCAAACAAAGATGAATGGAATGGAAATAAAAAATAGCAATATCTGAGTATTTCTAAAAGTGCTGTTTTTAACAAGTCTTCCAAATAAAAAACATCTCAAATATCAGGAAGAGTCGATTTCCAATATCTAAAAACAATCCTGCCGTAATCTATTGAAACACTAATTTTTGTAATTTAAAGCATAGAGTAACACATAGAGACGAAATTCTCGATTGACAATTAAATAAAATTGTTTTTTTGTAAACAAAAATTTGTTTTTATTTTCTTTTGGCAACAACAAAATGTATGTTTTTACATGTATTTTGTTGTTGCATGAGTTAGGTTTTTGACAATTAGTTTCGTCTCTTGTTTCTCTTTGATTTAAAGCACCAATTATTAGTTTATTCAAATTTTACTGAAAAAATCCCTATCTAAGATAACATATTAAGGCGTAGAAAACTCCAGAAATGAAATTTAGAATTAGTTTCGGTATTTGGTTTGAATTAAAAGTTTCTAAAGTTTCTTAGGTATTATTCAGCATTTTCCTTCTCCTGTAAAATTACGAAAAATCGTATTCTGCATTTCTATTTATTTTATTTTCAATAAATATTTTTTTCAGACTTCACACAATTTTCACACCTAGGAAAAGCTTAAGCGATTAAAAAAAAAAGTTTTAAAACAGGATTTGGCCACTAAGTGAGCAGTATATTGCTGGGCCTAAGACCTTCACATTTTAATGTAACATATTTATAAATTTAAAAGCTTTAAACTGAAAGTTATTATCAAATGTATAACCTTTCTTAGTACCTTTAATATTGTTTTTATAAAACGTTAATGTTCAATATTGTATATAACTACACACAGAAAAGAGATTTTTTGGAAAATGGTTACTATTATGAAAATTCAAAGGAAATAAATAAAATTACATCGCAGTTATTAAAAGTATGTTAATTTAAAATATTTTCTATATTTGTAACAATATTAGTGTTCCCATAATATTATTTGTATTCCCACTAAAAACAATACAGTTAAGGTAAGCATTAATTTGGTAATTTACCAATTCGGATGATGTAACCAAATTTAATTTTATTATATGCTCTTAAATATAAAATATTATAGTAGATGCAACTAAAATTCGATTACATAATGTATTTTCAGTTGTAGTTATCAATATTTTTTTCTAATATTAAACAAATCGGTTATAGTTAAGAGAAGCTTCGGTTATCCCAAAAGATCAATTATTCTTTGACATTTTTGAAAAAATATTTTAGTATATAAAATTAAAATAAGAAGAAAGGGAAAACAAGACAAAAATCTCAGAACGAAATTTAAATGCAAAAATATGAGCAAATGCATGACCCACCAGGCGTTTAAATCTTTTTAATTAAAAGGATGGTAAGTTCTTATTGTCGTTGAGAGTGTAGAATTTATTTATTAATTTATTTCAATAGAAATTTGTCCGAGACCTTTTTTCCAGTATTTGCTCAAAATTCTCTTCCTCAATATTGTGCGTAAAAATCAAAAATTTCATCCATGTACTAAATAAGTGGAATAAATTGTATGCTGTAAATAAAAAAGTGTTTAAATTATCAAAAATTATAATAATAAAAATAATAACGTAATAAGCTGTTGACATCTACGTAATCAAATTGTTGTTTCAGTTTTGGTAACCGAATTAGTAGCTTTTAATTCAGTTATTTCTAGTGACATTTTCGTTTCTGCTAACCGAATTGATTTAAAATCGGTCGGTATTAAAGTAATATTAAAGTACTGTCAAACGAAATATTCGGAAATAGCAATTAATTTGTGGGATAGTACATGAAACCGTCAAAATTCGATTGGCAAGAAATTCGGTTGCTACAACGAATCTGTTTTCTCTGTGTACTAAATATTTGAACATGAACTTTGGTTCAAAAAAGTTGACAACGCTGACTTTGCGAATAATGGGGTTAAAAGATTTATTTTTCAGAGTGAAGTTTAGTAAACGTAATATTAATAACTCGTAGAAGACCGGATTGCTAAGTTGAAAAATTAGTGAAATAAACAGTTTTTATGCTCTCCTGAACAATTGGGATTTTGCATATGGCCCGTTTTGAATATAAGCCCTCGATATGTAATCTATGTAAAATATATTGATAAACTACTGTATTTTATGTTAAGAGTTTGACGCATAAAATGTAAATACTGAATATAAACTATGAATGTTATTATACTATACTTATGTCATATGATATATGTCTTCTCTTGAATTGCTTTGATATCTACAACGGCTTATATCCCTGGACAACTTATCTTCAGACAACACTGATCATCTTTCAGCATAGTCCAAAATGGATATTAATTTTAGAGCCTACATTACAAAAATAAAATTAAAATTAAATGATTTAGGAAATCTCCAATATGTAATGTTCAAATATCATTTACCGTGAATTCAGAACTTTCTTATCATTTGTCTGGACTACATATTATTCTCCGGTTTTATAAATCGCAAAACATCCTGAGAAAATATATAAATTAACAAATATTATTATAATTAATTAAAAATTTAATGCAACCATAATTAATATAATTAAATTATGCTTTAAAATTTAATTATAAATTAATTAAAAATCCTAGTGAATATTTATTTTTTTTTTTCTGTGTATGAGGCTTAGTGTAAAAGTGGATTAGAGGCTTAGAACTTATTAATACCGTGTATCCGAATTGATTGAGAAACCTCGTGTCACAGCAAATGTTTTTCATTTTGTAAATCTGTTTTTTTTTTTTTTAATTTCTATAAAAAAATTTCAGTTTCGTTGCATTGAAATATTTTATTTGATAAGATAATTTTTGGATGTTTTTAAATTTAATTTTTGGACGTAAATTATATAAAATTTTATATATGAAAAATCACACAAATAATGTGTTAACAAACAAAAAAATCATTGTAGGTTTATTACAAAAATTATCAGTTTCGAAAAAATACTACCAGTATTAAAGCGAGATTTTTTCATTATCTCCTAAAATGTAAACGACCCTAATTAGACATTTAAATAAATAATTTTGAAGGAGAAACAATATCTTTATTCGTTGCATAAAAGTTATTTTTAACGTATCCTTAAGGTGTTGCTATTTTATTTAGAGGTCTAAAAAAGCTATAACGGTAATGCGCAGCAGTGGATAAAAAATTTAATGCAAATCATTTTAGAAAAACTAATAAAATGTAGGTACAACAAATACATTGTTGAATAACCTATGGACCGATTTGTTTTGATTATATGTATGTCTACATTTTATAAATAATTCATAGAAACTTTGCTTATTTACAATAAAAACAAAATTTAAACATGAACTATTGATTTCAATGTAGAAATTACGTAAATAAAAAAAAAAAACAATCATCGTTTAATGATTTACGTTTAATATCCCTTAAATATTTATTAAAATTGTTATTTCCGTACAAATATTGTTTGGATTTAAGTTCATATTATTACGTATGTATGTATGTATGTATATGTAGATAATACTTGGACCATACGATTAATAATATTTTTTTTTTTTTTATTGATTTATGTATAACAAAATAAGTTTAAAAAATTATCAATTAATTTGTTTATTTTAGAAATTAGCTTCTTCATGCTGAGTTGTCATATATATATATATATATATATATTTTTTTTTTTTTTTCTAATTCAATCTTTAACATTTATTTGGTAATGTTAAATATTTTTAAACGATTTTTTTTATTATATGGTAAATGAATTGTATTTATTTGTTATATAATTTTTTTTTACATAAAAGAAAACGTTTAACGCATGTGTGACATACGCACCCTATTACTCATGTTTATATGTATGATTTATACAATTTAATGTAAATATTGAAATATATTTAAGTATGTATCTAAATGTAAAAATTACATTTAAATTTAAAAGATGAAATGAGTATATATTTTAATAATTACTATGTACTTGCATTACATAATGCAATCATCACCTTGGCCTTATTTTTATAGATTTGATTATTAAATATTTATATTGAAATATATTTGATACTAACGTAAAGTATTCTACTTAAAAAAAAATAATAATAATAATAATATTTATTTAAAGCAAATTAACATTTAAGGGGTATTCTTAAGTATTTATGCACTCATGAAAATTTGAGTTCCCTCATCTACAGATATTGATTGAAAAATATACGCAGTTAAAACTATCTATTTAAATATAATAAAATTCAAAACAATTAAAAACAATTCCTGATCCCACGACGTATAAAGAATGTTAATTTTTACATTACCGGACTAAAAAGATCTGGATTTTTTTAATTCAATTTTATTAAAGAAATCACTTTAAATCACCGAAAAAGAAATAACGATTTACATTCCCTGTTTGTCATACTACTTTACAAAAATAAAATCAAAAGCAATCCGTATTTGATATTGATACAGATTTTATTTATACAAACGGATGGATCCTATTATTTGTGGGATAATTGAAAGTTGACTTTAGATCATTTTTCAAATCTAATATGAAAATGTATTACATGACATAAAATTAGGAAATTTATATATATAATCTAGCGTACGAGCATGCCAATGTCAGGGGAATAAATTTATGCACAAAAATATCCCAAAGACATTGCAAAATATATAAACAATGCACAGTGGGGCAGAATCGAAATTTTTTGAAAATAAATCTGTAACTTCTGATCGGCTGGTAGGATTTGCATGAAATTTGGTGTAGGCGTAGCAGAGGAGTGTACAATGTTAAGTTTGTAAGGATACATCTAACATAAAAAAAATCGCATGACCTACAAAAAAACATGCTTGCATGTCCTATTTATCTCTTATAGTTTTTGAGTTATTTGCGTTTGAATTTTTAAGTACCTCAATTTTGCATGTTCTTGGTCCAGTTTTCTTCATATATATCCTAGTATTTCCAACCGATTGTGTTTGTTTTTTCTTTAGCTAATTAGAGAACAAAATTATCTATTGGTCGAAAAAATATCTACAATCTTTTTTCTCTAAAAAAATGTTTTCTTTAAAAACGTATTACAATTTTATACTTTTCTGAAAGGTATCTTCATAGAGAAGACTCTAAAATAAAAAGTAAGCGCAATAACTTAAGTGGTCAAGGTACACACCCTTCTGAATTTGACCCATTTTATATGAAAGTTTTGCCTTTAGTCTATATTTTCTCAAATCCCAAAGCACGAATCGCAAACGGAAAGCAATTTAAGAATCTATAATATGTTATTAAAAGTTTTCATTCAAAATCTACGGTACTTCGGAAAAATGTGGATTTTTTTTTCAATAATTATCTATTGTTCTTTAATTAGCTGAAGAAAAAACAAATAAATACTAGGATATACTATTTATAGGAAATACTAGGATATATATGAAAATAACTGGACCAAGAACGTGCAAAATTGAGGTACTTAAAAATTCGAACGCAAATAAATCAAAAACTATAAGGGATAAATCGGTCTTATCAGTGCCTACAATAATGTATAAAAATATTTGAAATCGGATGAGAAACACAAATTTGGCAAGCGATAAAAAAATTTGTATGTCAGAGGTACCCAACTTTTAGCTCTGTCCCTGAGGGTCTGTTGGGTCCCCCTTCCAAACTTAACATTGTACACTCCTCTGCTGCGCCTATACCAAATGCTAATCCATCCAGCCGATCAGAAGTTACAGATTTTTTTAACACATTTCCAAAAAATTTCGATTCTGGAAGTTAAACATTTGAAACTGTTAGAATTTAATGGGATTTTTAGCAAGTATTAAATAAATTGACTTTTTAAAACAAAAAAGAAAAAAAAATAAATAAATTAGCGGCTAAAATGCGCTTCCTGATCAAAATATAAAATTAGTTTCCAATATGATTTGGAGAGAAAACAATGACTATAGCAAATTTAAATTTCCTTAAATCGAAACTGATTTTAAAAAATATTACATGTACCACAAATAAATCCGCTTATCAGTGCTCCCTGATAGAGATTTTAAAATCTGTAGGATTTTGAAAAAGAGTTTTATTAATAAGACGAAAAATTAGAGAAAACACGCTTAGGAAATTAAATATAAAATCTGTGTATCTCCACTCCCTGATACAAATTTCAAAATCGTCTCCGTTAGGATTTATAATAGTTAAGTTAAGCCGAATTTTAATTTTTCACGTCATTTGAGAGCTTTAAAAGACTCTGGGCAGAAAAAAATTCTTAGAAAATGACATATAAATTTGCCTCCTGATAAAAATTTAAAAATTTGGCTCAATCAGGAAAAAAAGTGCATATTTTGAACTTTTTTGGAAGTTCTTAATAAGTACTAAAAAAATTGAAAACAAATGATTTTTAGAAGAAAAAAGGTTAATAATTTCCAAGAAAATTTAAATTTTAATGCATTTTTATTATCTTTTAATAAGGTTAAAACAGAATTTTTGTTAAAAATTTTTTTTAAACATAGTATTAAAGTGCTTCAAAAGAAATGAACAATAAGTATAAAAGAAGAATATTCTACCAATGACAACCATAGGTTAAAAAAAGAACTTCTACAGCTCTTTTTCACCACTAAGTAATTCTTTCCATTGACAAAATAATATAAAATTCATTACTTTTTCAGTTCCTTTTTTGCTGGGTAATTATTATTTAAATATAAAATCCGTGCATTTCCGATCCCTGAGAGAAATTTCAAAATCTTGCTTTGGAAAGAGAAAAATGTTTAGGAAATTATATATGTAGATACATACATATATTTTTCTACGCGAATTTTTTAATATTGATAAAAAGGTCATTTGGAATATTTTAGTTATAAAATTCATACTTATGTAATAAATATTTTTATCAAAAACATTACACTGCAGTTTTATAAAGCGATTACGCATAATAACAATTAGTTTGCATTTATTAATTTATTATTTTGTGAATTTTATTTTTCAATAAATTTGTATTATTTAACAAGAAAATATGATTTTTATTTGTAAAATTTATTGAATCAGTTGATGGTCCGTCATTCACTTATTCTCTTACTAGACAAGCGACAGAGAGCTAATTAAATTACAAATATAAATAGAGAAGTGCAAGGTAAAATAACACAAAGACAAGGTCATTATGACAAATACTTAAAAATAAAGACATACACACAAATAGGTAAACATAAATAAAAAATAACAATTAATAAAATATTTAATGTGAATCAATTTTAAGGCGTACGTAATCTTGTAGCTCTGGAAATTTGTAACCTTTAATTTAATTCAAATAAACAACAAAACAAGATCACTTTGATATTAACTAAAAATTTATAAACATTTAACGATGGTCATTAAATTAACAAAGAATAACAAAAACAAATATTTGAAAATAAATATGTTTCTATAGAAAAAACTGTTGTTGTTACATATTAATAGCACGCCTCCGAAAATCCCTCATACGCACACACACACATTAAATAACGTTTATGATTTTTGTTTATTTAAATGCATATGAGATTGAGTTCATTTGTGAGTATGATTATGTTTAAATTGACCAAATGTGTGCAATTAATAAATTTTGGCAGATAAAAATCATAATGACTCATGGTAAATTTTTTATTTTTTATTTTTTTATTGCGAAATTTTAATTTATAAAAGTGAGGCAGAATCGAAAATTTGTGGAAATAAATCTTCACAATTTTAAGTTAGAAAGGGGGACCCCACATACAACTCAGCAACGGAGATATGGGATCTCAAAGTAGTGTACCTCCGACTTAGAAAATTTTAAGGCCTATAAAAAACACACTTGTGCTACTTATCACTTAAGGCTCAACTACATAGAATACTTTCGTTTCAACTGCGACTGACAGCTACGCAACACATAAGTGATATTAACCCAGTCGTTGCGTTATTTTGATATTAAAATTTTGTATAATAAAATATAAAGATGTAAAAATTCTATTATGTTCTCAGTTGAAATAATGAATTGCAAATTAAAATTTCCGACTCAACGAAAAAATATTAAATTAAGAATAAAACAACCGACAAAATATATTTACGTACTTCGGCACTTCAAAGTTGAACATTTTTAATATTTGAAGTACTTCACGCAGAAGTTTGGCGTACTGATTTGGTTCCACTCAATATAAATGCATGAATTTAACTTAGCTGTCAGTCGCAGTTGAAGCGAAAGTATTCTATGTAGTTGAGCCTTTATAGCTTTCAAGTTATTTGCATTTGAAATGTTAACTTCACATTCATGGTCCAGTTTTTTTCTTTTCATATATATCCCAGTATTTTGTACCGATTTTATTATTTTTTTCTTTAACAGATTTAAGAACAAGATTTACTTATTAGCTAAACATATTAAAACATATTAAAAGTAGCGTAATTTCGGCTTTTTACCTTTCTGTAAAAGGTATTGACTTCAATAATTTTCTATATAATGAAGAATTTTGTCAGCTAGACAATATAATTTAGATGAAAAAATCGAGTTTATACTTTTTTCTGATTTTTGAAATCGAAGTAAATTGTTTGTAAAAAATTGATTTTGAAGTGACTATAAATATTTTATCTGTAATAAAATGTTTGTGTTAGTTAAGATATCTTAAAGAATTTTTTAGTGATTGCACGCAAAGAAAAAACATGATTCCGAAATGCTCGCGGAAATCAAGTGATGTTCCTAAGTAGTTTATATGGCTAACACAATCAAATTATTGTGTTTTAGACTAAGCTGAATCAATTATTTTTTGTTCTGATCATTTAACATATGGTACTTTGTAATAAAATAAAGTCGGTGTACTAAGTAAAAGAATAATATGTTTCATAGTAACATATTATTTCAATGAAATATTTGTATGTAATATTTTAATGCGAGGGGTGACAATAATATGCTCGTCTTTATTGTTATCTCTCTTTCGAAATAATTTACTCATTCAGTAATGAAATCTTAAATGTGACGGACGTAAAGTGAAGAAAAACGTTTAAAAAAGTTCACAAAATTTTTATTAAAAAACTTTATTATTTTTTAATAACGAGATCCACGGAGTGCTGACGGAGGAAATCATCAATGGCCAAATTTCAAATTGGAAATATTTTTCGGTAAGTACAATAAATATCAATAATTCAGTGCGGTCAAATATAAAAATAATAATAAAAAAATGTGTTTCTATAAATTTTCTTTTAGGTGTGTGAATGTGAAGATGGATTTTCTTGAACGAAATCGTCCAGTGGAGGCTGTGATATTTGTTTTTTAATTATTTTCTATTCGAAAAATTTAAATTAAAAAAATAATAATAAATAAAAAATATATTTTAACCGTATGCATAGTATTATGATTGGGGGTATTATAATATTTAATGTAGGGATCATGTTATATTTATGCAGTATGGTTGTGAGAACTATCACATATAAATGTTATGATTGTGAGGTTCATATTATATTAATATTGGATAGGACAATATTATGTTCACAAAAGGGTATAATAACTGATGTGATTGAGGGAATCATAAACCTAAACATTAATGATAGTTACCGATTATGATTTGACCAACTATGTTTTTTCTTTGCGTGTGTACACTTTATCGCTTAAATGTAAAAAAAACTTTAAGATTTTTGTAAAAAGAAACCCAAAATTCCAAAAAAAAACGCCGAAAGTTCCAAAAATAATATTTTTACATTTTCGCCTATATAGTCCACATATTCTGAATATGCCGAAGATTACTATTTAAAAAAATTATTATATGTTGTTAAAGAAAATTATATTTGAGAGCAAAAAGAGTGCAGGTACTTTTTTGAACAAAAAAAGAAACATAAAAGATAGAAACATATAGAGATAAATAGGAAGCACAAGTAAGCATGTTTTTTATAGGCCTTATCGAAGACTTGATGTAAAAATATTTGAAATCGAATAAGAAACAAAAAATTAGCTAACTTTATAAATTTTTTCATGCCAGAGGTAACATATCTGCTCCTGATGGTTATGTTAGGTTTTCCTACCAAACTTAAAATTGTATTAGTTTTATATAAATCCAAATAGCCGATTAGAAGTTACAGATTTATTTCCAAAAATTTTCGATTCTGTCCCACTGTGCAATAGTTATAACAGGGTAGAATTAAAAAATCCATTTAGAATTTAACAAACCCCTCGGCAATTTTTAAATCGTTTTCTTTGTTTTTTTTTTTTTTTTTTCTCATATAAATAAACATTTTTACAAATCTGGGAAGAAAAAAAATAATCTTATCTTAAGATTTCTAAAAGTCAATTTTCAAACAAATTTTGATCAATAAGTTTCTATATATTTTCCAGAAATATAAGTTGTATTTCTAAAATAACTTTTCAGATGACCCTCGTATTTGTATTTCTGACAGTGTATTTGTGCGTAAACAACCATTTATGTTACATATAATAGAGCATTGTTATTGTTTAATTTCTTAAGTTCCTTTTAAGTCTTAACATTTTTCTATGAAAAAATAAAATTGTCTTGCGCAATTACTGTCATGTCATTTATTCGATTTGTTATAATAATTTAAAAACATTTTTTGCAAATGACTTTCATTCATGTTTAATTTTTTTATTTGGTTTTCTTTTGAATATATTTAAAATATTCCATTTAATAATAGTGTGGTAAAATTAAATTGTTTTCTGCTGTTTTGCTTTATCATTATTTTGGCCATTAACCCCATAAATAGACTAGTAAAGTGTATGTATTTAACACATATTGCATTTGCCAAATTATTTGTTATTTATTTAGGTGTAACAGTGACATTTACCCACTTGGAACACTTTGGGTGAGATCTAAAAAAATATAGTAAATAGTATATTTAAAAAAAATTTATACCTATACATTGCAGCTACATGTTATAGATAAATATGTTATGCAACTATATATACTATACGTAGTTAAGGAAAAAAAAAACTATCACTTGTCTGCTATAAATATGTAACTTCTTCAATACTTTGATTGTTGACAGTAATGTGTAACAATCCTTTATAAATATATGTATCTATTACTTTTTTGATTCGAAAAAAATCTGCATAGCTATCTTTGTGAACATTTGCTTTTAGTGATTCCTACGAGTTGTAATTCTAAATATTGTTATTGAATAAAGATCCCACTATGTTAAGAACATTACCCCTTGTGTTGACATAACAGATTTTATCAATGACATATAAATCTTCTGGTATTTATTCATTAAATGTTGTTGAAAAAAAAAATAAAAATATATTATAAAGAATAAATTATTTTATAACTTAGATCATAGTCTATAGTCGAGTGCGACTATAGATGTTAAGTGCGCCAAAAACGTGAACATTTCTGTCTGTCTGTTTGTACTACAAAATTCATAAAGCCATAACGCGCGATAAGAGTACAACATATATTAATTTAAGCACGTGGAATGAATCAAAAATTATGAATTCATTACATGAACAAATGCGGAAGTTTTAATATTTTTATTTTTGCACATTAACCAACAAATTACCAAAACAAATAAATAGAGTTGGATTTGGTTTTTATGATTTTATTTTGATTTTCTAAACATAACTTTAGCGGGTCTTGTACTTTGAAATTATTAGAGAAAACTATTTTAATTTATTTAATTAAACAATTTATTAAAAACAATATTAATGTTTATTAAAGATTCCGTTAAAAAGGTACAATATGTTCTTAAAAGTAAGAAGTTTGATAAGGAAATTTATATCAGTTTATAGTTGAATTTTGATAAACTTTTTTGACAGCTCAGGTAAAAATATTATGTATGAATCATATATTTATATGTATATATAGAGTTCCATATATGTTTGGATCTGAAAATTGAGGGCATATGGACATAAATGCCACATATATATTCATACATTTTTATAAAAAAAAAACTATATTGCGAATGATAAGTAAAATTTATATTATTTTGTAAATTTTATTGAAAATTCCAAAAAGAATAATAAAAAATGACAATACATAAAATAAAAACAAATAAGAAAGTAAAAGTAAATAAAGACCAACTATATGATACCTTACACTATGTGTATGAACGTCCAAGATTTTCGAGTTATCCAAAATACGTCTTAAATGGGTCGCATGGCTACTATTCTTTGTCAGGGTTATATATATATATACATAAGTCCTTGGAGATTTTAAATACAATGATTGTGGCCTGTATGCGTTATCTTGATTGACCTGTATGCGTTAGCTATTTTAGGATAAAACAGAAAAAAATTGTTAGAGTTTAATGCACCAAATATTTGTTTGCAATAAGTTAAACGTACAATATGTTCTAGGACCTAATGTTGGACAATACTTTGAATTGGGAGAGTTGCCTGATAGGCATTAAACCTCCTTTAATTTTTTTCATACACATTTTTAAAAATTTACAAAATTATGTTTAAAAATATTTTCGAAACGAGATGAAAAGACGATTTAAAAAAAACTAATGCATTAACTGCATTAACAGATAATCGATTTCTGAATCGGGAAGTGAAAAATTGTCAAAATTCCAGGGAATTCACGGGATAAAAACCCTATTCGTAATTCAAATTTCGGTAAATTCTTTTATTTATAATTTTATTCTTATTTGATTTTCTTTAAATTGTCATTGTTATTTTTGGGTAAATTATTTAAATAATGAATTATTTAAATAATGAAAATGAAACTCTGAAATTAATACAAAGTATTATAGTGTAAAAGATTTATATAGCTTGAAGAAAGCTTTATATTTTAAAAATCTCAATAAAGTTTTCTTTTAAACGTAGGACATTTTGGGACCTCAACAAGACTTAATCGTATGTCTTTTAAAGGATTCGGTTGAGCTTCGAACTATCTGCACAAAATTTCGTTATCGTACATGCTTTTGTTTAAGAGATATTAGCAGAAAAGTCTGAAATGTATCTACAACAGACACCCTGTATTTCTAGTATTTTGTCCATAACTTTTTTGTTTATTGACTGATTTTGTTAATTTTCAATACCAAACCTTATATTAGATACATATTTGAGCCAAATTTCGTCCCCCTAGGTTGTACCGTTCGAGCCCTATATGCTTTCAACAGACAGACGGACGGACATAGGTAGATCGGCTCAGAATCTAACCAGGGCCCAGAAAATATATACTTTATGGGGTCTTAAATGATTTTTAAATGATGACATGTTACACACGAAATGACAAAATCAATATATCCCCCATTTTTTTGATGGTGGGTATAATTAAATTAAAATTTGCCCTAGTAATAATGCATTATTACGTACATATGTTATGATTTATAGTGTTTAACTATTTTTTGGTAATGAAACAGTATAAAGATCAAAAATATAATGATATTACCTAAAGGAAGTAAATTTTAATAATCTAGAACAATCAAAACTTGTTTCCTAAAAAAAGAATGACAGAAAGATAAGTAATTTTAATTTGGAAAATTTGCAATAAAGGCATTATTTGCAAAAATATTAATTAGATTCATTTGCTTAAACCAAACTTCTACGTTAATAGTGTTATAATCTGGAAATATCTATACTTATTAAAACTGAAAGTCATGTGGAAATTTTTAAATTATATCATATTTGTATAAATCAATTTAACATATTTAGCATTTCCAAAAATGTTAAAATAAATAGTTTGACAAAAAAAAAAAAAAAAAAAAAAAACAAATATGGTGTTATTAAAAACCAAACTGCAGTTTGGACAAAAAACGTAAATTCATCATACAAATATGGTTAGAAATGTAGTTTAAGTTTTATTTCCGTATTAAAAAACTTAATATTGAAACGTATGTACGAGTATAAAGAAAAAAATTTGCTAATATTATTATAATTATTATTTAAATCAAATAAATTCCTTTTGTGATATTTTAAACACACGACAATGAAATTTTTAAAATCATATCTTCTTAGATAATTAACAAATTTTTAATTAATTTATAAAACTATTTTCCAGTCTTTTAAAGCTAAAGTTAAAATTACAATTTATTTATACTCTTTTTACCGCACTAATATCCATTGCTGTTAAACCGTTTTTCCATAATTTTATATAACAATTTTTGTGTAAGCTAAATAATAACTGCGATAAAATCTAAGAAAAGTTAAAAGCAAAAGTGCGCATTACTAAGAAATTATCATGACAAGAAAACGATGCACACAATAACAGAAACTTTGATAATTCGTATTGATTCAATTAGTTGTGAAATTGGAATGAAGTGCGATATATAATAAAATGCTATAAGGCACGTTCAAATTTTGTTATTTTACGCTCATATTAATTTTATATAATTTAGTAGATATGTATATTTGTTACACTTAAAAAAATAATGTTGGCTTCATTTACAAAAAAAGGTAATCTGAGGGATTCAGAAAGTTGATTTCAACCAACATATAGATATCGTTAAATGGTTTATATATTTAGATCAATAATTGTTGTGGAATTTATAAACAGAAAGTCTTGTATGAAAATGTTGAAGTAGGTGATGCCATGTCACAATATATGTGTATGTATGTGTTTTCGAAGATTTTCAGAAGTGGGTCTTACATTGAACCCTTAAACAGAACCACATGAAATATACGTGAATATTTGTGACAAACTTTCTTTATACATATTGATACTAACATTTACGTGTAACCGATCTCCGTGAAATATTTAACGTTTTATTATCATTTTTTTTTTTTTTTTTTTTGTAAATTAAAATGGGACTTTTCGACTGTTGTCTAAAAATATTTTCTTCGAAATGTTTGCGGGGTTACTTCATGTTTGCTTATTATTATTTTTCTTTATTAAATTTATTTATAATAGAAATATTAAAAGTAATAAGTTTTTTATCTTATTTTTGGCTTTTTTTATTAAAGACAAAATTTTTAATGACCTTAAGGTTTACCACATTCCTAATACGATTAACTTTAAATATATCTATAAATCTCTTTGATTTGCACAATTTATATTTATAAATTTTGTCGAAATAGGTTTTTTAAACATTAAACAGATAGATAATAATTTAATATTTTGCAATTGATTAATAACACGGTGAACATTTTATTATTTTCTGATCGTAAATATCGAGGGCTTATATTCAAAAATTTAGAAAAATTTTTAAATATTTTTTTCATAACAAGCATAAAATTATGATTCTTTTGAGTCCTTTTTTGCCAAAATGTACTAGACTTGAGATTTTCAATCACTAGCAGTAAAACATTTTTAATTATTTTTTCCGCACTCAGCTTAAAAACTTTCAATTTCATAACAAAACTCCTAAAGAGAGGTTTCAAATTTGTTATTATTTAATATAAAAAGTTATGAAAGTAATTAAAAAAATTGTGTAGAAGTTATGCAATTTTGATAAAATAATAAAAACTATAATTATGTTTCATGTCAATTTAAGGCCCGCAGTTATTTAAAAACCTCTATAAATACTGTTGTAAATTAAAAAAGAAAATAAATAAAAAACCTTCTACAGAGATTTATTTTTGAAATTATTAAGTTCATTTTGCAGGGTTTTTTTGTAATACTATTTTTGTAAATACACATACATATAATACAGTTTGGCGGACAACAATATTTACTTTGACAATGGATCTTATTCAAAAAAAAAAAAAAAAACCTAATATGAAATCACACTTGTACCATTGATAATTTAATAAATTTATAAGGCAAATAACGCCTCAAGTCTTAATATTTCAGCAAAAGATTAATTATGTACATATGTATGTTCATATATTCACACAGACTATTCATAAATACAAAATTACAAATAATGTTGATATTTGATTGTTGAATATTTCTGTTAACAACTTTTAAAAATATAATAATGGAATTTAATATTTTTTTTTATTATTGTATTCTAAACCTTTAACAATTTTGTTAATGTTGTGTAAATACATAATTATAATTATGTTTAAAATAATCATCAACTAACTAAACGACTAAATAAGAAACATTGCCTGAGACAATCAAATCAACTCGTAGTCGTCTGTCTATTAATTGTTTCATTTAAACTAATAAACTTACTTCAAATATGTTTGTAGTATAAATGTACATTAGACTTGCCCTTAAAAATATATTTGTATAGAATGGGATTAATTTTGTCCTTTAGCATCTAAAACCATCTAATTAAATATTATTTTTTAATTTCTATTAGATTAGATAAAAAAAAAACATTACGAAAAACGATTGAATATTATAAAAAAAAAACACATGCATTACTTGGTAAGCTTTGTCATTATTTTCTGCATTACCTTATAAAGCCGAATAACACATTACCTGTTAATAGACTTAAATTGGAAAATGTTTTTAACCAATATTGCTATCGCTATAGGTTAGACTAAGACTTTAAATTAATTAGCTTTAAATTCTAAAGAACAAAACAATTCTATATTTTAAGGACAGGTCTAATGTATATTCACGCATACTATTATTTTGTTGTATACCATCTTAAACTTACATAAATTTAATAAGAGCTACAAATTTTATAAACGCTTTAACAATTTTCCAACTAACAAAAAGTTAAGACCCATTGCACTTGCGTGACTTTTCTTCATAATGCTGTTTATAGAGACATACATACAAACATATGTTATTTATAAATGTACTACATATTTGTATTCATATTTCAATGTATTCGCTAGTTACTCTTATATAGTTATTCATTCGCATTAATTTCAACTATTTAAAAGATTAGCTTGTTTCCGTTTTCTTTTAAAATCAAATGTCACATTTTTGACATTGAACTTGCATGTACTTCAATGGTATTTGTTTTTAATCTTTTTGACATTAACTGAATTAGAAAATTACTTAGTTACAAATTTTAATACTTTGGCATTAGATAGATAATTAAAATGTTAATTGAAGTAAAGATTCTTGAAAATTTGTGTCATTTGTTATGTATATTTTTTGTGTGTATAATTATATAAAAGCATTGTCATTCTGAGTAACCCTCATTTTTCTAAATTTATCTTTATTGTAATCTTTCAAATAAATTTGACTCTAAGAGATAGGGATGTTATTTCAAAACTTTAAAGAAATTATTATCTTTTAAGTTATAACATTAGGTAATTAAAAAAAAATAAATGTTAATGAATGTTTTTTGAATTTTTGCCTTATGTCGGGTCGTTTCCGAGAAATTGCGAAAAAAGAACACATGCAATAATTTCAGAGGTACCGCACAAAAGTATTTTAATTTTGTTTAATTGAATATCTAACAAGCGCGAATCTTATATTCGGCTCGGCCGAATCTATATACCCACCATCAACTCTTTCAAAGTTTACGTTATATGGGAAGTGAGTGGTAAAGTAGGCGTACCACGCCCATTTTTTGCTTCCGAGTTTACATTGGTCCTTGAACTATTTGAACACAATTTCGTTGAAGTTTCACCTTATATAGGAGGTGGGCGGTAAAGTGGGCGGACCACTTCCAGTTTTGGTTTCCAAGTTTATATAAACCATCAAACTATTTATACAAAATTTCGTTGTCGTACATGCTTTTGTTTAAGAGATATCAGCAGAAAAGTATGAAACGGACACCCTGTGTTTCTAGTTTTTAGCCATTAACTTTTTTGTTTATTAACCGTTGCTTTGTTCGAGCCCAATCGTGCTTTCAACAGACGGACGGACATAGCTAGATCGACTCAGAATCTAACCAGAACCCAGAAAATATATACTTTGTGGGGTCTTAAATGATTCCTTCGATATGTTACACACGGAATGACAAAATCAATATAAGCTCCATCTTTTTGATGGTGGATATAAAAAAAGCTAAAAACTTTACAAAGGTGTACTTGTTTAATTGTTAATAACTTGTAAACTACATATATAGTTTTAGCTTCATATTAAAGACAAAAATATTACCTTTATGACGATATATAGGACAATGGTATTTTACCGGTAAGGATGATTTACTTTATTTCGGTAACGGTATTTTAGCGTTCATGGATATTTTCCAATTATTTCTGTAATAGTACTTTAGGGGTAACTGTTAGGTTGAATGGGTTTTTTCAGTAACGGTACCTAAACTTGTTTTAAACATATTATAGAAAAATTTTAATTGCATTACGAGTGCATTTTTAAAAAATAAATATTTTAAGTTAAGTTATTACTTTTAAAGAGATCTTAGTTGGTCTTCATTGGTGCCACATATCATTAAAATTTGTCTACAACGTAAAAAGATATTAACAGTTAAAATAACGTACTTTGTCGTACTTTTTAACGTTTATAAAAATTTAAAGCGTGAATGAATTCGCGATATTTTTTAACTTAGAAAAAATAATAATTAGAAGGACTAAATGGCTCCATAACTTATATGTGAACCAAATATGAACAAAATTTGGTGATCTTGTATGTGATCCAGATACATATAAACAAAATTTTATGGTCTTTTTTATAAATCAGTCATCGAATGAGCGATAAATTCTTTCTATTCCAAATTTTGGAGTCAAATTTTGGGGAAATTAAGCGAAATCTTGTCACATATGTATATCTTGTATAAGAAAATTATAATAATTGGGCCATGTTTTCTATATGATAAACTAAACATAAAAATGTTTTATTGGAAATACGAGCTGTAAACCCGCTACTTCGTTAGCGGAATTTTTTTTTTTTAAAACCATACTATATAATAAATTATATAGTATGGTTTTATCTAATATTTTTAACTCCCGTGGGAACATTTTTTATTATTAATAATAGTGTTGTATCGGCATTAACAACAATAAACTTTTAAAATATTTTATATAAAAAAGTACCAAAAATTACAATAAAAAATAGAATGTTCTAAAAGTGCAAAAAACATGTTTGATATATATCTGATAAAAAAGATAATATTTTAAATTTATTTCTATGCTTTTGTTATAGAAAGTTCGTAGGGTGCCTATAAAGTACCAATTTTTAACATCTTTTACGTTTGAAAGTTAAAAAACTACCAAAGTTTTTTTTTAGTATAGCAGAATATGACTAATAGAGCTTGAAAATTCTCATCCATAAATAACAATATCTCTTTAATTTCAATTTTCTAATATTAGAATAACGAAAAATTATATTAGAAAAGGGTAAAAGTACCACAAAATCTTTTTTAAGGATTCTGATTTACTTAGGACCTTACATCTTCAATTTTATGTTTCTAGGATGAATATTACAGAAAATTCAAGAAGTACTATTAGAAGAACAAAAAAAAGTACCACAAAGTCCCTTCTTATGGATTTTAATTCACTTAGGACCAAATATTTTTAATTTCATGTTTCTAGGTTGAATATTATAGAAAATTCAAAAAGTACCATTAGAAGAACGAAAAAGTACCACAAAGTCCCCCTTATGGATTCTCATTCACTTAGCTCCACATGTCTTTAATTTCATGTTTCTAGATTCATAATTATAGAAAATTCAAGAAGTACCATTTGAAGAATAAAAAAGTACCACAAAGTCCTTCTTATTTATTCTCATTCATTTAGGACCACATAACTTTAATTTCATTAGAAGAACAAAAAAGTACCACAAAGATCCCTATTGTGAATTATTTTCCACATATGACCATGTTTATTTAATTTCATGTTTCTAGGTTAAATATTACAGGAAATTCAAAAAGTACCATTAGAACAAAAAAGTACCACATATTCAATCAAAACTTTTAAATGTTGTTTCTGTGAGTATTATTATTATTTACTATGTTTTTTTTTTTTTTTTTATATATCGGTAAATAAGGTGTTTTAATCAACACATTTATTAATGTCTATATATGTATATCGGGAAGACATATCTAAACAGTTTTAAATACATTTTTGATACTAAAATGGGCTCTATATTTAAAATGCGGGTCAAATACTCATAATAAACGACCAGAATGCTCCAAATTTACTTATTTGTTTACTAAAAATAAAATGAAAATAAATAAAATTTGCATATTTGCCATTTAAAGAACAAAAATAGGCGTGTTCTTCCAACTAATAAGCGATTATTACCAATAACTACAACAATTTAATCTATTTTGTTTGACACCTTCAAACACTAAGGTGCCAAAAATTCAAAAAAATTTTGAGGCTTCTAGTGCTATTTTTGAAATTTCTTGGAAACAGTGCAAATATTTAAGCATGTTTGCACTGTAATTCATTAATTTTATATTTTTATTCAAGTTTACAAGATCAGCATTTAAAAGCTATGATTTATTCATTCCCAATCAGGAAATTCTTACCTTAAAATTGAAATAAAAATTTTAAAGTTCTAGAATAAAATTATACACAAGCTTTGCCATGCACTTCACCTTGATCAAGGTCTAGGTTGAAAATAAAACTTTCAAAAAGAATTAATAAAATAAAATACAGTATCTTAACTTGATTCGAACCAAAAATTTTTAAAAATATAATTATATTTTTTTCTATTCCGGTTCAACGTGATATTATTTACATGGAAACTACATGAAGTACGAACATAATAGACACACAAACGCCAAAATACAGCTTTAATTGCCTTGGCAAATGCTATAGAAACATGTAGAAAACATTCGTGTTGCAAGCTACACATACAACCTTTGCAACAACATTGGCTTGCCACAAACTTTTCAGACAGTATGTATTTTGTTGTTGTTTTGAAATGTGTGCAAACAACTTTTGTGGTTGATTAACAATAAAAGTTTTGCGTTTATGTAACTCAAACTGAAACTGCATTGAAAGCAAAAACCGACTACACCTGATACCATTTTGGCGAGGTTGATTTAATTGTAAAGATATACATTTTCTGCTTATGAAATAATAACAAGTCTACTTTCTAGAGGGTAAATTTTGTTAGCAAACTTTTTTATATTTTGTATATCTTATATTCTAGTTTGACGATTATTATTTACATACATGTATATGCATGTGTGTTTATTACATTTTTAAGATCAGTCCCATCAAATATCAAAACTTCAACGATTATTTAAAATCCGTTAAATACGGCCAAGATGTAATCGTTCAACTTGATACAAAACCAAAAGTAGTTTTGACTGCATAAATATTTTAAGACAATTCGTTCAAGTCTAGTCTCTTGGTTACAACAACGCGAGTCAATACAAAATTATGTTAACTATTTTTTGTAGTAATTCTTGTTGTTATTGTTGTTAATGCATTAACCATTTACATTTACTTACTGCAATTATGTAACAATAAGTCAATGTTTTATTATTATATTACGAGTACAATGCTGGCTTGTCATTTTTGTGCTTTTGAAATCATTTTTGTTTTTACATTAATTTTTACTTACCTACGTAGTTCCTTAAAAAAATATTTTTCCAGAAAAATTTGTTCATTTTTGTTTAATTATAAATTAGTTTTCTTATTAATTGGTGTAATATTAATTTACTTACAATAAACCATTTTTTCACACGCACAATTTTCTTTTTTTATTTTAGTGGATGATGCTTCCGGTCATTATGCTTCTGGTTTCTTTTATGGTAACAATTATTGGATGGGTTCAATGTCACTCTGTAAGGCAATTTATCATGATGACGATGAAGAGGATCGAATTCGTAAAGAAGGAGCGAAAAATTCTGGTTTACCTTTTGCCAAGGCCCATTTACAGTCTTACACTTCAGTCTACAATGAAAATCCACCATTTGTTCCAGGATTTTATATTATCAAGATGCTGCTGAATGAAACATATCCGACGAGTGTTGTAAGTATACAATTTTAGTTTTTAATTAGGTTTCGGATCACAGTGGATTGCATGTGAACCGTTATATATATTAGAGTATTCACTCGAATAACATTCGTTCGAATATTCGAACAATGTATTACGAATAACACAAGTAAGGAACCAAAAGTTATTTCTAACGCTGAATTCGAATCTTCAGTTCTTTTTCTAAATTTGAAGTGGATAAAGTAGAGCACACTTTAATCTAACTTCAAAGAATAGCAACCAATAACACAGAGTTACAAAATGAAAGCCCTATCCTGCTTTCAACAGACGTACAGACGGACGGACATAGCTAGGTCGACTCAGAATCTAACCAGGACCCAGAAAAAAAAATACTTTATGGGGTCTTAAATGATTGCTTCGACATGTTACACACGGAATAACAAAATCAATATCCCCCCATCTTTATGATGGAAATTCGGATCTTTTAGGGAGAAAACGGCTAAAAACTGTAATTTGATACTTTTTTAGCAACCTATCTATCTTAGTCATAGAAATAAAATGTGCATCAAATTAGTATCTTATCAAAAATTGCCAAATACAAGTTTGGTAAAAATCGTACCTGATTTTAGAACTTTTTTCACAAAATACTGATACATATATATGAATATTTTAACAATTAATTAGTACAATTTAGAAATTCATTGCAATACAATCTGTGTTACATCTAGCGGGAATAAAAAGTACCAAAAAAAGGGATAAAATCGGGAAATTAAATTTTATTCAAATTAAGTAATGAGCCATTCCATTTAAAACCAACCAGCTGATTTCCTCACCTCTTCCGAATTTGATAATATTTGGTACAGACATTATGCTTGTCAAAATTAAGATTAAATAAAAATTTCAGATAATTTCATCAAGTTTGCGAAATATCGCGATTTGAAAGTTTAAAATAACTAAAAATACTTACAAAGTTGTATACACAAAATTACAAATATCTTTCAAAGTATGATGTGATTTATTGAGATGTCATATTAAAGGTATCAAAATCACCTTTAATATGACGTATAACACGACAACATCATATTAAATTTAGTTCGCGAATTATCGACCAATAAAATTCAACATAAAAATATGTTTCAGGTATCATTTTAAAGGTATACATCAATGAACGTTGTAACGTAAATATTTTGGAAAATATTCGTATTTAAAAAAAAAAAACAATTTATCTTATTTTTGAGATATTATAAATCTCGAACTATCGCGAAAATCAAACTTAAACTCGGCATTTTCGTTACCAGCGTCATTGTTAATATTCTTGCCGAATTTTATTACGTTCGGATGATTTTTGGAAGCAATTGACGATTTTTCCGTTTTATTATAAACAAAACAATACAAATTGAAATAAATATTTCGTATTTATTATGACATTTGTTGTAATAATTCATAAAATATTGCGAGCCCAGAATGCCACTTACCACGGTTATAGAAAACATTTTCCCCCATAACATATATCTTTTTAAAATTAAAAAAAAAAAAAAAACCTTTTTCGAGATATTTATCCGCGAACGAAAAATCGCGAGATTTGAACAATTTTTTGATGTTGGGAAAAAAGTCATGTTGCACAGTGTCCCATTCAAAAAATAAAATGGAAATAAATCTGGAATTTCCAAACGGCTACTACGACTTCAATGAAATTTCAGACAGTGTTAGTAGAGGTAGAGTTTAAGTTTTGAGCTTGGACCATAAAGACCTACAGGGGGCGAGTCCACAAGGTCCCAAAGTTGGACACCTCGGGTATACAATTTATTAAAAACGATCCTGATTCCTTATATCTGAACCGATTTTAAATCTGCAAAAAACATCGTCGTATGCATATACTATCTCTTTTTGTTTAAGAAATATTAAGCTTCAAAAATTAAAATTTTTACTTTTTAGCCTGTCTTGGTGAAGTTTTTTCGCTACAGCGGGTCTATTTTTAGCCCCATATTTTTTAAATTTTTTCTTATTTCATTAAAAACAAATAGAAAAGTTGTGTAAAGAAAGAATTTTGAAAAAATATTTACGAAATCAAAAGTTACAAGCATTTAAATTTAAACTTTCAAAAAAATTTCGAATTTTTCCCGTTTTTTTGCCAAAAAAGTGGTAACATTCTTTTTCTTTTATATAAAGTAACATATATAGTATTTACATTTTTCTGAAAGATAACTAAACACAAAATACTCTAAAGGAAAAAATGTTTTTAAAAATAGATTTTTGCGAGAACCAGGGTTCCAAAATTGGACCTATTTTTCAAACTAATTTCAAAACTCGCCTAGACCTCTACTATCAGCATGTGAAATTTCATGGAAATCGGAGCAGCCGTTCCGAAGTTCCATAATTATTTCCATTTCATTTTTTGAATCGCACGCTGTGCGATGTGTAAAAATTAGCTTAATATGGGAAAAATATTAAAAATATTAAAAAAATGAAAATTTATCTTCAGTTCCCTACCAGCGATTGAAAGTCACGAGTCTAGCACATTTCGCCCAAAAAATAGTATTGTGTTTTGTCTTGAAATGGGTATCAATAAATTCGTAATTTTTAGCCAATTATAAAAAAAAAAATATTTTAAAAAATTTTCGCAAAAATGTTGGTCTATAAACCGTCATTTTAGTACATCATGCAAAAAAAACTTCGATATTTTTCTTAAAAAATGAATAAGAATTTTATAATATTGTTCCCTTTATGGCTAAAATGTTGAAAATTTGCATTGTAGTAAGTACTGTTGATAATATATAATTTTCCAAATTATTCCCAAAAATTTATCATAAAAATACCTTCAAAAGTATTCTAGCGAAACAAAATCCCATGGCAAAAATTTTTTAAATATTTTTTCTATTAAAAAATCGAAACTTTTTTGACCAAAATGTATGGGACCCATGATTTTTCAATCGCTGGTACTGAACTGAACTGAAGATCAATTTGAAAATTTTTTCTAAAATTTTTCCCATCGAAATCTCGAAAAATGCTTTCCTCAAGACACACTAACGTATAACATATGAAAATAGTTTTCGATAGTAAAAAATGTTTATTAAGAATCATTTATGTACAGGGAAAACACAAAAAAAGGTTTTATGTGCATTAAATATGCAGTAAAAAACGACAAATATGCTCTAAAAATGTGAAAATATGTACTTAACAACAAATTTTTTTAATTTTTAAACAAAAGTTATGTTTTTCATTAAAACATAGTGTTTTATTGTTTTTTTAAACTGAAATTGATCTTCCATTTACTCACCCAACTAATTCTAAAAAAAAAAAAAAAATATTTTATTTTAAAATATTATTTTTACGACATTAACTTGCTATTAGGACAAGTTCAAAAGTTTCAAAACTAGCTTTAATGAAGATCAGTTAAAAATGGCTTAAATTATATCAATTAATCTGTTTCAAAATCGTCAATTTTGTTGAACATGTTAAACTCGTCAGCGATAAAATGGTATCCATTAAAGTTAATTTTAAATACTAAAATTTTTGGATTTCTTATTTATTTATTTTTTTTTATAAAATTAAATTTGAAAATCATCCCACGAGATATAAAAAGAAATATCATCAAAATGTCAAAATATGCTCTAAAAGGATATAATATCCTATAAAAATAACAAAATATGCTATAAATATGCACTAAAATCACTAAATGCAAAAATATGCTGCTAATGGTAAATTATACAAAAATATACACTTACAAATCGATGCCGTAATGCTTTACTTGTTCTAAAACGGATAAATATTTATTCGTTGGCTTCATTCAATGCTAACCCTTTAGTTGCACAATTAATAATTTGGGATTTCCAGTCCATAATTGGTTAAGTTAATTTTTATACCAAATAAATGGTTAGTTAAGGACATACATGTCCTCAAAAGCATAAATTTATCAAAAAAGCAGCGAATTGGTGTAAAATGGCGGTTAAATTTAAAAAAAAAACTCCTTTTTATTCGATTATTGTCGTGGTTTTAAACGAACTTATTATGCTTTTCATAAATTTATCAATATTATATATACTTCCATGCTATTTATTTGCAAAAATTGCTTATTTAGGTTTTTGGGAACTAAATGCATAAAATTGACCCTCTGGCTCATAATGGGTTAATTACATGTTATCTTCAATAGTAACAGGATATACCATTTCTATGGTACATTAAAACCTAATATATTTTGAAAAATGTCTGAAATAAGGAGTGAGATCGAAAAATTCTTAACATACATAATATTCAATAACTTGGAAACGGTTAGAGTTAGAGTTTTAATTATTTGTTTTAATCATTTGATAATGGTTCTAACCACTAATTATAAAATTGTGGACCATTTTTGAAAACCTTTTCTTTTGAGATTTGATAGTTGCTTCAGTTACTTTTTTGGAACAGTGTGCACATCTTCTGTTAAAATCTTCGGTATTTTGGGACATCTTTTTTGTGCTCTTGAATTCACTTTTCAAAAGAGCTCAATATCACTCCACTGGTCTAAGCTATGGACAATTTTGAAAATTGACCTCTCTTGGTACTAAAACTATGTTATTGATTTGGTACCACTCCAGATCTTTCTTACCGTAGTAACATGATACCAAATGGGTCCAAAAATATGTGGACACGTTGTGCTTTCTTAAGAAAAGAAGAAGTCTTTTTTGCAAATATTCCTTTATGCATATTTTGGTATTTATAGATCCGAATGTATCAAATGACTTTCCAGTTTTGCCGCAACTGCAAAAAGCTTGTCATACCATGAATTTTGTAAGAAATTTTTGCTGCTTTTGGGTCTTAAACTTATCTCCTACATTGCTTCGAGTATTAGCAATAAAAATTTTTGAGACATAAGCTGCGAAGATTCTGCCAGCACCTATGTTTCTTCGTCAATTATACAGCTTGAGTATTTTTGTATGAAATTTGGTTTTAAATTCCGAGTCCTATTTTTGGCTTGTAATTTTTTTTGCAGAATTCCAGTTTGGAATTTTTTGAACTTTCTATGTTATCAACTTTCCCATTAGCTTTAAATTTCCCCACCAAATAGTCGAAGCACTGAGAAAACTGAGCTGATTTTCTACCAGATGTGTTTGGAGTTCCTTTCAATATGCCTTCAATTTTCTGGCCTTCGCAATATCATGTGATCCTTTTTTCTTACCGAACTAGGTTTCACATCAATAGTCAAATTCTCCTAATACTGTTTAATAACATTAGAAACGGTTTTACGGACGACATTTAATTCTGTGGCCAATTATTTGTAAGACCTATTTGGATTTTTTGAAATTTTTTAATAACTTGTAGGACGTAAATCTTTTTCGTCACTTATTTTAATGAAAATAAGGGCAAATTAACATGGTTGTTATTAAAAATAATAACTGAAGTATTTTTCCATAATAATTAGGTCAAAAAAATTTTTGAATATTGATTCCGAAAAAGTTATGAGGCAAAATGTGTGTTAAGATTTTTTCGATCTCACTCCTTATATAAAATTACATGTTTGAAAAAAAAAAAATATGATAAAAAATTTTAGTAAAATCTTAATATTCCGCGACTGAAAAGAGACATAATAATTATTTAAATGAATATTGAAGGTCGAAGTATGTATCTATTATAATTTGAAGGTAATTTTCTTATAACTAAAATTTTGATAATAATATTGAAATAAATACGTAATTTCAGAGGTGTTTTAAAAATGGTCCAGCTCACGTAAATCTTAACATTGAGATGTAATATTTTGGGAATCATATAAGAACATACTAATCTTAATTTCTAGAGGGGTACATTAGAAAATTTTTTTCGTGAGGCACTTTAATGTATATACCCACCATCGTTTTCTTTTCGAGTTTATATTAGTCCCCGAAAATGGGCGGATCACGCCTATTTTTGGTTTCCGAGTTTATATCGACCCTCGAACAATCTGTACAAAATGTTGTTACCGTAGATGCTTTTGTTTAAAAGAAATCAGCAGAAAAGTATGAACTGAAGTTACAACAGACGACATATGTATGTTTCTAATATTTGGTCCATAACTTTTTTGTTTATTAACCGTTTTTTCTAATTTTCAGTAACAAATAAGCGGTACCATTAAATAACTCCCAAATTAAATAAGTTCCAATGAAATAAGTCGCAATAAAATTAGTCCCAACAAAAATTAAAAAACTCCCAAATCAAAAAAATTAAATAACTTCTTAAGTAGTAAATAATCGACAACATTTGGAAGTTTTAGTATAATACAAAATTAAATACCAAATTTAGCGAAATAATACTAATACTAAATACTAATATTTAGCGAAGCTGGCTATTCAAATACCACAGAGGAGAAAGTTTTGTCTGAATAGCCGGTCTTCGGCCGAACGAAGGCACTCTTCTGTAGAATTTAAATCACCGGCTTCGCTAAGTCAAATTATTCTGCATAGCCGGCCTTCGGGGAGTTGAAGGGACTTTCTTCTCTGTGGTATTTAAAACACTGCCTTCGCTAAGTAAAGTTTTTCTGCATTTGCCTATGTCTATGCAGAAAAACTTTATTTAGCAAAGCCGGTGTTTTAAATACAAAGAAGAAAACCCTTGAAGCTATGTGAAAGTACTTTCATTACCGAAGCCATTGGTACTCAAAACCCACAGACAAGAAATCCAAACTCAACAAAAATGAAATAAAAGTTTCAAGTAATATGAAATAACTCCCAACAAAATTTCATTGGAAGTTATTTCATTTGGGAGTTATTTCATTATGAACTTCCCATAGAAAAATATGAAATAAGTTTCAACCCACACGCAAAGAAAAAACATGATTCCGAAATGCTCGCGGAAATCAAGTGATGTTCCTAAGTAGTTTATATGGCTAACACAATCAAATTATTGTGTTTTAGACTAAGCTGAATCAATTATTTTTTGTTCTGATCATTTTAACATATGATACTTTGTAATAATATAAAGTCGGTGTACTAAAAGAATAATATGTTTCATAGTAACATATTACTTCAATGAAATATTTGTATGTAATATTTTAATGCGAGGGGTGACAATAATATGCTCGTCTTTATTGTTATCTCTCTTTCGAAATAATTTACTCATTCAGTAATGAAATCTTAAATGTGACGGACGTAAAGTGAATAAAAACGTTTAAAAAAGTTCACAAAATTTTTATTAAAAAACTATTATTATTTTTTAATAACGAGATCCACGGAGTGCTGACGGAGCAAATCATCAATGGCCACATTTCAAATTGGAAATATTTTTCGGCAAGTACAATAAATATCAATAATTCAGTGCGGTCAAATATAAAAATAATAATAAAAAAAATGTATTTCTAAAATTTTCTTTTAGGTGTGTGAATGTGAAGATGAATTTTCTTGAACGAAATCGTCCATTGAAGGCTGTGGTATTTGTTTTTTAATTATTTTCTATTCGCAAAATTTAAATTAAAAAAATAATAATAATAAATAAAAATACATTTTAACCGTATGCATAGTATTATGATTGGGGGTATTATAATATTTAATATAGGGATCATGTTATATTTATGCAGTATGGTTGTGAGGACTATCACATATAAATGTTATGATTGTAAGGCCCATATTATATTAATATTGGATAGGACAATATTATGTTCACAAAAGGGTATAATAACTGATATGATTGAGGGAATCATAAACCTAAACATTAATGATAGTTACCGATTATGATTTGACCAACCATGTTTTTTCTTTGCGTGCACTGGATGTTATTTCATAATGAAATAAAATCCAATTTGTATGGAAAAAATATTGGAAGTTATTTCATATTTTTGCTAGGAGTTATTTCGGTACCAAAACAAACCTTGTAAATATTTAAGCACTATCCTGCTTTTAACAGAGACAGACAGACGGATGAGGATTTCGACATGTTACACACTTTGATGGTGGGTATAAAAAAATAAATATTATATTCGGCATGGAATCAAAGCCATCACTACAAAAGGTTGAAAAATTTTATTGAAAAGAATATTTTCAAAATAATAAAAGTAATGAATGTAATGTATCGATATTCAAAATTCTCAATCGGAATAAAGTATATTTTTTGACATTTATCGACCGTTACACCTTATGGCAATGATAAGTAAAGTAGTTTATAAATTTAAAGAGTTTCTGGCGGAATTTCACAACTCTACAATTAAGAAATAAAAACACTTCATTGTGATAATGGATCATTGATAGAACATACATATCGTCACCGAAAATGCATAGCAACGTAAAATCAAAATTAATTGTCCTATACATATATCGCTCAGTGGGGCAGATTTTTTTTTTTTTTTTTTGGAAACAAATATGTATCTTCTAATCGGCTGGATAGATTTACATAAAATTTTACATAGACGTAGCAGAGGAGAGTTTTGAAGGAAAACCAACATACATTCAAGAGCGAAGCTATTACAGCTTAAAATAGGCTATATCTGACAAAGAAAAATTTTTATCACTTGTCCAATTTTTTTTTCTTATGCGATTTTTTAAATTTTTTTAAATCTCTCAATAAAACCTACGAAAAACTTGCATGCATATGTTATTTATCTCGTATAGTTTTCAAGTTATTTGCATTTGAAATTTCAACTATCTAAAGTTTGCTAAATGGCCTAATTTTTTATCCTATTTTTTAAATATTTTCATTTTATTTTTTTATTTTATTCACGATTTTTTTTTTAAGTCAAAAAAAATGTAATAGGTGTGTAACTTTAAGCACAAATATCTCCAAGTATTAGCTGCTAATGGATTTTAATGATTTTATACATAGAACATGCATATTTCCTCTTTAAATACGTACAATAATTTCAAAATATTATTATTTAAAAATGCATTCATAATGCAATTTAAAGATACATTTTTCACAAATTTCTACCCTTTCAATTTTGTCCTTCCTTTGCTATAAATTGTTCAGGTCCACTATTTTTAAACAAATTTTTGAATGTTTTCCAACAGATTTTTTTTATTTTTATTTTATTTTTTATTTTTTTATTATTTTTTTTTTTTTTTTTTTTTTTTTTGAAAGGGTAGAAAATTATTAATGTTATAATGAGACTAAATGGCTCCTTAACTCTACGTCTCCACGCAGACATTTTTATTTCCTAACATAAGAAATAACGTCGGCAGAATAACGGGAAGAAACTTTTATTTCCAACTTTATGTTAAGGGGTGGAGAAAACGTACATGAGAAATTTAAATTTAAATTTGTCTTTTTTATCGAAAATTTTATTTTTTTTCTTCGTTTTTCTTTTTTATTTGTATTTTTAAAACAAAATTAGTTCATTTTCCATCTTTGTTTTGTTAAAAAACATTCAAATTTTAAAAAAGAACAATAAATTTGACAGCTTATTTTAAACATTATTGCTCAGCTTTGTGCTTAAACATTTATTGCGAAATAGATTGCGCAATAGATTTCTTTTTGGCCCACACGTAACATTTTGAAGAGAGGGATAGAATTTGACAATTGCGGACACAAAAATGTCTGCGTGGAGACTAGGCGTAAGTTATAAGCGTACCAAACATTACCAAAATCCGATGACCCTTTCTCAAAAAATAGCCATTTTTTATGAATCTTACGTGGAATGAACGATCTATATTTACATATTGTCCAGTCTGTTCTACTAAAAAAAAAACGATTTTAATTTCTTATGTAAAAAATATGTACCGTTGAGAATTCATTAACTAAAAGTTTATTAATTAATATTCTATGATATTTCATTTACTTTTGCAGATTCGAACAGTTTATATTGGCGTATGTTTGCCATCGTCTTGCTCCAGCGAAGATATTAAAGAACTGGCTAAACATGGACATCATTCTTTGGATTCGCGAGAAATTAATATATTGGATGTACGTGTACCTACTGATAGGGAATTCAATATATTCGAAGATCGTACATTTTGGATTTTAATGTAAGTTTTACATCTGTTAGCCCATACTAACCACAATTGAAATTCTTTTTAAAATTACGTTCTAGAATCGTGTCAACAATTGTGCTGCTATTAATTCTAACCGGTACACTTTATGAGGTGTTCCTAAGAAGACGTCTGCGAGAAGCACTGCGTCAACAAGACAAAGAAATGATGAACAACAGTGAAACATCATCGGGTATTGGTTGTGCTTCCTCTGACTATAGTGATTCGGTTACAAATGAATCGTTGAAAAAAGAATCGCTCAAGGAATTAAATATAGTGTTGAACTTACCTCACACAGTCACAAATTGCAATGGTGTCACTACTAGCAATAGCACATCCGATGAACATTTAGAGGGTCATTTACATGAACCTGAAAAACTAAGTATCTATTCTGAACTACTTTTGTCATTCTCGGCTATAACAAATTTCAATGCCATTTGTGATCGTAATGTTGGTTCCGACACCATTCCTTCTATACATGGACTAAGAGCCTTCTCCATGGCCTGGGTTATACTGGGTCATACATGTATTGTGATATTTAAATATTCTGATAATTTGGAATTGCGTAAAGATGTTGAAAAGAATTTCTTTTTCCAAGCCATCACCAATGGTCCGTTTAGTGTGGATACTTTCTTTTTTATTAGTGGTTGTTTAGTTTCATACCTTTATTTCCGCACAAATGCCAAAGGAAAATTAAATAAACTTGCCAAGGGTACAAATGAATTCACCAGATGTACGGCTCACTTTTTCGGTTTGGTTATGTACCGTTTTATGAGGTTTGTTTAAGCTTTAATGACGATTAAATATTTGAAAGTATTGAAAGTAAAATATATTTATTTATTTATTTCAGATTAACCGCTCCTTATTTATTCGTTTTGGGCGTTGTACAAGTATCTATGAAATATTTGGCTACTTACTCAATTTTTGATCCTCCCACTAATGATCATATTACTTGTCCCGATTATTGGTGGCGTAATATGCTCTACATTAATACTCTCTTTCCAGTGGAACAAATGGTAAGAAATATTTACATACTTTTGGCTTCTAATAAATTTTAAAAATTGTATTTTAGTGCATGTTATGGAGTTGGTACTTGGCTAATGATACTCAATTCTATATAATAGGAGCCATAATTCTTATAGTCTCCGTACGTCACTTCAAATTGTCTGCTTTTACAACATGTGTCTTCCTCGTTTTGTCATGGATAACGACAGCCGTTATTGCCTTTACAAATAATCATCGTCCCGATTCAGATGATCCTTTAGCTTTGTTCGATAAAATCTATGATAAACCCTGGACTCGTTTAGGTCCATATTTGATTGGCATGGCTGTGGGATGGATACTTTTCCGTACAAGTTGTAAAATTCGTCTTTCCAAACTAACTGTGATCACTGCCTGGACTTTGGCATCCTTAAATCTTTTCGTTTTAGTATTCGGTCTTTATCGTGCCGAACTCTCACAACTCACAGCTGCTTTATACAGTTCTCTAAGTCATTCAGCGTGGGCTTTATCCTTGGCCTGGATAACCATTGCCTGTTCAACGGGTTATGGTGGTTTTGTTAACACGTTGCTGTCGGCGCCATGTCTTTATCCCTTCTCCAGAGTAACATACTGCGCCTATTTGGTTCATCCCATTGTTATACGTTCAATGGCATTAAATACAGATTCGCCACTGCATTTGGGTGGCGATACAATGGTAAGATTATATTAGTTTAAACAAATTACATAAGTGGATAAGTGTTAAAAAAATCTAATTTATCAATTTTAATATTTTTCAGGTTGTCATGTTCTTTGGATTTGTAGTGGCCTCATATTTGCTGTCCTTTGTAGTGTCGATGTCATTTGAGGCACCCGTTGTAACAATGCTCAAAATTTTATCTCCTAGTCGAAAAAAGCGTCTCGCTTAATTTATTAATAATACAAAACAACAACTACGCTTGCTATTGTTTTATATTTTAATTATGTACATAAATATTTGTTAAGTTTATAAAAAGACAAAACTCGAAACGAAAACAATCCTCTATTTATCAACAAACTAAAAAACAAAAAAAACATAAAACTCATCATCACACATTTTATACATTTTCAAGAAAATTTTAGAAATTAACATTATTCGAAATGAAATTGCATAAAGTATGAAAACAAAATAATATAATTTTAGTAAATTAAGAAAATTTTCACAAACAACGAACAAAATCTTTCTCTTTATTACTTAATATTTAAATTATTCCAAAGGATTAAGGTAAAAACAAATTATTTACATTTTTTAACACATTTCACACATACATGACGCCCTTCATTATTTCTTTTTTTGTTAAAACAACATTTTAATGACACATATTATTTGTAATTAGAAATTAATTAGTAAATAATCAGTATGTTTGTAAAACATTTCTTTTTTTAATTATTTTTAATTTAAAATATAAACAAAAATAATGTGCAAAACTCATGTATACATTGAATTAATAAAAAATAATAATAAAATGTTTAGTCTTAAACCAATGAAAAATTCTATTCTATGTATTTAATTTGAATTTTGAAATTTTATGAATTTTAAAAAAGTGTATGTAGGGTAAATGCACCTAAGTTCGGCATGTACCAGTAGTCGGCAATTTTTAATTTAAACATAAATAAATAAGAATAGCGATTGTCAAATATTAACATAAGATAAATTTTACATTGTTAACATATTCTTATTTTTAGTTCTAATGATTAAATTATGCTAAGATGAGTACTTCTGTAGCATTTTTCCTCAATCTGTAGCAACACGTTTTGAATAGCTTTTAAAAAAAATTAGTGTATAGACCAATTTTAAAAATGCAATTAATCATAATAATTTACTTTATATTTTATGAAAAATTTATCCTGAGAGTAGATATCTATTCAAATAATGTTTTGAATATGTACATCGTAGTGAAAAATGATTGTATTTCATATTTTAGTGGTTGCCGACATTAGGAACAAAAGTTTTTCATATATTCTTATAGTCGGCATAGACTGTCGACTACAGGCGAATTCCATATTTTCTATGAATCCTAAAGTCGGCATAAGCTTCTAGTTGTTATTTTATTAAAACTAATAGACCAAGAGGTCTCGAAATAGCATGCTATTTTGGAGTATGTAAAGTTTTTTGACAATATTTGTATCAAAGCTCATGGTTTTCATTTTATTTAAATTCTAATGCCATAAGTAATACAAAAGTATGCCGTTGCAAAAATATATATGCTGCCTACTGAAAAATACTTAAATTGTATTAACTTTCATACCAACGAATGAAATTCATGAGTCTTGTATATGATTCACATTTTTTTTTTTTTTTTCTCAAAAATGATTTCAAACATTTGTAATTTTTAACTTGTTATGAAAAAATATTAATCATTTCGGTCTTCTAGAGAACTTTTTAATACATCATAGGCAAATATTTGCAAAATTATGACAAAATTAATGCTTTAAAAGTAGTTTTGCTGAAACTGAGATCGATCTAAAAGTATTGTAAACAAATTTTTCGTCCGAAATCGTAAAAAATTCTCTTGTAAACCGAAATCGTTTTCCTTTGATGGTCAAATTATCTATATTGGTGATTTTTTTTTTTTTTTTTTTTTTTTGTTTTAAATTATTTGGCCATAGATATAGGTCCAAACAATTACTGATATCAATATTTTTATCCTTTATAACTTTAAATATTGGTCTTGGACAACGGAATGCTATACCTAATTTAAATATATATTTTACTTCCATAATATGTTTGAGTAACCAGAAGTATTATGAAAAATTAAATTTATCCCCATTTTATACAATAATGGACATAAAAAAACGACTTTCAGTGCAGTGACTTTTTATTTCATTAATAATAAAAATGAAAAAAGATTCGGCTGTGCCGAATCTTTGATACCCTTCACCATATTATCATCTTACCATCTTATCGACATCATATTACCATATTACCGACAATTAATAAAATTTTCGCCTTAAGGTATGCTTGCATATTTTCACATATATAAATCTAAATTTTTTTCAAACTACGAAAATTTGAATATGAAAAAAAAAACAATCATAACAGGCTTTGCTTTTAAAAAAGAAACAACAACAACAATTCCATATATATTTATTTTTGAATGTGTTTATATACAAACTGACTGAATATACAAGGTGGCGCAAAAGTATTCCTCCTATCAGAAAATGCTATAAATTTTGCGATTGGCCCCTAATGTCAGTTCTGTTTTGACATTTGTGTAGTAAACACATGCGAAATACACGTTAATAAACAATGTTACGCTACACTGCTCCAGAACGCGGAATATTGCTGACTATTTATTTGACCAATAATCGGTCGGTGACTTTGGCATAACGTGAATTTCGTCGCAGATTTCCTGGCCGTCCAACGCCTACTGGTGAAACACTGCGACGTTTAGCCGCTCGCCTCGAAGAGACTGGCACAACACGAGATGCTGCCAGGCGTGGCAGACCCCGGAGTAGCCGTTCTGCAGAGAATATTGCTGCTGTAGCCGAAGATGTCATGGAAACGCCGTCGACATCGACCAGACGACGTGCCACGCAAATGGGTATCAGTCGACGGTCTTTACAGGGAATTTTAGTACAAGATTTGAAGATGTTTCCGTACAAAGTCCAGACGGTGCATCAGCTGTTAGCTGCTGACCGCCAATCGCGTCTAACATACGATCAAGCCATCCTTAATCACCACCAAGAGGAAGATGATTTTTCATCAAAAATAATCATGAGTGATGAGGCCCATTTCCATCTTAGCGGGTACGTAAATAAGCAAAATTTACGCTTCTGGGGTACTGAAAATCCGCGTGTAACCCACGAAGAGCCATTACACCCGCTCAAAGTCACTGTATGGTGTGCTGTTTTCGCTGGAGGAGTCATCGGACCTTTTTTCTTCGAAGACGTCGCGGGCCAAACGGTTACTGTGAATGGTGAGCGCTACAGAGCAATGATCAACGAGTTCTTTTTGCCGCAACTTGATGAATTGGGATTGGAAAACATGTGGTTCCAACAGGACGGTGCAACGGCACACACTGCACGTGCCACAACCGATATGCTGAAGGATGCATTTCCCGGGCGCCTAATGATTTGACCGCTCCAGACTTCTTTTTGTGGGGCTTTTTGAAGTCGCGGGTTTATGTCAACAAGCCTCAGACTCTTGCAGCTCTTAAAAACAATATCCGTCAAGAATGTGAGGACCTATCGCCGGAAGTTTTGGCCAAAGTGATGGAAAATGCCATAAAAAGGGCTCAAATGACAATCAACTGTGGCGGCGGCCATTTACATGACATCATATTCTCGACTTGATGTAAAAAAAATTAAAAGACCAAATAAAAATAATCCACAAGAAGAATCAAAGTTTTTCATTCTTTTTTTTTAATTACAGCCAAAAAACATCGGAAGTTTACTTTTGCGCTACCTTGTACAAAGAACAACAACAACACTGTTATTCATTATATTACTTCTGTTGCTAACTAAACTACTTGTCTATACAAAAAACAAAAAACGTCACTAATAGTCATTACAATGCTTAATATACATGTTTGTGTATGTATTTATGTATGCTCTTAACAGATATGTTTTAGTTTTTAAAAATTAACAACAACAATTCCATATCTATTTATTTTTGTACAGACTGCATATACAAAGAACAACAACAACACTGTTATTCATTATATAACTGCTGTTGATAACTAAACTACTTGTTTGTCAGTAGCGAAAAACATACTTTTATAAATATTTACGTTAATTATATGAAAGTTTGTGAAGATGCTATCCCACGTCTGGTTTCCTGACATCAACAAGATATACATTCAACTGTAGGTAATCACTTCGTCTTTAAAATTCTAAAATTAAATTTACTGAATGGCGTAAATTTCTATCAAAAAAACTGCAAAATTTCAAAAATCGTAAATTTTTGGTTTCATTTTTTATCACCGCTAAGTTTCCAACGGATAGTAAACCGTATACTTATTATACAGCAAATGAATTTTCTAGGTCCTAGCTTTCGACTGGTTAATGGTTTAAGTCAAAAAGTTGTAAATTGTCAGTGCAAAACTAAAATGAATCGAAAAATCCTTGAAAGTTTCAACTCAGTTTTTTTAAATTTGTTAGTTTTAAATGCCTGTATTTCCGTGAGATTTTACGCTGATTTAAAATTTAGGATTTCTTAGTTATTTTGTAAGGTCTACAAAAAGCCATCAACACTTTTTCTAATATTAAAACAAACTTTGCCAATACAAGACACTTAAAGTGGGTGTCAAACAATTTCGAAATTTTTTGATTTTGATAATATTCACATCTGCACAAAATAATAGATACACCTTGTGGGATGATATTAAAGTGACGATAACTTTGGAAAATTCTTCAGAAATACTTTGAGTTTTTTTCTTTTAGTAAACAATTTGATCTGGCAATGATAATTTAATGAAAATTGTGTTCTTTAAATAGTCATAATTATTATTTTTCCTGTTATTTGATTAATTTGACTATGGGCTCTTCCAAGGACTGGGAGAATAAAACCGCAATTTATTATATTGTTTAAGGTTTTAGTCAACGAAAATTTTCAATAAATAAAATTTTCATATTTTTAGCCATTTTTTTATTCACTGTTAATATTATTTTTCAATTTCATTAGAACTTTTTTGTAAATAAATTAATTCAAATTAGTAGCTCTTATCAAAAGAAGAATTTTGATACCCATATTGACTATGTTTATGTAAAACTTTAAATTAGATTAACTGTCTGATAAACCACGAAAATTAAATAATTTTGAAACAAATATTAAACAGATACTAAAAACTAATGCCTAAAAGCAAGTAAAAATTTACTAATTTGAGTTCTCAATAAAAATAACAAACAATGTTGTGAAAAAAACTTAAAAAATAGGATATTTCATGGAATAAGAATATAATGAGATCACTCTTGGATATATTTTATATACCATGGACGCACCTTCCAAATACCCTTTAAATGATATCACATTTTCTATATGTTGATTTGGGAGAAAATACAAAAGAGTTAAAAAACAGGAAAAATACCTTTTTTAAAAATGGTCCAGCTCACGAAACGTCAGAACATCATAAAATATACCATGGTAAATTTTGAGGGGGGTAACAAAATCATTATTTTCTTTCCATAAGGAGTGAGTCGCCTTAATATATATTTTTATTATTATTTTTTATTTTTACGTTTTTTTTTCAGACTATATTATTTTTGTAATGATTTAAAAAAATCTTAACGTAAATGCGTGTTCATCAAAAGCAAGCGTAGGTGGTCAAATGTCAAAACCAAAATCAACAAAAAATATATTAACTATATATTTTAATGAAAAAATACAATTTTTGGGTATTTTGGTACGAAAAAGTGAGTGTTTTACTGTGTTTGCCAAATTTTCATTGGAAAATTGTAAAGCAAATTCAACTTTATGAACAACTCCGCCAAAATAATATAGTTTAGTTTTTTGAAAAATTGTTCGTATTATCTCCCAATGCAACATATAGAAAATGTGATATAATTTAAAATTTATTTGGGAAATACGTCCATTGGAATATAAAACAGCTAAATATTTTTATATTCCACAAAATATACTATTTTTCAAGATTTTTCCACAACATTGTTATTTTTAACAAAAATGAAAATTTTTAAACTTTTACTCGCTTTTAGATATATGTAAATTGCTGGTATCTGTTTAATTTTTATTTCAAAATTCTTGTAAATATTTTAACACAAAAGGATACATCTAATCAAAAAAAGAATTTTAATACCCATAATGACTATGTTTATGTAAAATTTTAAAACAGATTGACTGTCTAATAAACCACGAAATTGAAAGAATTTTGAAATAAAAGTAAAACAGACACCAGCAACTTATATATCTAAGAGCAAATAAAAATTTAGATGTTCCTTGTTTAAATATAAACCTGAGAGCATAAAATTGGAATCATTAGAATGTGCGATTGCGATGTACATTTGTATGTCATTTATATCAAAAGACACCAATATTATAACTGTTCCCATGAAAATTGAGAGCCTTAGTTTCATTTTTCGGGTTTTTTCACATTTCATATTCATATTACATGTAAACTTTATTGAGACTTAGATGATTTTTTCGACATGTTGCACATGGAATGACTAACCATAACTTTTTTGAGAGTGGGTATAAAACTTTTGAGGGTGGGTATAAAAAAGTTCACATCAATCATAACAATTAAATATATTCTATAGTAAAAATTGGAATGTATTTATTAAAATATAAAAGGATTTTCTACAATTACTTTAGTTTTTTATCTTCTACGCTAGTAGTAGTTTCAGTACCGTCTTCAATTAAATGTTCAGTCAAATCTTCATTATCTAGCGTCTCTTCAATGCTGAGACCTGTATCGAGACGTTTCTTATCGACTGGATACAGCCAACGTTGATACAAATAAATAAGGAATACAACATCATCACGTAGGCAAGCGACACGGTGGGCAGTAGGCATGGTTATAATAAAAGCAAACACATCATCAATAAAGGTTATAAATGCCTTGTACATAAATGCGCGCCAAGGCAAATCGGCCACAGATTTAAGTTTATAGTTAACAAATAGTTGAGGAAGCATAAATAAGAAACCAAAGGCATAAACACCTTTTACCAGAGAATTTAAAGTCCAGGAGTACCAACTTCGATGTGGTTGATAAATCAGTGAGTAGACAGCTCCGCCAATACATAAGGGATACAAAAGATAGCTTAGATAACGCATACCTTGTTTGTCAAATTCTTCTGTTTTTGATTCAGCTGTACCAATTGCTTTCGCTTCACCATCATCAGGACGTTTACGTATGCCCTTAAGAGTGATTTCTAGTTTGAGAATTTTTTTACATTTCCACAACTCAATCAAAACACCAACACCAGCAGGTATTGAAACCAATAAAGAACTTTTTTCCTCCAATAGGTAAAGAAAAATGACGATCTGTGAAAAACAGCGCCAAAGTGTAGTTCGTGTTGAGAGACCTTGATAAGATTTTCGTTTGCGCCAAAATATTACATCGTTTTTAAAGGAAAGAAAGTCAAAGAGAGTCTGTAAACGGTAAATTGATTATTTTTTTTAGAAATTAAGAGCTGCAAATGCTTTTTTATTAATATTTTAAAAATAATTTTTCAAAATCCATATTAGTATTTACTACTCACATGAATACTAGCCAAAAATATAGTGGCCAAAAGAAAATACAAATTTGTATCGGACAACACTGATTTAACTTCTTCCACATCGTTTTTAGTGAAACCCATTTGAAGCATCATCTTCATGGCATGCTCAATCATGAGCATTAAGCGTAATTTGCCAATGCTCATGGGACGGAAATGAAATGTTACTGTAAATGTTGACATATTGCGATTAACTGGTACTAAATTTTTCATGCGCATATTGAAAAAATCAGTTTTTAAAATGGGCAAAATCTGTTGATGACGATTGACATGTATCAGCTGCGCCATTTCAGGTGGCACATCTTTGGCAGATAATGAAATGAGATCGGTAAGTAAGGATACATGTACCTCTGACATAATATGGGTTTTAGGTTTAGTTACAGCTCCTGAAGTTTTCTTTGTTTTTGTATCTTTCGGTTGGTCTTTCTGCAAAAAGAAAGTCAAATAGTGTTTGTTTCTTAAGTCTTTAGTTTACTGGTTAAATTAAGTGGCTGCCACACACACATAATTTCAACTTACATTGCTACTCTCTCCTAATAAATTGAATGCTTCAGCTTTTGGTACCATATATTCGGTAACACTTAAACTGTGTATTACAGTAGGTCCATCTCTTTTCAAAGTCTTCCATTCTATAGGCTCGCCTTCCAGAGCCAATACCACTTGTAGGTGTAAAGTGCCATTGCGTCTTGTTTTCGCCGGCACTTGAATTTCGTAGTCCTTTTCATAATGTTCCCAATAATTGAAATTCTTCAATGAATCCAATTTTGTTACCTCCGCTGAAATGGGATTTGCACTAGTCGATGTAAACAGGGCCAACTGCATACGTGGTTTATTTGTTAAAAAGGAAGTGTAGCAAGGAACGTCACTACACTTAAGTGTAGTAAACAGTTGGGCCATCATCCACATTGAGTGGCCGATGTAGCCAAGAAAGGCCACACCCAAAATTGTAGTGATTGATGGAAATGCCATTTTTATTTAAATTTTAATTAATTTTCTTCCATTAATTTTGGGAAACAAATAGAAAACGCCTTGAATAGAAACTGAAAAAAATCAAACAGCTGTGTAGTATATTGATTGACAGCTGACAGCCGGTTGTTTTTTTTTTTTTTTTCTTCTTCTTTTTAAAAATATACAAACACTTGAACTATTAGCTAACTAATTATGTAGAAAAGACGAAAGTACTCCGACTTATCAATCGCATCATTTGAAAAGTCGACATACAGCCTTTAGTCAAAAATTGTAAAATATGTCTGTAATAAAAAAAAAATAATTTTCAGTTTATTTTATACTTGGATAAACTAGAATTTTTTTCTCACTTTTTTACCCTTCACCACAGGAGTAAAGGATATACATAAGTTTGTCATTCCGTTGTAATTTCCACAATTTTCGTCGGAGAGCAAAAAAGTTTATAATTTCTGGATCCTTATAAGAAATTATGTTGATAGGACGATGTACACCTATTTGTTGAAATCAGGTTTTAGAAAGCCCCAGTTATTCGATATACAAGATTTATATATCAAATTATAGGGAATAATGACACTAATAAAAAGCAGCAAAATCGGTCCATTAATAATCAAGATATCGCCAAAAGATCGAAAACACCTCAAAAGTTGAATTATTTTTCGACTTTTTTAAGCCCCTTATAAGCTAGCGACTTCTTGCACAGAAAATTCGTAATCTTTTTGCAGCAGAATAAAAACCGATTCATTAATAACCGAGATATCGGTCAAAACTTTTTATTTTGTATTTTTGCAGAAGAAAAAAAATCGATTCATTAGTAACCGAGATATCAGTCAACTTTTCATTTTCTTTTAAAATAAAACTAAAAAAATAATGATTTTTTTTGAGTTTTATTTTTTCGCTCAACTAATAATGATTATTTTTGATTTTTATTTTTTTGCTCAAGTTCAATGATTATTTTGAGTTTTATTTGTTATGCTCACAAGATAAAACTTCATATGAGAAATGAAACTTGTGCAATTTTTAGTAAAAAGAATGATTTTTTACTAAAAAGCAAGTGTGATTCTTTTGAAATCTTTTTGTTTTGTATATTATTTTACTTTTGTTTGGTATACAAATGAGTTTTATATAAGTTATATCCGTATATCAAATTTCGTGAAGATCGGTCCATAATTCATCAAATTTTTTACTAAAATACAAATTTTTAATAAAAAAATGATACAATGATCTCAACTATTACACATTAAAATAAACAAATAATAAAAAATATTTCTCTTAATTATATTAATGTTTATTCTGTTGGAATTATTTAATAAATTTAATTTTGAGTTGAAATATAAATCAATATTTATATTGAAAATAAATCATTATGTAATTAAATTGTTACAATACTAATCTTTAATTTTATTTGTAATATTTAAATTAGTCCGTCTGACTTATACGACAAAAGTAATTAAATGAGAAAGATATTAAAACTAAACCGAAAGTGAGAATTTAACGTAAAACGTCATTCTATTAACCATTTCGTATACCAAGGGCTTGTTCAAGTTCGGCACGTTTCTGATTGACTTTAGTAAAGAAATAACGAGACACTGCCTCGTGGGTCCATGGCTGATAATAAAATTCAGCTCGGCGTTCTTCCTCTGGATTACCAGCTACATCGGTCATGGCCTATATATTTAAAAAGAAATTAGAATTTCGTAAATAAAGAAACGCATTTGATAATTACCTTCAAATCACGCGTTTGACTAACTATCCATCGCTGTATGAATGTTTGGGGATCTTTTGCAAAGCTAAGGAAGAATTCCCGGTTAGTCTTCATTTGATTAATTGTGTCTACAGTTTCGTGGATTTTGGCATCAAGACCTTGTATTTCCTGCTGACTGGCAGTGCTCATGAGGAAGCTATTCATTTGGTTTTTAAGGGTGTCATCCACCTCGACATCGATGTCATAGCAAGCTGTCTGTTTATTTTCAGCTCCGCTTTCGATAAAATGGTTAATTACAATTGGATCTGGTGGATGTAAAAGAGGATTGAGTCTTTGTGGAATTTCAGCAAATTTCATGCGTTGGCAACCAAAAATTTGTTCCAAATACTTGTCACAATTTATATATTCTCTTTCGTGAGCATCTTGCAGTTTATGTGTTTTTATATACTGCCACAGAGCAGATATTATAACAGGCCTGGTTTGTGTATGAACGCCCAGCAAACGTGCCAAACGTGGATCCAGTTTAAATTGTAAGGGCTGATAATCCAGCAACAATAATATGGTGCAACGTACATTTCTATCACCTGGCCTTTTTACTTGGAACCCATCGGTCTCTTGTGTCGTATGAGTGCGATGCCACTCCACTAAGTGATTATCTGGCCCATACAACTCCTTGTCGAGTTCAATTACAAGTGACTTGAAAAATGATGAAAACTTACGCTTTATTTTTGTATTTGGATCACCCTTACCATCCTCCAACAAACGACCCTCAACACGCAATTCCCAAGATGCTACCGAACCCTCATCACCTTCGTTCGTGGGTTCTTTGCTGGGGTAAAATGTATTCGAAATAAAAATGCGCAGTTTACGTTTTTGTTTCATGGGTCTTTTTAGAGCTTCCTGTATATCCAAACGTTTTCTCATTATTGTTGCATCAAGTTTACGTTCAAAGGTCAATAGATCCATGTACGCCTGAGACTCTGGGACCAAATCACGTACTTTTTGTGGCAAAATCTTGTCGGCCAACTTTTTTTTCTTTTTGGTTGCTGAAAATTCAGTTTTACTTTGTGTACTGCTTATAGTACGTGATTCAGCAGAACGTTTACTACCTCCGCCGCTACCAGTTCCACGTAAACCACTCTGAAATCCCGGCTGTGAGGCACGTTGGTGCAAGGGTGGCCCACCAGGTGAATTTGTATTTGTCTGCACAGGTTGAGGGTTACTGGGATGCAGAGGAAATCCTCTTTGCTAAAATAGGAAATAAAATTTGTTCATTCGTTTTTTTGGTATTGAATGTATACGTTTTTATAATCACTCCACTATCGATCAAAAAGTCCTACGACATACATACCGGAAAACCTGTTCCTGCTGCGTATGGACGCATGCCGGCTGCTTGAGGTGGTGGCGGTTGATAACGGGGCTGTCCAGGCACTGGTGACTGCCCTGGCTGGCCAGGAGCAAATCTTTGAGACATTTTTTACTATAAAATTGCTGAAAATATAAACGACAAAATTAAGTACTTTTCTTCAACGACGCAAAGTTTTGTGGTAAAATGACGCCATTTTGCCAGCCAAATGTCAAACTAAATTCACCACCAGAGAGACCTGCGCCGAACAATATTAACGGCGGCGGCGGCTTTGCTAAAAATTGTTAGCCGGCTGAGAGGTGAACATAACAACTTTTTATTTCCTAGTTTTCGCATCGTCTTATAGAGTACATTGGTTCACAAATGTGGTTCCAAGTCTCCTTAGATGTAAGGGGATCCGAAGACCGTTTGTGAACATTATTTTTTATTTCCTAAAAGATTTATAACATACATTTTTGTATTTTTGTACTTCTAATGTGTCAAAACAAAAGACCGTTTGTTCGAACATTATATTTTTAAAATTATTTAAAAAAAAGGATATATGATCTTGACACAGATCTTCTCCCTACACATGTGAAATTTCAATCTGGAGCAGTGTTGTCAGTGGAAATTTTTTAAAATACCTACAGCTGATGAAAAAAAAACGATTTTCCCTACGCTTCCAAAAAAAAAAAATAATAAGTTCTTTAAGATTTGTTTCTAATCTTATCGTATAAAAATGCTAATTATCAACCTCCAAAAATTAAACTTTAGAAAATTATATTTTACTATGTCTACTGATATGTATATTTTAATTCATTGCGTTTTTACTATTTTATTAACAAAAAATATCTGATGAACGAGCTAAGTACTAAAGATTTTTCCTAAAGTTAGCGGGTTAAGCTTTTCCTGTTAGATAGATCAAAATGATCCAAACATTTTGTTTAATTTCTTGTTTAAAACTTGTTTTTCAGGATAATATTTTCATAATAGGGGATCAAATTCTACATCTTAAATTTTATATTAAAAATGCAGAATACAGATGTTTATTCCAAAAAACAAATTGACTTGTTTTTTCATATATTTCAAAGCCAGAAAACATCTCGACTTGAGTTATTTACCCCCTTATTTTGTAAATCCCTTCACCTCACTTTGATATTTCCATACAAATTTTTGAAAAACAAAAACAATTTACATGAAAAATTTTTCAAAGTGAGGGGAAGTGTTTTATAAAATAAGGCCCTTAATTATTTAACACAATAAAAACATCTAAATTTCCATACAGGGAAGAAATTTTTAGTATTTTGAGTACATAGAAAATTGTTTAAAAATGGATTTGTAAAAATTGCCGAAAAGTTTACAAACAAAAAATTATAAATTAAATTTATATTTGTTCACATTTATTATTTGTTTAAAAATTTTATTTTTGGAATTAGAAAGTATTTGTGTGTAAAATTTTTATTTAAATCAACAATTTGTGAAAATATTTTCAAAAGAAAAACAGGCCAAAAGGATACACATAATAAAATTATATGTGAACAGTGATGCTTAAACTTATTGTGTTTCTTGAAAAACTACACCACTATTAACGGTATTTTTTAAAAAATCAATTGAAAATAAGATTTTCTATTTAAATTTTAGAAAAGATCATTGGAAAATTAGAATTTTCATTAAAAATTTTAAAAATAACAATTGAAAATGAGATTTTTCATTTAAATTTTAGAAAAGAACTGTTGAAATTTCTATATTTCATTAATATTTCAGAAAAGATTAATTGAAATTACAATTTCTATACAAAATTTGGAAAATATCAATTGAAAATTAAATTATTTATTTTGCATTCAGAAAAGAACATTTGAAAATACGTTTTTTATATCAAATTTAGAAAGAACATTTGAAAATACGTTTTTTATATCAAATTTAGAAAAGAACAATTAAAAAACAATTTTTTTATTTTAAATTTAGACAAAATCAATTTATAATTAAATTTTACATTTTAAATTCAGAAGAGCACAAATGAAATTCAGTTTTTTATTTTAAAACTTAGAAAAGAAATTGAAATTGAGAAAAATTCATTAAAACTTAGAACATTGAATTAGAGTGAATTAAATGATAACATAATGTTAGGTAAACTTAATTTATATTACCTTTAAGCAAATCAAATTTAGAAATTGTATCAAATTCTTCTGGAGTGTAAAGTATGAGTTACTTTTACTCTTTATGCAAATTTCACTCTATATATATGAAGCTCTGAATTTAATTTAGTTTTTTCAAAATTTCAATTGTATTTTTTTGATTTTTAAATGAAAATCCTTTTTTTCAAAAATTAAAATAAAAAATTCAAATTTAAATTGTTATTTTCAAAAATATAAAGGGAAAACCTAATTTTCAATTAATCTTTTCTCAATTCTAAATAAAAAATCTCACTTTCAAATGATCAATTCTGAAATTTATGTGAGAAATGTAAATTTCAATTGTTATATTCTGAAATTAAAAGAGAAATATTATTTTAATATGTTCCTTTCTGAATTAAAATGATATTTTCAAATTTTGAATTGGAATATCTCATTCTCATTTGTTCTTTTCTGAAACTGAATTCATAAACCTCATTTTTAATTGCTGTTTTCATAATATCATATAGAAAGTTCTTATTTTAACTTAAAAATTGTGTAGTAAAAAACATATGTGTCTGAGTATAATATTAAATAACATATAACACAATAACTCAAATAATATACTTTGTGAATTGGGTAAGTATGTATTTAGTTCATATTTTAGTTCATATTAACACACGTTTTGCTTCATAACTTTTTTCCGAAGCAATTTTTAAAATTATTTTATCATTGAAAATATGTCAGTTATTATTCTTGAAGTCAACCTGTTGATTTGTTGTGAGTTTGATCAAAATGAGTGACGAAAAAGATGTACGTGCTATAAATTATTAAAAAGTTTCAAAAAATTCAAATTGGTCCTACATATAATTGGTCAAAGAATTAAATGTTTGCTGTCATACTGTTTTAAACGTCATTAAACAGTATCAGGGGAATTCGACCATCGATAGGAAACATGGTTCAGAAAAAAAGTCCACATGATATTGGATGGACAAGTAAATTGAAACCATATTGAAAAGCACTCCAAACACATCTTGTAGAAAATCACCTCATTCACTCCAGTTAAGAGATGATTTTTTTCTTTTTTTTTTGGCTACGAGGAAAGACTAAATTTAAAAAAGTAGTTTTAGAAAAATGGAATGAAAATGGAGAGAAGCGAACTGTAAAAGAAAAGAGAAACCACTATTTTTTTTGCTTTAAAAATAATACAAAAATAGATAAATAATAAAACACTTTTCAAATAAAATTTTTCTTAAATGGAACAAATTTTATGAATGTTTTTGAAATTAATGTTACGATCATTTGACTTTTGTCAATACTATGGATGTGCGATTAATCGGTTATACAACAATTCTAATTAATAAAAATTCTGAATAATTATTTTTAATATTGATTAATCAAATTTGAATAATATTATTCAATGTTCTCAAATTTAGTTTACAATTAAACAAATGAAAGAAAAAATGCTAAATATATAATATATGTTATTTGGTGATTAAACGACCCACATTTTATATTTTCAAACTTTGCATGCATTTTTTTTTTATATATATATATATTATAATGAAAATTAAAAGCATAAAAAAGTCAAATAAATTTAAAATTATTCAATTATTCACAATTTTAACTATTTAAATTCCTGATTAATTGATTAATCATAATTTTGAACAAATGAAATCAAAATTAATCGATTAATCATAAATATATTTAATCAAATTGTTGAATAAATCAAATAATTAATTAATTTGAAATTTGATTTTTACGTCACGTTACGGTCTTTTGCATTTTAATATATATAAATAAGTATATGTTTATCTATAAGCTAATTCATTACAATCAATCTTGGATGTTGAAATAAAAAGATACCAGTACCTATGCTACTGAATTATCTCTTATTAAAAAATATGATGAATCATATCCCATCCCATCTCCTGATAACGGACAAAATCACCGCCTATGGAAGCTTTCGCTGTATATGTAATTTCCTATAGTAGCTTCTTGGCTTGAGATTAATGTTGAATTTTTATTATACAAAAAAATTGAGTGAATGCGTCCATAATATGGATGAACAAATAATTCATATAACCATCGACGATTTATGATGAACACGCTAAAGTTGTTACTGACTCCGGAGAGAAATGAAATGTATTCTGTGATAATCTTGAAGACATATGTCGTTATTATTCTTCCTTTTAAAGTGAATAACAAATTACAAGACTCTTGAGATTTTGCTACACACTAACATACAGTGGCTCAGCTGGGGTCAGCTTAAATTATGCAGTATACAATTATATTTTTAAAGCTCCATGACAAAAGTAACAGACTGGAATTAAAAATAAAATTTGGTATCATTAGAAACAGGAAGATTTCTAGTTTAATATAGAACCATTATTTAGTGTTAAAGTTTACCTTTAAGCAAATTAAAGATATGAAAACAAAAAATCCAATATTTTTATTTCACAGATTATTTTAAGCACCCACTTATGACATAAAAAAAAATTAAAAATTACGACCGATAATTACATTCAGGTATGTGATGAAATTCGATCGATTTCAAAAGTAAATTGTATTCTTAAATCGATTAGGTTTTGATGAATTTCGATCGTTTTAATTTTCCATTTTTGTTTCTATTCAATGTGTTTCTTGTCAAATCACAACAAATTAATTTTGAAATTTGTATTATTTTAATTAAATAAATTTTATTTTAATGTTTTTATGTTAATTTTTTAATAAACAAATTATCAAAAGTTAAGTTTTATAGATTTTGCGTGAAGCTGCCACAAAGGAGATATTCCTTGCTTCTGAAAAAAAACATTGCCCATAAAAATAACACTTTGTGGAGGAATAATATATATACATTTTTGGCGATTAATTAATAAATCCTACAAAAATAAAAATGAATGCAATATTTGGACTTTGCATTGGTTTTAAATTTTTACTGGTGATTTGCAATTGGATTAGCACAATGATTATTTTGAATATTCAGAAAGAATAAAAAAGTTTAGGATTTACAGAATCTGTATACTTTTCTTAACCTCTGCCTCAATATATATTCTTTAAAAGGTATTATTTATTTTCTTTCTATAATATAGCTTTTATTTTTTACCCACATGCTTAATGGTGCTTAATGATTCTAATTCTTTTGTAACAGTTTTAATCAAATTCAATTTTAAAACGAGTAACAAAATTTTTTCGACTTGAAAACGATAAAATCATGTCAATTTCGTTTTTATCACAACCATGATCACAACTTAATTTATTGTGATTTTCATAAAATGGAAAATGAAATCGATTTCACAATAAAACGAAATTGAAATCGAAAATTTTATGTGTATCACAACCTTTTTCGTTTTTGGCTCGAAATCGATTTTCATTACATACCTGATTATTTTTTATGTGGAATGGTAGTCTTAATTGTATGCAACAGATTAGAGTAATGTAATGTAATATTAGGCGAAATGTGTTCATAGTGCATTTTTAGGGCCTAATACCTATTTTATTATGTAAATTTCAAATATGGACCACAAATTTTCAATAATATTGAGGTCTGGCGACTGTTTAGAGAGCGTCGTTAAAATTGGGCCTTTAGATATTAGCAAATTTTACACAATATTATTCGGATCGTTATGTTGACAATATAAAGGTATCTACTACTGTCTAGGGAAAGGTAAATCAATTTCGATTTTAGTCGAAAATCGATTTTCAGGAGGAAAAATCGGTTGTTTGCAATCGATAATAATAAAGTTATGTTTAGTCAGTTCTATGACAATCTACAAAGGACTAAAAAATATCAAAATTTAAATTAAAAGTAAAATTTAATAAAGGCCCAAGTCGAGTTTGCCTATGTTTTAAGAAAATGGAAAAAACCCCAGTAAGTATTCAATTTGAAAAAGATCTTAGTATTTTTATATATTATCCCTATCTGGGCATTTGGCAAAACAATCTTCTAAATCCTCTGAAAGAAAAAAAATAAAAAATATATCCAAATATTAATCAAATAGCTCCAGAATATCAGTAACGTTTGAACGCATATTCTTGAAAAATGGTCTAATAATAACACAACAAAGAAACATGCTTAGTAGTGAGCATTGATTTAAATGTAAGGCTTTGTAAGCCTTGCTGAAGAAGATTGGATTGATGGATAAATTTAATGTTTACAGATTTCTTATATTTTATATACATAACTTTTATACATGTATTACTTGTGACCTGAACGTTTAAAATCATTTAATAGGTTTATTATTTTTAATTTTTAGTTGTTTTTGATACACTTTTGACTTTATCAATAAAAAATCGACTTCAAAATAAAATCGATTTTGGGGACCGATTAATCGATTTTGAAAATCGAAATGAAAAAAGTTGATCGTAAAATCGAAAATCGATTTTTAGCATTGTTTACCATTTCCTACTACTGCCCATTGCTGATCCAATAAGTTCCAACTTCCCACCACCATTAACCGACATACCAAACCATGAAACTGCCACCAACATGTTTCACTGTTATTTCAAAATTTTCTTGGTTCAGCTCGGTATTCGGTTCTCGCTCAAAAAAGATCATCAGCTCCTGTTATAATATAATGACCTGTACGATCAAATAGAACACAATAAACTGACGACAAATGACCCACAGTTCTACGAAGAAGTTTAGTTTTGCTACCTATAAAGACTTGTAGGCACTAGAAGTTTTCTACGAACCGGTCCTCCGTATTCCCGTCCAATAAGAACTTTTTCTATTTACCAAAATTAATTGAATATATTAATATAATAAATAAATATTCCAATAAATTTGTAATACGACTACACTTACGAATGTTATGTATGGGTTTTGTGACTCCAGAATCCGGCAGTGATACGCCATGAAGACGAGTACAATAATCCAGTATTTGCAATGTATGGCAAAAAGTTTTGACGCAACATTGTTTGAATTCCGGATGTCAGTTTCGGTGCTGAGATCCGTAGGTTGTCGCAGTCACGATTGTATAAATGTTTATTCGGAACTTCATCAATGCCTTTTATTGTCCAACCGATTTTCATGAAAAAAAAACTCATTATGATTTCTTGTATTAGAATCATATATTTAAACCAGTGTTTCGAATGACTGCTTAAAGCAATCGTAATTTTCTAAATAGTTGCTTTTTTTACAGCATCTTGCTGAAACAAGTTTACTTGATTTAGTTATCCACCACATACTAACTAAACACATTTTGCTGCTCACACACAAAACTGATTTAAGCAGCATCCAGTTTTTATTTTGTTCAGCAGTCAAATTAAATAAGCAGCGCACTCACTCAGTTTTTTACTCAGCCAGTTTATTTTACGTCTTAGTCGTGTGCGCTCAGCACAACGTAGAAACCTTTTTCAGCAACGTAAGAACAACTGGATAGTAAGACTGTACAGTTCTGCGCAGTCAATATACAAAGTTGTTTGGTTATGGTTTTTACATTTAAGAAGGAAATGAAGTGGTATAGTTTTTAAATGAAAACAAATAGAAAACGGTACAATAAAATACTATGAATTGTATTAAAGATATTTATATGTAGATTTATTAATTTTAATTAAAAAAACAAAAATTTTTTGTATAATATATTTATTTGCAATTTATTTAAAATTTTTGTAGAACTTTTATAAAAATATTAGATAATATTTAATATTAGTAGATGAAAAAAATATTAACTAAATATTAAATATTGTTTAAATTAAAGAAAAAAAATTAAAAAAAAAAAAATGTTTGTTCTTTTGAATAAGAAGAAAATTTTGTTATTTTGTATAATTTTCTTTGTTTTGATCTATTAAAGAAATTTGTAGTTAAGCTTAACTTTTGGACCCAATAAAAGCAATGTTTAATTGAATTAAAACGTTAAATTGTAATACGAAACTCTTTTTATTTTTTATATATATATATTTTTTTTTTTTTTTTAATAAAGGGTGGTTCAAAGAGCTTTTTGTCATTTTTAAAATGCAATAACTGAGAAACTAATAAATATATTTTCATAACCTGATATAAGTCCTAATAATATGTATATATATACAATATTATACTGGTCAGAATCGTATATTATAACGAAATAATAAAAGAAAAAAAAAATTTGGACACTTTCGGTAAAAATTATGGCTTAGTTGAAGATGGAGGCGTACATTTGGAAAAAAATTATATATTTTAAATTTGCAATACATATGACTATTAAATGGAAAAAAGTAGTTCTAACAATTGTATATTTGACTAATTGATTATACAAGTATGTAAAATTTATGTTGAATTTTCTGTATTTTTTCATCGATATTGTTAGTAAGTTAGAATTTGCGAAATAATAATCACTAGATCATTAATACAAATAAGAGTAAATTATCTCAAAAATTGTTTATATTTGTAAATAAATTGTCGCCTTTTTTAAATATTGAACAAAATTAATCAAAAAATTACAAAGTACTATAAAACCTGGAGGGTTATTTTGTAACTAAATTCGAAAGGAAAATCTTTCGAATTTGTATACTTTATACATTGAAATTCGAAAGTGTTTTCTTTCGAATCGAATTACACAATAACCCCCCTGGTGGACAAAACTTATTCTGAGCATAATGGCCCAAGTTTTTTTTTATTATTTAGGGAATTTCAAGTCTCAAAATATATATTATTAAATATTAATAATCACAGAATTGAAAATATCTTAACTTTTATTAAATTGATTAAGGATCATATTTAGTAGAAAAAATAAAAATTTTAATTTTAGAGTAGATCCGTGTGAGTGAAAAAAAAAAACTATATGAAATTTAAAAATTTTTCCTAACATATAGACCTACTATTCCGAAAGATATAATATGGAATGTAGCACCCCAACAAAAATGGAACTAATAAAGAGCTGAAGGAAGTACTTAGTGGTGAAAAAGTGCTGCAGAAGTTCTTTTTCTAACCCATGATTGTTATTGGTAAGATGTTCTTCTTCTATATTTCTAGTTCATTTCTTTTGCAGTTCATTTCTTTTGCAGTACTATGTTTATAAAATTTTATAACAAAAATTCTGTTTTAGAGCTATCAAAATATAATGAATATGATTTAAAATGTATAAAATTTAAATTTTCTTAGTAATTATTAACCTTTTTTCCCGCTAAAAATTCATTAATTTTAATTTTTTTTTGAAAATAATTATTATTAAATTTTAAAAAAGTTGAAACAAAGTAGTTGTAACAAAAAAGTTGTTCAAAAGTAGAACAAAGTGTATATATACTTTGTTCTACTTTTGAAGAGATGAAAATGTTCTTTTTTTGGAAGCTCTTAATATTTCTTTTTTTCGCTGGGACTTTTTAAATAAAAGTTAGCGCATTATAATTTGATTCGTTAATGTTTTAGAATATTTAAATTTTGAAATAAATAGAATATTTCTTTGATAAATTGTTTAATTGACTATATTTTTCCGTTTAAAACCACATTCAACTTTTATTTATTAGCAGATGATCTGCTTAATTTTGATTCGTTTGTTATTATTAAAGATATTTCATTACTCAACAACTTAAACTCCAATTCCAATTTGTAAATAGTGACATAATTTTACTAAAATTACATATGTATATAATTTTCCAGCAGTTGGTTATATTTTATAAAGCGGATAATTTATTATAACTTGTAAGTCATTATACTTAGGTAAATCTTAAAGATTATATAAATGTTACTTACAGTTCTATTCTCTAATTCATGACAATTATCATTAATTAATAATTACTTATTATATGCTTTTATGAGTGTGACAACTATCACCAAAAATATATAAACAATTTTTTTTCAAAGACAGAATAAAAAAAAAAAAAAAAAATTATTGTCATGTTTTTTTACTATAACATATTTTTTTTTTTTGTCACTCGGTCGAGAATTGCACTGTTATTATAATTATTTTTGTATAATCAAATGTCTTATTGTTCGGCTGAGGTATCAATAAAAGTAAAAAATTAATTAAGACATTAAAGCCGATCAATAAGAAAATAATAAATTAATAACCAAAAAGTCATCAACAGTCTAAATTAATAACCAAAAAGTCTTCAACATACAAGTTAATGATTTTTATTTTTAGATAAATAAATAAATAAATAAATAAATAAATAAATAAATAAAAAAATCACAACAAATACATATAAATATAATGTCTTTTTTTATTTATCTTTACAAAATTTCTATATTTGTTAATTGAAAAACTTTTTTTATTTAAAATTAATAAAATAAAGATATATGTATGTAATATATTCAATAAAATTCATATTATTTTATTGGACCGTTTTCTATTTGTTTTCATTTAAAATAATCAACTTCATTTTCCTTCTAAAAATTAAAAACAAAAACCAAACAACTTTGTGTAATAGACCAAAACAAAGAAAGTTATACAAAATAACAAAATTTTCTTCTTATTGCAAATAACAAAAATGTTTTTAATTTTTTCTTTAATTTAAACAACATTTAATATTTAGTTAATATTTTTTCATCTACTAGTATTAAATATTATCTAATATTTTTATAAAAGTTCTATTATCTTAAATAAATTGTAAATAAATATATTATATAAAAAATGTTTGTTTTTTTAAATTAAAATTAATAAATCTTCATATAAATATCTTTAATACAATTCGTAGTATTTTATTGCACCGTTTTCTATTTGTTTTCATTTAAAATAATCAACTTCATTTTCCTTCTTAAATGTATAAACAAAAACCAAACAACTTTGTAAATCAACTGTACAGAACTATACAGTCTTACTATCCAGTTGTTCTTACGTTGCTGAAAAAGGTTTCTACGTTGTGCTGAGCGCACACGACTAAGACGTAAAATCAACTTGGCTGAGCAAAAAACTGAGTGTGTGCGCTGCTTATTTAATTTGACTGCTGAACAAAATAAAAACTGGTTGCTGCTTATTTCAGTTTTGTGTTTGAGCAGCAAATTTTGTTAAGTAAGCATGTGATCGAAAATGAAAACTTAAACTGTTTTCAGCGCAGTCGCCAGTTGAAAAAAATTTTTGTGTGCTTAAAATTAAACGCTGATTTAAACCATTTAAAGTGACCATTTTAAAATGGTTTGTAACCAATACTCCTTTATATACCCAGCAAAAACTTCGCCTACTAAATAACGTGATTTGTAAGCGAAATCGGTATGAAAAACAGCTTCCATTTTTGAATTTTGTTCGAGATGTCCAAAATTAAATAAGTTTTTATTTGGGTTCCAAAAGAGTTGTTTTGGATGCAGATTTTTTTTTTACGTACAAAAAAAAAAAAAAAAACATTTGGCTCGGTTGAGATTTGAACCCACGCATCGGCATACTGGTTGTATTTGTTAGTCTGCTGTCTTACTCGATACACCACCAGCGTTACCGTTTGGCGACTTTAGTCGCCATTTGCCCCTTTTTCAACCACCTGGCCCCTTTTTTGGCCCCTTTTTTAAATGGCGACTTTTTAAGACTATGTGCTTAATTACGATAAACTAAGTTGTTCGAAATATATCGACCCATTATATATTAATTTCAACAAATAAATTAATAATTTTGGGTATAGTGATATAAAAAATCGCGGAGTATTTATAAATGAACTGAAACTGTTAGTAATTAACAATAATAATAAAGTTTATGAACAGCTATTTATATCATCATATGCCAAATTTTTTGGATTGGATTGAAAAAATGAAAAAAGATTCGATGAATACTTATATCATAATTTAAATTTTTACATTCCTAAGAGCAATTTCTCGGGGGAACGTGTTTTTTTTACGAAATTATCAAAAACAAGCAGTGATGTCAGATGGAGGGAATTTTCCCTTTTTGAGGGAATTTTTAAGGAAAATTTTAGTCGAAGGGAAAGAGGGAGGGAATTTTAATTTTTGTCAAAATAAAGGGAATTTTAAAACGTATAAATTTACCTCAAAAAACGACAAACATTTTAAATAAAAAAGCAAAAAATGCAGTATTATCATACACAGTCATTTAAAAAAAGAAATCTTAATTTGCTGAATGGATATTTTCAGTGTTCTCGTTCTTTGTTTAAAATGTTTTTGTATATTTTTTATTGAATTACAAAGAAAAATTACATTTATGTAAATTTCATTGCATTTTTTACTAAAATTTTTTTAGTTTTATTAATAAATAGCGATTTTAAGGAGGAGGAACAATTTTTTTCCAAAAAAGGGGAAAAAATGAAATTTTTCAACTAAACAGAGGGATTTTTCTTAAATTGTATCTGGCATCACTGAAAACAAGAAATAGTTTATCTAACAGACTTATGACAATACTTGTGAATTTATGCGTTCCATCCAAAATTTGAAAGTCTAGAGTACGAGTGAAGAACTCCTACAAATGTACAGGAGTTTAACTTAAAAGAGGATTGATTGCTAAATATTTTTGTGAATAAATTTTTATTTTTGCAATAATAAAAATTGTTGTAAAATAATAATAAATTATTTTGTTATTAATAGAACTGAATTTTGTAGTTTTTCTTAAAATATAACAATTTGTTGTTATCAAATAAACAAATTTTAAGGAGTTTTTTAAGTTTTAAACTAGTTGGCCCCTTTTTTTCAAAAAATCCCCTTTTTTGGCGACTTTTTATTTTGAAATCCCCTTTTTTGGACACTTTTTAAAAATTCTCAACGGTAACGCTGTACACCACAATCAACTTATGTTTTTATGTACTAAAATGTGGTTTTCATATAGGGAAATAAATAAACTCAATTTATATATAAAAAATATAAATAAATATTTGCCTCAAGTGGGGGTTGAACTCTCTTTGAATTTAAGTACGCTTTTTTATAGTTAGGCGCTCTAGACAACTGAGCCACGTAAAAATCAAATTACTTTCATATTTACTAAATACTAGTTATTGAAGTACTATTAGGTAATGCTGCGGGTGGCGAATAAGGCTACATTGTAATGCATACATGAAGCTGTTGCTTTTCAAAATAGAAGCTAAGTTTTTGCTGGGATAGCACTGTGCGTGGACCCTGCATGGAAGTACTTTTCCAAAAAGAAGTAGTGGCTGTGAGCCACTGTATGTTGTTATTGAAAAAATAAATTTCGTTTTCTAAAAAAAAGTAGTCAAAGCATCATCATCATTATGAACATGGTTCTTCAAGTGTTCAACGAAGCAACAAAACATCTCGAAATCTGGAAAAATAAAACATAAAAATCATTGATTTCGGAACAATTTGTATTACACAAAATATAAAAGGCTTATAATCGACAATACCTATTTTATTTTATTATTCATTTTATTACTTAATATACATGTTTGTGTATGTATTTATGTATATTCTTAACAGATATGTTTAGTTTTTAAAAATAAACAACAACAATTCCATATCTATTTATTTTTGTACAGACTGCATATACAAAGAACAACAACAACACTGTTATTCATTATATTACTGCTGTTTCTAACTAAACTACTTGTCTATACAGAAAACAAAAAACGTCACTAATAGTCATTACAATGCTTAATATACATGTTTGTGTGTGTATTTATATTCTTAACAGATTTGTTTTTGGGCCATAACTCTGTTGATTACAGGGTAGGTAGAACGCTCATTTTTTTATTGATTCGGAACACAATTTTTATCAGCGAATTTAATCCTAATTTTTTGGAACGAATTTTATTTTTTTGTTTACAAATTTAATTTTTAGATTTGTTCGAAGATCAAAAATTTTATTTTTGAAAATAAAAATATTATTTGGGAATTAACCCGAAAAGAATTATTCGAATTGAAGTCGTGTACAACGATATAAAATGTGTTGACTTATGTTAAATGAAGGATGTGTGGATGTTAAAGACATTTGTACATGCGCTTGTGTGTTTTTAACTGCGTGTTTTTCTTTTGTTTGTTAAAATGAAGCAACAACACAATGTTTATGGCAATAGTTAATTGAGTTTGTGTTTTTTTATTTGCATATGTATGTATATACATATGTAATTACCCAGCAGGCCACATGTCCATTAACGACACTTTCATCGATGATGTCGCCTAAATTTGTCGTCAAGAAAATGCATGTAGTAGACAAGTTTGACTAAAAGTCACCTATATTGTCATCATACCCCATTTTCGGCGACTTCAATAACAAAATATAAAAAATTGTCGTAAATATTTAGTTCGGTGACAACATGAGTAAAATGTACAGCGAGAATGTCGTGAATTGGACCAAATGCACGACATGCTGCATGACAATGTCATGGAGCATGTCGTGTATACCTATAAGATAAATAAAAGCATTAATAAAACCATTAAAAAGTAGAGAATGTTGTAGCTGAAGTGGTAAGTGCGCTTGACTATTCGATAAGAAAGAGAGAAATTGGCAGCCTGGGTTCAAATCTCGGCGGAACCCTACTTTTTTTTCATTTATTATTTTTAAAATGGTTGACGAAAATATACATGACACTGTCGCTCAGGTTATCGTTGATGACTTAAGTGCCCTTTGTTCGAAAATGTCACCAATGTTTGTTCGGAGCTGTCGTACATGTGTCATCGATGACTGTGACAAATCATCAAGACATCGTCGATATTTTCTACAAGACATGGCCTGCTGGGTATGTATTTAAAAAGTAACTGTCGTAAAAAATAATAATGTTGTTAGCGTAATATCGATAAATTTTTGTTTTTTTGTTTTTGTGTAAACAAGAAATACAAATTTGTTTATAAGGTTAATAAATTTGAGTACTTTAAATGATTGTAGAAAGTAAAAAAGGGTTGATTACAAAGACAAAAAATTAGAACATTCATAAACATGCATTACATAGATTGATTGGAGAAAAATTTTATGGGATTATTAAATTTTGTAAATTAAATATTTACCGCAAAATATATATGCATACATATGTACGTACAAAATAATTATTTTTATTGCTGTCATATAAAAATTATGACATAATAAAATTTATGTTTCATATAAAAATTATGAAACATAAATTTAAATGTGCAAAAAAATATACACATGTATATTATAATAATTCTAATTTTTCTATACCCTGCCAACATTTTCCATCGATATTTCGTCTAAAACGTTACTACAAGTAGTTCTTGTCAATCGAATATGATATCATTTTCTTATCAAAAAAAGTGTCACCGTTCGGGAAAAAATGTGCCTCAGTTTTAATAGTTTTAAGATGACACTTTTTAGTGCTTTTTTGGAGTGTCGAATTAGTGTTATTTAGATGTGTAAAAAAGTACTGTAGGAAAGTATCGAAAAATTATCGTTTTATTACAATAAAATTAAATTAAGGGGACAAAATATAGAACAATATGATAATGATAAATATACTATAACTAAAGAATGTTTTTTTTTATATACTACACATAATATTTTATTATATTATTGAGTTCATGTTTACTTCAAAATTAAATATAAAAAAATGCTGAAATTAAAATTAATTATATCTAGTTTAATATGTGTTTTTATCCGTCACTTAAAAAAATTGCATTGAACACTTTAAAAGTTGTACATTTACTGAGCGAATCATATCGTGATCGTTCTCTTTTCTTTGTTCTGGAAGGTAAACAGTCACCTAAAGCAAGATTTTTGGATCATAATTCGATGGTAATTTGTTTTGTTTTTGTAATTTGTGTATTTTCTACATTTGAACATCTAAATGTGACTAAAAAGACACTTTTTAATAGAAGAATCCAAAAACTCACTTCCAATTGCTGGCAGGGATATTGCTAATTAAAAAACATATGTATATTTACGTACATGAATATATATACATATGTATTTGCATCACAGACAAAAATGAATTCATATACTTACCTACATACATATGTATAAACTTACAAATTTAAAACAACAAATATCATTGCAGTTTCATAGTTAGGTTTTTTTTCTAAACGACAGTATACCGCTAAAAAAATATTTTTTTATACACATCTACATGTATGTATAAGTGTACATGCACACAATGAACCTTTTTTTTATTATTTTTCAACCACTTTTTTGCGCACATCATTGTACCATATGTGTGGCGACCGAACCGTTTGTAATCGTAAAATAACGATCTTCCACATAAATACAAATTTAAAAAAAAAGTTTTTTAGATTATTTTCGTAACCCAAATTAAAAAAAGTAAGGAATACAAATTAAATCCAAAAAGTGAATTTTATTTTTAAATTTGCGAATTATATTAAAAAGAGCGAAAAAAATCTGAAAATTAAATTCGTAATCCGAATTTTTCCGTACCTTGGTTGATTATAAACGAACTTGGTTTATTAAAAAAAAACGAAATTTTGTAAAAACATTTATGACTGATCTATTTAAAAATAAAAATCTGTAGCTTGAACAAGGGCTTCAAAAATAAAAAATTCGTTTTCCCCGATATCTCAGTTATTACTGAACCGATTTATTTCATTTTTTCAGAACAAAAATTCAGAAAATAATTTCCGAGCCCCCTTTAAAAATCGAAGTACCTGGTATATGTAGAGGCTTCAGAAACTGAAAAACCGGTTCCAAAAACCGGTTTTTAAAGCATATCACCGCCATTTATAAACCGAACCTTCTGATTAAAAAAACCGAAATTTTATAAAAAAAATATTTGTGATCGATCTGTATAAAAATAAAAATCTATAGCTTAAACCAGGGCTTCAAAAAATAAAAAATGCGTTTTGTCCGATATCTCAGTTATTATTGAACCGATTTATTTCATTTTTTCAGAACAAAAATTCAGAAAAAAATGTCCGAAACTTCTTTATAAAAACGAAGTCTCTAGTATATACAGAGGCTTCAGAAACTGGAAAACCGGTTCTAGAAACCGGTTTTTTTAACATATCTCCGCATTGAATGAACCGATCTGGCTGAATTCCAATAGCAAAATTCTCGATAGCATTTCCGATCGTTTGACATATATATTATATATGTCAGTTATCGGTGGGCTTCATAAACGCCATTTCAACCGACACACGGACGGACGGACATGGTCCTATCGTCATCATTTCTTACAAGGATCCCGAAAATGTAAACTTTTTTGCTCTCCGACGAAAATTGTGGGAATTACAAACGGAATGACAAACTTATATATACCCTTTACACCTGTGGTGAAGGGTATAATAAGCCTTGGCACAAACCTGGCTAAATTATGTTGTCATACACGTCTCATAAGCTCCCGTGTTAACTTGTAGGATCCTACGTATTATCATACATCAGTGCAGCGCAGCTTCATCCATCAAATTCAGCAAATATCGTTGCCATGTGGGGAGCAAATTTGCCGCCGAAATTCATGAGTCGACAGCAATGCAAGAAATGTCGCCGACATTATAAGGAAATTTATGAAAAAAATTTTTAAAATTAATATTATTAAATTTAAAATTTCAAGAATATAATGAATTTACTAAAGGTTTTATATTAAATTCATTAAGCTTGACCGAAATCAGCGGCTGTAATTGAGTCGTGTTTTAGCCGAAATTTTATCGGCGGCGGCGGCTCTTAAAAAAGCTCCGGCGGCTCGACTCAGCCGATCGACGCAGTTCTCTGTTCACCACTATGGAAAAGCATTGCCAACATGGTAAAAATATATAAATACACAGAGAAAATAACACTTATAATAAATAGCTTTTTTTTAAATTATTTTTTTTAACAATTTGTCATAGTGTAATAACTTGCAGTTCTCACCTGGTAGTCTCCACTAGAGATGAGATGAAGTTAAAACATCATGTTAAAATTATTTGCTCAAATTTATTTTTTTTCAATATGGCGTGCATGCATTCATATTAATTTCTTGTTTTATCATTGTTTTGTTGTTGCATTCTACGTACATGCAATAATTTCTTTGTGTGCGTTAGTAAAAATCATTGTGTGTGATGCTTGGTGTTTAAACATGGTTCTTTTAACATTTGCTTTAACAACCGTGTTTAAACATCGAAAAAATTAACATTAAAGCCCAAATTACAATAGCTCGTAGTTAGCAGCAGTGTGTGTTGCCATAATCAGCTGATTATTTAGAATGCACTGTTTGTTATGGTGTTGATTACATTTAGTCAGCAGCAGTTTGCAGTGCTGTTTCATTTAGCCCTGTTTCTAAATTCACTGCGCTGCATTCAGATTGAGAGCGAGACAAAGAGAGTGAGCAAATAAATGAGAGGCTAAAATACACAAGTAGAACAAAGCTAGATGGTGGTTGTAAATTGTGGCTGCCTACGCTGAATTGTAATTATAACGGCAGCAACATGTTGTGCTGACAGTGATCAGCTGATAATTTTTGCTGATACTGCTGCTGACTACGCGCTATTGTAATTTCAGCTTAATATCAAGTTGAACGGTCTACATTTACCATTAACATGATGTTAGTGTTAATGTTAAATATTTTATGTTAGGTGAGGACCACGGGTAACATAAAACATAAAACGGGTAACATAAAACATTTAACATTAACACTAAAGGCCCAACTACATACAATACTTTTGCTTCAACTGGAACTGACAGCTGTATTAAAATACATGCATTTACATAGAACGGATCCAAATCTGTACGCCAAACTTCTGCGTAAAGTACTTCAAAGATGAAAAATTTTCAACTTTGAAGTGCCGAAGTTAATATTTTTTAGTTGAGTCGGAGATTTTAAATTACAATTCATTATTTCGACAGAGAACATAATTTAATTTCAACATCTTTATATATTATTATATAAAATTTTAATAACAAAATAATGCAACGATGTGTTTATATCATTTATGCGTTGGGTAGCTGTCAGTCGCAGTTGAAGCTAATGTATTCTATGTAGTTGAGCCTACATTCTATGTACACTACGTCCTGACTAGCCTTTTTCTTGTTCGCACAATAACAAATCGTCGGCAGAACAACACACACAATTTTTTTCATTTTGTTTACGGTGGGCAGAACATTTGTCGAACAAATCATATTTTTTTGTTTGCCGTCAGTTTGTATTCGTATGCAACATTTTTTTCATTTACTCTTTTTCTGTGCATACATACAAAAAAATAATCGTGGTTATAACTCCTAAGTCGGCTAAGGTAATTTATTTTTGTATGAACATAAATTACTAAATTTTATTATCTAAGTCAATCAGTAATTTGTAAAATATATTTTACCTAAAAGCATAGTTAATTTTACTTATGGAATTAGGTATCTTCTTCGAAATAATTTGAAAATTGATTTGTTTATTTTAATGTCAACATAAAATATTCTTGTGAAAAGGGTATGTACAGCAATTAATTTTAATAAACAAATATTTATAAAAACTTTATTTTTAGCAAAAATAAATAATGAAAAATAATATTTTTCTTCGGATCAGGCCAAAGTTGGCAACCTATTGTAAATTATGAGAGTAAGATACAATGATCTCTATAATGTTTAGTGGCTGAATCCAGCGATATACGCTTGGAGACTATTAAAAAATCAGCACAGCTTTATTAGTTTCAACAACAAGTACATCCATCCACCAACCACAACAACTACTACCTCCACAGATGATCCCTCTGTATTGTGGACATCGAATTCCATTTTGGCCGATCTGCAACCATCGGCTAGTATTGCGTCGGCTGCAACAAGTAAAAATTAAAAACTGAAAATAAATTTGACTAAATAATTTTGATTCATTTATTTAATTTCCAGTTAATCATCAGCAACAGCAGCATTGGCACCTACCAACTGTACCAAATTTTATTGTATAAACCTTCAACATCGAGACTTAAACCTTCCTAGACCGACTAATAAACCTAAAACAGCACTAGGTTGATTAATGCAACATCAGCAACAAATTAAGGACGACTACAATAACCAAAAATAAGCCTTTCTACAATCCTGCTGAATCATTTTCATCAACTCCTGCAACAACAACTACTCAAAGCCTTTGAATATTAGATATATGGAAATCGTGTTTTTGTAAGGAGTAGAGTTAACTGTTTATGCAATGTGTGAGGTCCTTTACATAACTGGGAAATTGGAAAATAAGCAAACGGCCAAAATACAAAATCATGCTTTCATCTTCAGATTTATTTACTTTTTTTTTAATATTTAAATTAAATCTGTATTTAATTATACTTTTAAATAGTTTATAATAAAAACTAAAAAATGCAATTAATTTCGTTTACTTAATTGAATTATATAAAAAACAAATGTAGAATTTAGTAAATTCAAGAACCATTTTTAAAAGAAGTTAATTTACTAAAAAATAATATATAAATTTACTTTGCTATTATAGATAACTTTTCAAAATATTAATGGTATTTTACCTAAAATTTTAGGTAATATTTCGAACATAAGAATTACCTAAAATTATTGTTATATTACCTAAGAAACTTTGTAACTGCCATTCTACCCTTTTGCTTAGTTAATTTTATACTAGGAAATATTACCTATGATTTTTTTTTTGTGTGTAGCATTTTTACATTACATAGTGTATATGACTTTGAGTCTACATTAGAAAAATTTTTATCAAGACAAACGTCAAAATTTTATCATGATAAAGATTTCTCTAACTTTGAGTCTACATTAGACAAATTTTTATCAAGACAAACGTCAAAATTTTATCAAGATAAAGATTTGTCTAATGTAGACTGAATTTGTCAGTATTATTGCAGCGTTAAAAGAAAATTGTCAGCGCTCGAGCTCTGACAACGTTGTCTTGATAATGCTTGGTAAAAGACGCCATCTTGATTGTTGTTGGTACTTTTTGCATGGTTTATTATGACATACGTTTTCCCCTATAATTGATAGAGACAAAAAATTATCTGCAACTCAAACAAAAATTTGACGTTTGTGTTGATACAAATTTCTCTAATGTAGACTCAAAGTAATAAAAATTTTTAAATTTTTTATTAAAATTCAACAAGACATATTTTTCTATCTTATTCGAAGAAGTGGCTCCATCTGTTATTATAATTTTACTTACACATGATAAATTTATTAGAATTAAGGATAATAAATGTATCCTAATAAATCTCATAATATTTCATTATTTTCATTCAGTCACAGAGTAAACATGTACTTTTTATTTAAGAAATTCGAAATTTTTTAGCACAATTTTAATGAAAATATGTTTCTAAATGTAGAATAACCATTAAAATAAAATAATTTTACAAAACAACTTTGTGTTTAAGTACTTTTAAAAATACACATTCACACACACAAACAAACTTTCGTATATGTGTATTTTTTTGAGAGTAAATCTTATAAGATAGTTGTGTAGAAAAATCTTATCACAACAGTCTCATAATATTTCTTATAATACTAATATTTTAGTCTACACGTGAGATAATTCTCTCAGAGAACGGATTTGACACTCTCTGTTACATATTATGATATAAAAATATTACGTGGAGACCCAGTGTTAGACAAATCTTTATCTTGATAAAATTTTGACGTTTGTCTTGATAAAAATTTGTCTAATGTAGACTCAAAGTTACATAATTGTTCAAGTGCACGAACTTTTTTCTTCTGGCAATACTTTTCAGTTATTGCCTTATCGACAATAAGTCCTACAAAGTTATTTCAATTTGGCTTGGCATCTTCTTCAACAACTGTTTACATCAGGGATGGAAAATTCAAATATTTTCAGATAGTACTAAAATTAAAATTGTTGGTACTCATTTTTTATTGAGTGCAAAACTTGTGTACTCAAAACGAAGGATTAAATACGATACCAAATCATTAAATGATTTTATTAAGATTAAATATTATGGTTATTAAATAAAAGTCCAAGATCAATTCCTTAAAATTGAGCTCTTCTGTTTTATTTTTATTAAAATACAATTTATTATTCGATTTACATAGCATAGATACTTGTAGTTTTTAGTAATAATTGTGTATTTAAGAGTTTATAATTTTATAAATTAAACCTACAGCTCAAATGTTTCTATAATATAGTTCGTTTGTCCTATAAACTTATTTAAATTGTTCTAATAACTTATTTCTAAACACCAATTGTAAATATATACAGTGCTGTGCAGAACATAAGCAACAAAGTGTAAGTTATCCTAAATGTTGAAATATTTTTTTATAGTATTAAATTTAGAACAAAACTAATTTCATAACATTGTTAACACATTTGGGCGCTAACAAAACATTTGTACCTTAGAAGATGTGATTTATACAAGAAACAATTTATAATTTCACACAGAAAAATATAATACATATATTTAAAAACTTTGTTCATAAATATTAAGAATCGAACATGACTTTTTTTTTCCCAAACTTTGTTCATAACAAATAAAATTTGGTTCATAGATATTAATAAATTGTTTTTTATGAAAATTTTAGGAATTTTGCAAAAATTTTGCTAAATTTTGATTTATTTGTATCAGATTATAATGCAAATGCAAAATAAAAATAGTTATAATAGAAAATACAGTGAAAGCTCCCATAGGCGGACAGCGACCGTCACGCTGATTTTGTCCGTTATCGGGAGATGTCCGTCTATGGGATATGGTACATAATTTTATTTTTACAAGGGGTAATTCAGTACTATATCTTTTTATTTCAACATCCAAGATTGATTGTAATGAATTAACTGTATGTATATCTATATATTCTTATTTATTCATATTTACACGTCAACTAAAATGCAAAAGGCCGTAACCACTTAGGGCCAGTTTTTCACTTAAAGATTAGCGATTAAATTAAATTTAATCGTTGAATGCTGTTTTTTAGTTGTTGGTCATCTCGCTTTATTTGCTAGTTTAAGCGACCAATATTGGGGGTTTAAACTTGTGGTAAAATATTCATATGTATACACACGTACAAACAGATGATGACGACAAAGTATGCATGTAGAAATTAAAAAAAAAAAACATACAAAACTCCAATAATTTGCAAATTTATATATTTATTTAACTATAACAAGCTCAAATTTGTAAGATCTAAGTATTCCCGAGGTAATAAATCTTCCGGGCGAAGTCATAAACAATTTATCACGACAATGAGTGGTTTCATTTTTTAACTTTTGGAATTTTTTTTTGTGAAAATGACCAAATACTGACTTTATTACATATTTCTCTTAAAATTTAATTTATTAATCCAAATTTCCATAAACAATAATAAAAAATACTCAAAATTTTCTTCTTCTTATTTGAAACATCTAATTATTTTGATAACAACATGTGATTTTTGCACAAACTACCATATTTTATTTCCCTTCAATATGGCAATACTAGCAGATTTAATTTCGGATTTAAAAACACAAATGGAGGATTAAATTAATATTTAGATTAACTAATTTAACTTTTAATTGGCATTTAATCTAGAAGTGAAAAACTGCCTCTCAAAACTCAAATGTTGGTTTTATTTACTGGATTATAATGTACTGACGCAAACTACATTTATGCAAAAAATTTCATGTTCATGTCTTCAAAAATTGTATCAATATTAACAAAAGTCAATAGATCGTAACATTAACTTCATAAACTAAACGGTCGTAGAATTTGTTTTATTTAAGAAAAATTTTATTTAAAAAGAGTTTTATGATTTATCTATTTTTGCATTAAGTTAACATTTGAAATTTTTTTACTTAATAGCTCAATTTTAAAGCAAAAAAAAAAAAAAAAAAAAACTAAAAATTGTGTTTTTTTGCTTATGCGGTAAACGATGTTTCGCATTTTCATTTAGATATTATTTGCAATAAATTTTAAATTTCATGAAATTTATTTCATCGAATTTATGGCTACAGTTCGCATCTCTTTTCATTTTTCGTACGCGAAAAAATCATCTCTTAATTGGCTGAGGGTCAGACTTCTTTCAACAGCATTTTTACTAACGATTTTTCCACGAAATTTTAAAAATTAAAAGCAGTTGAGGACAAGTTTGACAACAAAGTCATCTACGTATGTTGGCATTTAAAAAGAACAGGATTAACTTGGGAAAAAATTGTTGGTGGTCATGCCTCAATATTAAGCAGCACTTAATTACTTTTTTATATGACTGATGACAATGTCGCTCTGCACAACAAGAACAGAATTACTATGCCCTTTGTTTAAAACAGTTGTCAAGATTTTTAGGAATATGCCGCCATTATGTTATAAGAAAAAATCATGGACCCATCATCACGACTGTCTTCAGGACAAGTTTTCATTTTCTTTTTTCTAGTATGAAAAAATTTTAATGAATTGTAAAAGTCAAAATTAAATTAAAAAAAAAATAGTTTTTGCTCAAAACCAGCAAAAAGTTAACTAAAAAACGAATAGTAAACTATTTAATTTAAAAAAATGTGAGTAAATATGAAATATGAATGCAAGCACGGACAAAAATGATAATAATTAGCATCTTATTATAGAATATTCGGTACATTTCTTTTACGGTTTATGATTTTTGTCCGCCTACGAGAGATGTTTTCTCTAAAAACAGGTGTCTGCGTCCGCCCAAGAGAGCGTCCGCCTATCGGAGATTAATTTATTCTAAAAGTGCCACCTAAACCATGGGACCTAAAAAATTGTCCGCCTACTGGAGATGTCCGCCTATGGGAGCTGTCCGTTAAGGGAGCTTTTACTGTATTCGCAAAAAGTTGCAATTTTCAAGAAAAAATTGTTAGAAAATAATGTTTAGAAATTTATATAAATTTGATACCATTTTGCAGCTCATATGTACATAATTTTATTAAACAGCGCTTCTATTTTGTTGAATGATCCCAATATGTACCTAAAATAAAAATAAAAACTACAAATTTTCAAAAGAAAATTTCAAACATTTCTTTATAAATGAAAATATTAAAAAAAATTTAAACAATTTAAGTCTTTTTGACTTTTGATTCATATAGAAAAAAGTTTTAAAATTTAAGAAATTATTCCTAAATATTATGAACTAAAATCAATGAAACTAAATTTTTATATTTATGTACAAACTTTTTTCTGTGCATATAATTACGTTGCTTTCTTTCTGAAATTAACAAAATTAATCATATTAAAAAAGAAAAGTACTTTATTTAATTTAAAACTAGTGGTTGTAACGTCGGATACGTAACGTCGCGCAACCCGGTGTACTGTCAAGGTGTACATCTTAAACCCCATAGTTCCAAAAAATGATTTTGGGCAGAGAAAAGATGTAATAACGACTGTATTTGAGTTCTAGCGAAAAAACTATGTCCTTTTCTTAGAAATCTAATAAAATTTGGACATTTTTAGTTTAATAGGTTATTAAAAGGCACAGAAATTTCGGTATACATAGAGAAATATATTCTTTAATTCAACGTTTTTACATGGAAAAAAATGCGAAATATATTTTAAAACTTTTGAAGGATTGGATTAAACGTCATTGCTTAAAATTGTTTCTTAACATTTTTTAACCATGTGGTCTAATACTCAGACACAAGATCTGTGGAAGATTTTTTATGCAGCTTCAAGATTAGTGCAGTCCAAAGTGTTGTTTAGTCAACAAATTCAAATGGAAATCATTCCAGAAAAATCAATTAACAATTTAATCGCATTGAAACTACAAAATTTTACGGAAAATTTAAAATATAGAACAAAATGAAGCAAAATATGAATATGTTGCTATTGTTGTGCACACTCCTATATGAAGATTGTAGTGTTTTATTCCAGTTTTTGTTAATAGACAAAGTTAGTTCTTTAAATGTTTGTGTTTTTGTTAACCCTTAAATATGTATATAATATCGTAAAATTATTTTTGTTGTAAACCAAATATTCTAAAAAATAAAACTTCTTAGGTTTACCTTAATTTTGTTGCTTTTGTTCTGCACAGCACTGTATATAAATAAAATTTGCATTGATTTCTATTTGAAAATTATTTATTTCCAAATTATTTTTTCATTTAAAAATTTTATTTTTAATTCGAATTATGGAATAAACAGCCAATCGTTGGACAGTATCAAATGACTCGAGGGAGTACTTCGGTACTTTTGAATGTTGAATAGTATCAAAAAAAGTACTATAGTATCAACTTTTCCATCCCAGGTTTACATATTGCTTTTTAGTGATTTTGCAAAAATTTAAGACCGCTGAAATTTATTTTATTTCCTAATTGTAAATATTATTAATTTAAGTTGGAACCAATAAATCAAAATGACTGAAGAGTGGTGTTGTGAGAAATTGGAAAGCCTGAAGATTAAAGAAAATCGTTTAACGACATTAACGGAAATACGTGGACGTCTAAATGAAACTCCCAATTTAGAAACAAAAGTTACAAATCGTTTGTTAAGTTCTGCAGAAATTTATGATTGCTTAGAGGAAGATGATCCAGATGTTGAAGCGGCTGTCAGTGCAAAACCCATAGATTTGGTCAGTGATATATTATCTATTTGTATGGCAAATTTAACTTTAAGACAAAACGATTTGCCCCGTTTGCTGCATAGAGCCTTGTTGCACAAAAGAGCACGTATTCGGGCACTGGCTTTAAATACAATACTTAAAGAAGTCCAAAATCAAATTGGAGATGATAATTTAAGTGACGCCATTTCGGATGAACTTTTGCGGCATATCCTAAATGCCGTACAAGAACCAGAAACTCAGCTGGGCAGTCCTGCTTTAGCGATTTTATCTTTGGTATTGGAAGGTCGATTAGAGGAACAGTTTGTTAAAGAATCACTTTTGCAAGGACTTAAAAAGGACGAGGTTATAAAATGTCGTTTATATGAATTAGCCGTAAATTTGGGAAAACGTTCTGCTGCTACTTTGGAAAAAGTGGAATTTTTGCTTGACCATGCGTTGGTTGAACTGGACAATGATGATATATTGTTACAGGTTAATGTTTTGGAAATTCTTGTTTCTCTAGCCGAACAAAATCATGGTCTACTCTATTTAGAAAAATTGAAAAAAGATTCGGCTGTGCCGAATCTTTGATACCCTTCACCATATTACCATCTTACCATCTTATCGACATCATATTACCATATTACCGACAATTAATAAAATTTTCGCCTTAACGTATTTTCTAAATCTAAATTTTTTTCAAACTACGAAAATTTGAATATGAAAAAAAAAAAAACAATCATAACAGGCTTTGCTTTTAAAAAAGAAACAACAACAATTCCATATATATTTATTTTTGTATGTACAAACTGACTGAATACACAAAGAACAACAACAACACTGTTATTCATTATATTACTTCTGTTTCTAACTAAACTACTTGTCTATACAAAAAACAAAAAACGTCACTAATAGTCATTACAATGCTTAATATACATGTTTGTGTATGTATTTATGTACATGTATATTCTTAACAGATATGTTTTAGTTTTTAAAAATAAACAACTACAATTCCATATCTATTTATTTTTGTACAGACTGCATATACAAAGAACAACAACAACAACACTGTTATTCATCATATTACTGCTGTTGATAACTAAACTACTTGTCTATACAAAAAACAAAAAACGTCACTAATAGTCATTACAATGCTTAATATACATGTTTGTTGGTGTATTTATATTCTTAACAGATTTGTTTTTGGGCAATAACTCTGTTGATTATGAATGAATTTGGTTTATTAAAAAAACCGAAATTTTATAAAAATATTTATGACTGATCTATATAAAAATAAAAATCTGTAGCTTGAACAAGGGCTTCAAAAATAAAAAAATCGTTTTCCCCAATATCTCAGTTATTACTGAACCGATTTATTTAATTTTTTCAGAACAAAAATTCAGAAACAATTTCCGAGCCCCCTTTAAAAATTCGAAGTCCCTGGTATATGCAGAGGCTTCAGAAACTAAAAAACCGGTTCTAAAAACCGGTTTTTAAAGCATATCTCCACCATTTATAAACCGATCTTCCTGATTCAAAAAACTGAAATTTTATAAAAATATTTGTGACTGATCTGTATAAAAATAAAAATCTATAGCTTAAACCAAGGCTTCAAAAAATAAAAAATGCGTTTTGTCCGATATCTCAGTTATTACTGAACCGATTTATTTCATTTTTTCGGAACAAAAATTCAGAAAAAATTGTCCGAGAATTCTTTGTAAAAACGAAGTCCGTAGTGTATACAGAGGCTTCAGAAACTGGAAAACCGGTTCAAAAAACCGGTTTTTTGAACATATCTCCGCATTGTATGAACCTATCTTGCTGAATTCCAATAGCAAAATTCTCGAAAGCATTTCCGATCGTTTGACATACATATTATATATGTCAGTTATCGGTGGGCTTCATAAACGCCATTTCAACCGACACACGGACGGACGGACGGACGGACGGACATGGTCCAATCGTCATCGCTTCTTACAAGGATTCCGAAAATATAAACTTTTTTGCTCTCCGACGAAAATTGTGGAAATTACAAACGGAATGACAAACTTATATATACCCTTTACACCTGTGGTGAAGGGTATAAAAACGACAAGTATTTGATGTAATTGGAAAACGTGTTGAAGAAATGGAACAAAATCCACTTGATCGCCTATTAATACCAGGTATAATGAAATTCTTTGGCAAGATATCCAGTGTTCAGCCGCAAAAGATTATCATTGGCTATCCGCACATGATACGGTGTTTAATTGAATGTCTCAATTCGGGTGATACTTCGATTTTGCCAGCCGCTTTTGATACTTTAGGTAAAAAACATACAATTTTGTTAAGATACTTGTTTGTAACATTTATTTTATAATTTTAGCAAATTTAACACAAAGTCAACAAGGAGTTCTACTACTGGAACAGAATTATAGTACTGCTATGAAAGATGTTTTTGAGAACTATTCCTCTTATTTGCGCAATTTATCCTCAGATTTAAAAAATCGGGCATTTAGCAGTTTGGAACACATATTTACATTTGAATCTACAGTATCGTCAGAAATAAGGTAAAATATATATACATATGTATGTAAATGTGTTATTTATTTTAAAAATGAATGCTTTAATCTTTTGTAGCTCCATATTGCAACGTTGGTTTAATTATTTAAACGAAGGCTCTAATAATATGCAATTTCTCATGGACTTTTGTCGCAATCCATTCCCTGATATTAAAATATCCACCCTCAATTTAATTGGTTCTTTTTGTTTGTATAACTGGGGTATTGAGGCACTTAAAAACACGGCTGGATTTCTAGAGTATTTACTTGATCGCAAAGTGGAGTTTGACAAAGACGCCAAATATGCAAAATTCAGTGTCATCAAGCAGTTGGCCGATAGCAACGCTTTCGATGTACAAACTAACATACAATTGCGAACTTATGCAAACGAAGGCCCATATTATGTGCAAAGCATAATGGATGTTGCTGTGGAGGGAAATTAATAAAAAGTGTTGTTTCGTTCATCATACATTTTAATATATACATACACAATTATTTGTTAACTAAATATAATGTTTAAAATTAACAAATAAATATAACAATGTCCGGACAAAGTACATATCTTAGCTTTTTTTTTTTTTTTTAAGATCATGTTATCTTTTGTATATCTAAAAATAATGTAATTATTTTTGGAGTTAATAAAAAAATTCTGTTCTCATTGATTTAGTTAATTTTTTTTTTCGCATGCCAATTACTTTAATCATGAGGTTATATTATTTGTATATAACATTTTGCACTTTTAACATATGAACTGTTTGTTATATAAGGACATAAATGTACTTGATTTTCTGTTCATATTTTGAAACCAATTTGAAAGAAAAATCAATTATAGTCTACTGCATAATATAACTACAGAAGGTATAATCATTAGAAATTATATTCTCAATTTTATTTACCCTGAAAAGTCAGTCAAGCATAAAACAAAATAAAATTTAAAAAAAATCAAAACAAAACATCAAAAATAAAAAGTTTTTATCAAACTCAAAATAAAATTGTTTGTGGTTAAATTTAATATAAATTTGTAAATTCTTTAAAAAAAAGCAAATATCCATGTAATTTTTTGTGTGAAATTTTTGAAAAGGAGAATTCTGCTGCTGATGGATTTATTTATCCTTGCTAAAAACTTAAAATTTTAAGAACAGGCAATTGTTTTCTATTTCTTTTATTTCTAATTTATTTTCTTTTGTTTTTCGGTTTTCTGACTTTACAAGAATTTCAAATGACAACTCTCCCTAATGATTCTACCTTCTGTTCTTATATCATGGTCTACTGCATGATAAAACTACTAAAGGTAGAATCATTTGAAAATTCGTTCTCAATTTTATTTACCCTGAAAAGTCAATCAATGAAAAGTAAAAAAAATTTAAAACAAAACTTCAAAAACAAAAGAAAACAAAATTTATATTTTTTTATAATATTTTTCTGTAAACAAATTTTTTCAAATTAATTTTATTAAAAACAAGAAAATATTCGTCAATATTTTGTTGGTAAATGGTCAAATGAATATAATAAAGCTACATAAAACGTTCTAAGAATGGAGCTCTGCATTTCAGGAAGTATTTCAAAAAGTAAATGGAAACAAATCTTTTTATATTTTTTCATTCTTGATTTTTATTTTTTGTTTTTTATTTTTCAGTTTTTTGACTTATCAAGAATTAAATCTGACTACTCTCTCTATTGATTCTACTTTGTATTATTATATTATGGTCTACTGGTAATTCTACCGATGCCACACTACAAATATTGAAAATTTTCTAATTAAAAAAAATTATAATGCAATTATAAACTTAAAGAAAATATTGAAAATATATTAATTTTTTAAGAAGTTTTTAAAAAATAATAAAAACCGAGCTTTATTCGCTATTCGAAAATTTAACATTTAAAAAAAACCGACAAAAAAACGGTTAAAACCAGTCGAATCAAATCTTAATTTTAATCCAAAGTTCTATCAATCGTAAAACCAATTTCTTATTTTTTTGTTGTTTGGTCTTTTTGCGTCTTAGGTAATGGTATGCACATATTACAAATCCGAGTACAAAAGGAACATAGTTCCTAAACTCTTTATCTCATAAAACAAATTTAAATACAGTGAATATTAACCTAAATAAATTATTTTACCTCTGCACCCTTATCATGACTGTTTCAACGATAAATAAACTGGCTTTAATGTCATGTTTAAATCTAGCATTTGCACTGCACTAACATTTCCTGCAATTGTTCATTGGATCGGTTGATTGTAGCAATATTATTGGATGATTTTTCGCAGGCACTAATCATTGTTAACTTTAAAGCCCAAATTACAATTGCGCGTAGTCAGCAGCAGTGTATGCTGCCATAATCAGCTGATAATTTAGAAAGCACTGTTTGTTAAGCCCAAATTACAATAGCGCGTAGTCAGCAGCAGTGTGTGCTGCCATAATCAACTGATATTTTAGAATGCATTGTTTGTTATGGTGTTGATTACATTTGGTCAGCAACAGTTTGCAGTGCTGTTTCGTTTAGCCCTGTTTCTAAATTCACTGCGCTGCATTCAGATTGAGAGCGAGACAAAGAGAGTAAAGCACAAATTACAATAGCGCGTAGTCAGCAACAGTATCAGCAAAAATGATCAGCTGTTCACTGTTAGCACAACATGTTGCTGCCGTTATAATTACAATTCAGCGTAGGCAGCCACAATTTACAACCACCATCTAGTTTTGTTCTACTTGTGTATTTTAGCCTCTCATTTATTTGCTCACTCTCTTTGTCTCGCTCTCAATCTGAATGCAGCGTAGTGAATTTAGAAACAGGGCTAAATGAAACAGCACTGCAAACTGCTGCTGACCAAATGTAATCAACACCAGTGCATTCTATATAATCAGCTGATTATGGCAGCACACACTGCTGCTGACTAAGCGCTATTGTAATTTGGGGTTGAGCAAATAAATGAGAGGCTAAAATACACAAGTAGAATAAAGCAAGATGGTGGTTGTAAATTGTGGCTGCCTACGCTGAATTGTAATTATAACGGCAGCAACATGTTGTACTGACAGTGAACAGCTGATAAAATTTGGTCAGCAGCAGTTTGCAGTGCTGTTTCATTTAAACCCAAATTACAATAGCGCGTAGTCAGCAGCAGTGTGTGCTGCCATAATCAGCTGATTATTTAGAATGCACTGGTGTTGATTACATTTGGTCAGCAGCAGTTTGCAGTGCTGTTTCATTTAAGCCCAAATTACAATAGCGCGTAGTCAGCAGCAGTGTGTGCTGCCATAATCAACTGATATTTTAGAATGCATTGTTTGTTATGGTGTTGATTACATTTGGTCAGCAACAGTTTGCAGTGCTGTTTCATTTAGCCCTGTTTCTAAATTCACTACGCTGCATTCAGATTGAGAGCGAGACAAAGAGAGTGAGCAAATAAATGAGAGGAAAAAAAACACAAGTAGAACAAAACTAGATGGTGTTTGTAAATTGTGGCTGCATACGCTGAATTGTAATTATAACGGCAGCAACATGTTGTGCTGACAGTGATCAGCTGATAATTTTTGCTGATACTGTTGCTGACTACGCGCTATTGTAATTTGGGCTTAAGGTTTTGAAAGTTCTTCCAAAAATATTTAAATGAAAAAATGAAATTGAAAAAAGATTCGGCTGTGCCGAATCTTTGATACCCTTCATCATATTACCATCTTACTATCTTATCGACATCATATTACCATATTACCGACAAATAATAAAATTTTCGCCTTAACGTATGCTTTCATATTTTCACATATATAAATCTAAATTTTTTTCAAACTACGAAAATTTGAATATATAAAAAAAACAATCATAGCAGGCTTTGCTTTTAAAAAATAAAAAACAACAACAATTCCATATTTATTTTTTTTTTATGTGTGTATATACAAACTGACTGCATATACAAAGAACAACAACAACACTGTTATTCATTATATTACTTCTGTTGCTAACTAAACTAGTTGTCTTATAGGCAAAAACGTCACTAATAGTCATTACAATGATTAATATACTTGTTTGTGTATGTATTTATGTATATTCTTAACAGATATGTTTTAGTTTTAAAAAATAAACAACAACAATTCCATATCTATTTATTTTTGTACAGACTGCATATACAAAGAACAACAACAACACTGTTATTCATTATATGACTGCTGTTTCTAACTAAACTACTTGTCTATACAAAAAACGTCACTAATAGTCATTACAATGCTTAATATACATGTTTGTGTGTGTATTTATATTCTTAACAGATTTGTTTTTGGGCCATAACTCTGTTGATTATGAACGAATTTGTTTTATTAAAAAAAAACGAAATTTTATAAAAATATTTATGACTGATCTATATAAAAATAAAAATCTGTAGCTTGAACAAGGTCTTCAAAAATAAAAAATTAGTTTTCCCCGATATCTCAGTTATTACTGAACCGATTTATTTCATTTTTTCAGAACAAAAATTCAGAAAATAATATCCGAGACCCCTTTAAAAATTCGAAGTCCCTGGTATATACAGAGGCTTCAGAAACTGAAAAACCGTTTCCAAAAACCGGTTTTTAAAGCATATCTCCGCCATTTATTAACCGATCCTGCTGATTCAAAAAACCGAAATTTTATAAAAATATTTGTGACCGATCTGTATAAAAATAAAAATCTATAGCTTAAACCAGGGCTTCAAAAAATAAAAAATGCGTTTTGTCCGATATCTCAGTTATTATTGAACCGATTTATTTAATTTTTTCAGAACAAAAATTCAGAAAAAAATGTCCGAGACTTCTTTGTAAAAACGAAGTCCCTAGTATATACAGAGGCTTCAGAAACTGGAAAACCGGTTCTAAAAACCGGTTTTTTTAACATATCTCCGCATTGTATGAACCGATCTTGCTGAATTCCAATAGCAAAATTCTCGAAAGCATTTCCGATCGTTTGATATATATATTATATATGTCAGTTATCGGTGGGCTTCATAAACGCCATTTCAACCGACACACGGACGGACGGACGGACGGACGGTCGGACGGACATGGTCCTATCGTCATCACTTCTTACAAGGATCCCGAAAATGTCAACTTTTTTGCTCTCCGACGAAAATTGTGGGAATTACAAACGGAATGACAAACTTATATATACCCTTTACACCTTTGGTGAAGGGTATAAAAATCACAGAAACTTTACCACTTAATTTTGAAATTCTTAAACATTTTTGCACTGTTTTCACTTGCACACACAATTTTAAAATTTTTTTCCATACCATTAAGTCAAGTTTTATTTATAAAAATGGTCAATTTTGGGCAAACACAAATTGTTATTTTTTATTTAATTTTTGACAATTTGTTTTGTTTTCCTTTAAAACTAAATTCTTCAACAGAGTTTCAATTTTTGGTATTAAAAATTCAAACAAATTTAATTTTAAAACATTTTTATAGATCTCTGTGTATATGAGGAAAACAAAAAAGCATCAACACATTTAAATTTTTGTTACTAACACATACTTAGAGTTAGGTACTTTTTATACCCTTCACCACAGGTGTAAAGGGTATATATAAGTTTGTCATTCCGTTTGTAATTTCCACAATTTTCGTCGGAGAGCAAAAAAGTTTATATTTTCGGAATCCTTTTAAGAAGCGATGACGATTGGACCATGTCCGTCCGTCCGTCCGTCCGTGTGTCGGTTGAAATGGCGTTTATGAAGCCCACCGATAACTGACATATATAATATGTATGTCAAACGATCGGAAATGCCTTCGAGAATTTTGCTATTGGAATTCAGCAATATAGGTTCATACAATGCGGAGATATGTTTAAAAAACCGGTTTTTTGAACCGGTTTTCCAGTTTCTGAAGCCTCTGTATACACTACGGACTTCGTTTTTACAAAGAATTCTCGGAAATTTTTTTCTGAATTTTTGTTCTGAAAAAATGAAATAAATCGGTTCAGTAATAACTGAGATATCGGACAAAACGCATTTTTTATTTTTTGAAGCCTTGGTTTAAGCTATAGAATTTTATTTTTATACAGATCGGTCACAAATATTTTTATAAAATTTTGGTTTTTTGAATCAGGAAGATCGGTTTATAAATGGTGGAGATATGCTTTAAAAACCGGTTTTTAGAACCGGTTTTTTAGTTTCTGAAGCCTTTGCATACACCAGGGACTTCGAATTTTTAAAGGGGGCTTGAAAATTATTTTCTGAATTTTTGTTCTGAAAAAATTAAATAAATCGGTTCAGTAATAACTGAGATATCGGGGAAAACGAATTTTTTATTTTTGAAGCCCTTGTTCAAGCTATAGATTTTTATTTTTATATAGATCAGTCATAAATATTTTTATAAAATTTCGGTTTTTTTAATAAACCAAATTCGTTCATAATCAACAGAGTTATGGCCCAAAAACAAATCTGTTAAGAATATAAATACACCAACAAACATGTATATTAAGCATTGTAATGACTATTAGTGACGTTTTTTGTTTTTTGTATAGACAAGTAGTTTAGTTATCAACAGCAGTAATATGATGAATAACAGTGTTGTTGTTGTTGTTCGTTGTATATGCAGTCTGTACAAAAATAAATAGATATGGAATTGTAGTTGTTTATTTTTAAAAACTAAAACATATCTGTTAAGAATATACATAAATACATACACAAACATGTATATTAAGCATTGTAATTATTAGTGACGTTTTTGCCTATAAGACAAGTAGTTTAGTTAGCAACAGAAGTAATATAATGAATAACAGTGTTGTTGTTGTTCTTTGTGTATTCAGTCAGTTTGTACATACAAAAAATAAATATATATGGAATTGTTGTTGTTTCTTTTTTAAAAGCAAAGCCTGTTATGATTGTTTTTTTTTTTTTCGTATTCAAATTTTCGTAGTTTGAAAAAAATTTAGATTTAGAAAATACGTTAAGGCGAAAATTTTATTAATTGTCGGTAATATGGTAATATGATGTCGATAAGATGGTAAGATGGTAATATGGTGAAGGGTATCAAAGATTCGGCACAGCCGAATCTTTTTTCAATTTCATTTACTAACACATTCTTAGAGTTAGGTACTCCTGCCAAAGAGTCGGACTACTTGTATATACTTTGGTACAAACTTTTTTCAGTGCATATAAATACGTTGCTTTCTTTCTGAAATTAACAAAATTAATCATATTAAAAAAGAAAAGTACTTTATTTAATTTAAAACAACCACTATGACCGGATACGTAACGTCGCGCAACCCGGTATACTGTCAAGGTGTACATCTTAAACCCCACAGTTCCAAAAAATGATTTTGGGCAGAGAAAAGATGTAATAACGACTGTATTATTAAAAGGCACAGAAATGTTATTAAAAGGCACAGAAATTTCGGTATACATAGAGAAATATATTCTTTAAATTCAACGTTTTTACATGGAAAAAAATGCGAAATATATTTTAAAATTTTTGAAGGATTGGATTAAACGTCATTGCTTAAAATTGTTTCTTAACATTTTTTAACCATGTGGTCTAATACTCAGACACAAGATCTGTGGAAGATTTTTTATGCAGCTTCAAGATTAGTGCAGTCCAAAGTGTTGTTTAGTCAACAAATTCAAATGGAAATCATTCCAGAAAAATCAATTAACAATTTAATCGCATTGAAACTACAAAATTTTACGGAAAATTTAAAATATAGAACAAAATGAAGCAAAATATGAATATGTTGCTATTGTTGTGCACACTCCTATAGTGTTTTATTCCAGTTTTTGTTAATAGACAAAGTTAGTTCTTTAAATGTTTGTGTTTTTGTTAACCCTTAAATATGTATATAATGTCGTAAAATTATTTTTGTTGTAAACCAAATATTCTAAAAAATAAAACTATTCTTAGGTTTACCTTAATTTTGTTGCTTTTGTTCTGCACAGCACTGTACATAAATAAAATTTGCATTGATTTCTATTTGAAAATTATTTATTTTCAAATTATTTTTTCATTTAAAAATTTTATTTTTAATTCGAATTATGGAATAAACAGCCAATCGTTGGACAGTATCAAATGACTCGAGGGAGTACTTCGGTACTTTTGAATGTTGAATAGTATCAAAAAAAAGTACTATAGTATCAACTTTTCCATCCCAGGTTTACATATTGCTTTTTAGTGATTTTGCAAAAATTTAAGACCGCTGAAATTTATTTTATTTCCTAATTGTAAATATTATTAATTTAAGTTGGAACCAATAAATCAAAATGACTGAAGAGTGGTGTTGTGAGAAATTGGAAAGCCTGAAGATTAAAGAAAATCGTTTAACGACATTAACGGAAATACGTGGACGTCTAAATGAAACTCCCAATTTAGAAACAAAAGTTACAAATCGTTTGTTAAGTTCTGCAGAAATTTATGATTGCTTAGAGGAAGATGATCCAGATGTTGAAGCGGCTGTCAGTGCAAAACCCATAGATTTGGTCAGTGATATATTATCTATTTGTATGGCAAATTTAACTTTAAGACAAAACGATTTGCCCCGTTTGCTGCATAGAGCCTTGTTGCACAAAAGAGCACGTATTCGAGCACTGGCTTTAAATACAATACTTAAAGAAGTCCAAAATCAAATTGGAGATGATAATTTAAGTGACGCCATTTCGAATGAACTTTTGCGGCATATCCTAAATGCCGTACAAGAACCAGAAACTCAGCTGGGCAGTCCTGCTTTAGCGATTTTATCTTTGGTATTGGAAGGTCGGTTAGAGGAACAGTTTGTTAAAGAATCACTTTTGCAAGGACTTAAAAAAAACGAGGTTATAAAATGTCGTTTATATGAATTAGCCGTAAATTTGGGGAAACGTTCTGCTGCTACTTTGGAAAAAGTGGAATTTTTGCTTGACCATGCATTGGTTGAACTGGACAATGATGATATATTGTTACAGGTTAATGTTTTGGAAATTCTTGTTTCTCTAGCCGAACAAAATCATGGTCTACTCTATTTAGAAAAACGACAAGTATTTGATGTAATTGGAAAACGTGTTGAAGAAATGGAACAAAATCCACTTGATCGCCTGTTAATACCAGGTATAATGAAATTCTTTGGCAAGATATCCAGTGTTCAGCCGCAAAAGATTATCATTGGCTATCCGCACATGATACGGTGTTTAATTGAATGTCTCAATTCGGGTGATACTTCGATTTTGCCAGCCGCTTTTGATACTTTAGGTAAAAAACAACAATTTTGTTAAGATACTTGTTTGTAACATTTATTTTATAATTTTAGCAAATTTAACACAAAGTCAACAAGGAGTTCTACTACTGGACCAGAATTATAGTACTGCTATGAAAGATGTTTTTGAGAACTATTCCTCTTATTTGCGCAATTTATCCTCAGATTTAAAAAATCGGGCATTTAGCAGTTTGGAACACATATTTACATTTGAATCTACAGTATCGTCAGAAATAAGGTAAAATATACATACATACATATGTATGTAAATGTGTTATTTATTTTAAAAATGTATGCTTTAATCTTTTGTAGCTCCATATTGCAACGTTGGTTTAATTATTTAAACGAAGGCTCTAATAATATGCAATTTCTCATGGACTTTTGTCGCAATCCATTCCCTGATATTAAAATATCCACCCTCAATTTAATTGGTTCTTTTTGTTTGTATAACTGGGGTATTGAGGCACTTAAAAACACGGCTGGATTTCTAGAGTATTTACTTGATCGCAAAGTGGAGTTTGACAAAGACGCCAAATATGCAAAATTCAGTGTCATCAAGCAGTTGGCCGATAGCAACGCTTTCGATGTACAAACTAACATACAATTGCGAACTTATGTAAACGAAGGCCCATATTATGTGCAAAGCATAATGGATGTTGCTGTGGAGGGAAATTAATAAAAAGTGTTGTTTCGTTCATCATACATTTTAATATATACATACACAATTATTTGTTAACTAAATATAATGTTTAAAATTAACAAATAAATATAACAATGTCCGGACAAAGTACATATCTTAGCTTTAGGCCGTAATGCAATTTGTTACAAATACATATTTTGGTACAAGGACGAACTTGATTTCATGTTTTTTTTTTAAGATCATGTTATCTTTTGTATACCTAAAAATAATGTAATTATTTTTGGAGTTAATAAAAAAATTCTGTTCTCATTGATTTAGTTAATTTTTTTTTCGCATGCCAATTACTTTAATCATGAGGTTATATTATTTGTATATAACATTTTGCACTTTTAACATATGAACTGTTTGTTATATAAGGACATAAATGTACTTGATTTTCTGTTCATATTTTGAAACCAATTTGAAAGAAAAATCAATTATAGTCTACTGGTAATTCTACCGATGCCACACTACAAATATTGAAAATTTTCTAATTAAAAAAAAAAATTCTAATGCAATTATAAACTTAAAGAAAATATTGAAAATATATTAATTTTTTAAGAAATTTTTAAAAAATAATAAAAACCGAGCTTTATTCGCTATTCGAAAATTTAACATTTAAAAAAACCGACAAAAAAACGGTTAAAACCAGTCGAATCAAATCTTAATTTTAATCCAAAGTTCTATCAATCGTAAAACCAATTTCTTATTTTTTTTTTGTTTGGTCTTTTTGCGTCTTAGGTAATGGTAAGCACATATTACAAATCCGAGTACAAAAGGAACATAGTTCCTAAACTCTTTATCTCATAAAACAAATTTAAATACAGTGAATATTAACCTAAATAATTTTACCTCTGCACCCTTATCATGACTGTTTCAACGATAAATAAACTGGCTTTAATGTCATGTTTAAATCCAGCATTTGCACTGCTCTAACAGTTCCCGCAATTGTTCATTGGATCGGTTGATTGTAGCAATATTATTGGATGATTTTTCGCAGGCACTAATCATTGTTAACTTTAAAGCCCAAATTACAATTGCGAGTAGTCAGCAGCAGTGTGTGCTGCCATAATCAGCTGATAATTTAGAAAGCACTGTTTGTTAAGCCCAAATTACAATAGCGCGTAGTCAGCAGCAGTGTGTGCTGCCATAATCAACTGATATTTTAGAATGCATTGTTTGTTATGGTGTTGATTACATTTGGTCAGCAACAGTTTGCAGTGCTGTTTCGTTTAGCCCTGTTTCTAAATTCACTGCGCTGCATTCAGATTGAGAGCGAGACAAAGAGAGTAAAGCCCAAATTACAATAGCGCGTAGTCAGCAACAGTATCAGCAAAAATGATCAGCTGTTCACTGACAGCACAACATGTTGCTGCCGTTATAATTACAATTTCAATCTGAATGCAGCATAGTGAATTTAGAAACAGGGCTAAATGAAACAGCACTGCAAACTGCTGCTGACCAAATGTAATCAACACCAGTGCATTCTAAATAATCAGATGATTATGGCAGCACACACTGCTGCTGACTACGCGCTATTGTAATTTGGGCTTGAGCAAATAAATGAGAGGCTAAAATACACAAGTAGAATAAAGCAAGATGGTGGTTGTAAATTGTGGCTGCCTACGCTGAATTGTAATTATAACGGCAGCAACATGTTGTACTGACAGTGAACAGCTGATAATTTTTGTTGATACTGTAGCTGACTACGCGTAAATGTAATTTGGGCTTTATGGTGTTGATTAAATTTGGTCAGCAGCAGTTTGCAGTGCTGTTTCATTTAAGCCCAAATTACAATAGCGCGTAGTCAGCAGCAGTGTGTGCTGCCATAATCAGCTGATTATTTAGAATTTGTTATGGTGTTGATTACATTTGGTCAGCAGCAGTTTACAGTGCTGTTTCATTTAGCCCTGTTTCTAAATTCACTACGCTGCATTCAGATTGAGAGCGAGACAAAGAGAGTGAGCAAATAAATGAGAGGCTAAAATACACAAGTAGAACAAAACTAGATGGTGGTTGTAAATTGTGGCTGCCTACGCTGAATTGTAATTATAACGGCAGCAACATGTTGTGCTGACAGTGATCAGCTGATAATTTTTGCTGATACTGTTGTTGACTACGCGCTATTGTAATTTGGGCTTAAGGTTTTGAAAGTTCTTCCAAAAATATTTAAATGAAAATTAAAACTATTTATGGTGAATAATGGAATGCGAAACATGCATACGTCTATGCATTTTCCAAATAATTTTAAAGTGGAACTTAGTAAGCACATAACCAAATTCTTTCAAAAATTTAAATACTCAGGTCTGAGAATGTCTAAATATTTATGCATAAATTACCTGGGTTTAAAGCTAATTTTATTGATTCTAAAATGATTTTTAAAGAAATCCAAATTTGACTTCTTTTCTTTTACATATTTCATTTTATTGAAAGTTAACATTTTTACAATTGTACTAAATTAATCACTGAAGTACTGCCGTACTTTTGAAGATCCAATTGTACTGAAAAAAGTACAATTGTACTGAATTTATCATCCCTGTACAAATACAACAATACAAAAACAACAGCGATTTTTTCTCTCAATTGCTGGTCATAAATGTCAAATTTTGTTCGTTAAAACAAAGATAGAATAAAACAAACACATAAAGATACAAACACCGTAACAAAAAACAACATTTGACAGTAAAGACAAGCAACAAAAAAATTCAGCTGTGTTTTCAACACTACATTATAGTTAATATGCCTTGAGGTTTTTAATATATTTAATTTTATTTATTCAGGTTTTACATTGAATTTACTAAAAGTTTGACCAAAATCGACGGCTGTATTTGAGTCATGTTTAAGCCGAAATTTTCACTGCGACGCCTTTAAAAAATAATCGGCGGCTCGACTCAGCCACCTGTATCTGGTTGGCGCAGGACTTTGACAGATTGTTGCATGATGAAATTATACCAGGTGACAGTACCGCTACAACAAATACAACAATGCAAAAACAACCATGCATTTTGTTTTTGGTTTTTCCAGCACAATGTCAAAACATTCGACAAAACAATAAAACAAAGTAAACAAAAAACAAGAAAAAGTAAACAAAATAACAGCGCCTAAAAAAATATGAATTTGAAAATTATAGAATATTTTCATTTTAAACGCAAATGTATTTATTTCAAAACAAATATTATTATTCTTTTTTACAACAAATATTATTTTTTCTACACAAATTTGCACAAATATTAAAATATTAAAACTTTTTTTGTACCACGTAATCACAATGCACAAATTATTCACAAAAGAAAATAACAAAAAACCAATATTAATTGAAAGAGTATTTAATATTTTCATTTTAAACGCAAATTTATTTCAAAACAAATATTATTATTTTTTAAAACAAATATTATTTTTTCTACACAAATTTGCACAAATATTAAAATTTTATTTTGCACCACACAATCATAATGCACAAATTATTTACAATAGGAAATAACAAAAAAACACGTGTATTATGTAAACAACTTTTGACAGTAATCTGGAAAAAGTAGACGTCGGCAAAAAATCATCAGCTGATTTCGTACTGTCACCTGGTATAATTTCATCACTTTGAGTCTACATTAGAGAAATTTGTATCAAGACAAACGTCAAATTTTAGTTTGAGTTGCAGATAATTTTTTATCTCTATCAATTATAGGGGAAAACGTATGTCATATTAAACCATGCAAAAAGTACCAACAACAATGAAGATGGCGTCTTTTACTAAGCATTATCAAGACAAAGTTGTCAGAGCTCGAGCGCTTTTTTCTTTTAACGCTGCAATAATACTGACAAATTCAGTCTACATTAGACAAATCTTTATCATGATAAAATTTTGACGTTTGTCTTGATAAAAATTTGTCTAATGTAGACTCAAAGTCATGGATTGTTGCCTTTGAAAACCACAATTTGACACAAATAAATTTTATATAAGCAGTAATCATAGTTCTAAAGATTTATAAGGTCCTCAACCGGTCATTGGTTGAGACTCCAACGCAATTTTGTAGGTTATCTCAAAAAAAAAAAAAAATAATAAAATTTTTTAATAAAAAAATATATATATATATATATATATATATATATATATATATATATATATATATATATATATATATATATATATATATATATATATATATATATATATATATATATATATATATATATATATATATATATATATATATATATATATATATATATATATATATATATATATATATATATATATATATATATATATATATATATATATATATATATATATATATATATATATATATATATATATATATATATATATATATATATATATATATATATTTAATTTATTTATTTAATTTTTTTTTAATTTTTTACTTTGTTTAATTTTATATATATATATATATATATATATATATATATATATATATATATATATATATATATATATATATATATATATATATATATATATATATATATATATATATAAAATTAAACAAAGTAAAAAATTAAAAAAAAATTAAATAAAATTACAGCGAGTGTCATAAATAAGTAAACAAACTTTTCATTTCTGTTTCGCTTTAAAAAGTGGAAAATGTAACTGTCCATTTTTGAAAATTTACATGTTTTTGATAAAGTTTATTAATTGATTTTCTTTAATTCTTTAATTCTTTGTTAAAAGTAAGTGAAGTTTATGATTGCAAAATGATTTTATGCAACAGCGATAGTTTTTTGTTACATTATGAGCGAAATAAAATATCGCTCCTTCGATTATATTCGAAAATTTGATAAAATCAAAAAATTTAATTTAACCATAATTTCGACCTAAAGGATGACGAATAGCGCACAATTAAGTGTAGGAGAACTCAGAGTAACTATCATATAATATAAAAAAGTGAAATATATAGAAATGTGGTTAAATGCTTCAAACTCAATGAACGCGTTGACCGCAATTAGTCCCGTAAACGCTTAAAAATCACTACAAAAAGAAATTATATCAATTTAACTTTAAAATCCTATGCTTTCTGCACCAAAATTTTTATCAAAACATACTCCGGCAGTCCGCAAACCATGGTCTGAATTTACAGCCCACAGATAAATATATGAAGATAGAAAACATGGTCTAGCTATACCGATAAATTTATACATAAGTATAATAAATCTCCAAAATTGGATGACGTTCTATGCAAATTATATCTAAAAATATGAAAAATTTAGCAAATAAGTCTGTGGAATGAATAACCTATAATTCACATGAAATATAATGTAGGCTCTATGTACGTTTAGCTTTAAAATGTTTAAACTTTAACTTTTTAGTATAGAAAATCAATACTTAAGTCCAGCGGAAAGGCTTAATGGTTTGGAAATACATTTCTATTTATAAAATAGGGAAAAAAGTGGTACACAAAGGTAAAATAAATTCCCAGATTTACCTTAATCTGTTAAAAGGTATAAAGTTCCAAAAAGTTTTTGTTTAATTTTTGTGGATTTTTTCCTAGAGTAGGAAAATTCACCTATAAATTAGGGTGAATTTGATTCAAAATATATAGCTGAGGAAATAATTAACATTTCAGAGTAACCTACTCAAAGTCCAGATGTGTCACCAATAGAAATTGCATGAAATTTAATAAAAAAAAATAGAGTCCCCATAATTGACCAAACTAATGGACTTAATTATTACTAAAACCTCTTAATTTTGTCCGGGAATATACAATATATGAAGTCACTTTACCAACACGTTCGGCATTAATGTATCAAAATATAGACGGTCGCCAGGGCTATTAAAAACCTTGTTATTTATGGAGCATTGATTTTTTTCACTTCTTTAAAAATAACCAGATTCACTAAGTGGTAATGTGTTGAATTGAATCTCTTGCTGTTATTTTTGCTAACAATACTTTATATATTTATAATTATATGTTACTTTTGATATCTTCGATCTACAACTTGAAAAAGAACCAATTTAGTTCAAGATACTACTTTGTTTACTTATTTATGATACCCGCTGTATTTTTAACAGAATTTATTATATAAAGTAGTGAATATATGAAGTTTGATTGAAAAAGAGTTGCAGAAGTTCAATTTTTTAAAGAAATGGTAAACTTCTTGTCCGCTGTCTTTAAAATACTTCTCTTTAAAATTATTTTTTTTTTTATTTATAAAATTTTTTCGTTAAAATTCATTCAATAAAAATATCTTAAAATATATTTGTTTTCACTTTTTTGGAAGTAATTAATAATAACTTCCAAAAAAGCTCAAAATATGCACTTAGGTCATCTTCACGAAAAAAAAAACTATTAATGTTAAAAAGAAAAATATTTTTATTCAACAGAGCCGTTGATTTTAATTTGCTTGGAAATTTGAATGAATTAACTAGTTCCTTACATGTAGTATTCTCTTACTCTTTGAAATTTAAATATTTAAGTATCAGTAACTCTGTAACTGTAACTTGTAACTCCAAAAATTTACACAGCAAAAGTCTTGGTACCTCTTATCATATTTTACAAAAAAGTATTGGTAACGCTATTATTTTTTATAAAAATGTGTTAACTTTCATAACGGTACATTTAAAATACTTTATGAAGTATTTCTTGTTAGTAAAAGTTGCAACAATACATTGTTTTATTCAACAAAGTGATTTACAAAAATGTATCGGAAGGAATTATCAATTGAGGAGAGAAATATTGTAATTAAGAACCATAAAATGGGAAAATCTTATTCTGAAATCGCTAATATAACAAACAGAAGTAAATCAACCATACAGAAAGTTATACAACGTTTTAATTTTTAACGAGTCAAAGAATAAAATTTTTGGTTCGGACGAACATGCCTTAGTATGGAGGAAGAAAAATGAGGAGCTTAATCCGAAAAATACGCGCAAAACAGTTAAGCATGGAGGGGGTAGTGTCATGGTATGGGGCTGTATGTTAGCTGCAGGTGTGGATAATTTGGAATTTATAGAGGAAACAATGAACAAAACAGTGTATTTAAATATTCTCAAGAATAATCTTAACCAAAGTGTGGAAAAATTACAAATTCGTAGCGATTACTACTTCCAACAGGACAATGATCCTAAGCATACTGCTGCAGATGTCAAGATGTGGCTTGCATACAACACTCCCCACATGCTTAATACCCCTCCACAAAGTCCCGATATGAATCCAATAGAGCACTTGTGGGACCATTTAGAAAAACGGTTGCGTAGTCACAATATTTCCAACAAAACTGAACTTAAAAACTTGATTTTGACTGAATGGCAGAAAATATCACCGGATTATACAAAAAAACTAGTGTATTCAATGCCAAATCGATTAAATGAAGTTCTTCGTCTCAAAGGATATCCAACCAAATACTAGGTACAACATTACAATAAATTAGCTTAATTTATTTTAAATTAAGTTCCTTCTTTTTAAAGGGTACTTTAACTTTTGCTGAGCAAAAAAGTGGAGTTACGAGAAATTTCAGTTTATTTTTTGTTTGTTTTGTTTTTAAACATGAATATTTCTATGTTTTGTTATTGTATATAAATAAGTTAATGAAATAAAAATAAAAAAAATCTAATTTTCATACACATTTTTTTATAAAATTTGTGAATTGTTTTATTTCAACCGGGGTACCTTGGCTTATGCTGCACACTGTATGTATTTTTAATTTTAAACTTTCTTTGGGGTGAAAATTTGTACGATGTACTCGTATGTGAAGTCATATATTCCTAAAAACCATCCAATTACTTTAGAACTAGCTATAAATTTGTTTTTAAACTGAAAGTACCTATTCAATTTACAGCCCTGTTCATGCATCGTATGTATGTATAGTATTAACTTATAATTTACTACATTCTAAAGGCTCAACCAAGGTAGATTAAGAAGGTAACGACAACTCTACAACAACTACAACACCAAAAAAACCCCATGTATTTTGTTTTTGCATTAGCATCTCTTATGTCAACTTTAATTTTGTCATTTCACATGTTTCTTTACAAAAAACAAAAACAATTCATGTAGTAAAAAGAGAGGAGAAAGACGCAATAAGACAAAAGTAAGCAAAAAAATGTAAACATAAACAAAATTTTGACACCTCAAATTACAAAACACCGGCAGCCATATTGATTTCAAAAAGAAAAAAAATTCTCAGCTGTTTTAATGTCGTTACCTTCTTAATCTACCTTGGGCTTAACTACATAGAATACTTTCGCTTCAACTGCGACTGACAGCTAAGTTAAATACATGCATTTGTATTGAGCGGAACCAAATCAGTACGCCAAACTTCTGCGTGAAGTACTTCAAAGATGAAAAATGTTCAACTTTGAAGTGCCGAAGTACGTAAATATATTTTGTCGGTTGTTTTATTCTTATTTTAATATTTTTTCGTTAAGTAGGAAATTTTAATTTGCAATTCATTATTTCAACTGAGAACATAATAGAATTTTTACATCTGTATATTTTATTATATAAAATTTTAATAACAAAATAATGCAACGACTGGTTAATATCATTTATGTGTTGCGTAGCTGTCAGTCGCAGTTGAAGCGAAAGTATTCTATGTAGTTGAGCCTTAAGCAGGGAAACTTTTTCTCTTCATTGGGCAATTTATTAGTGCGCAAAACGTAGCCATTTGTAAGAGATTTGATACAGATCTCACAAGTTTTTACGATCCGACAGAACTTTTTATTAAAGATATTGTTTCCACAATAGATAAGCTGCTAGCAAGGTTTTGAAATCAAAATCAAGTATTGCAACTGTACTATCAGTTCCACAAATTATTCATTGGATCGGCAGATTGTAGCAATATTAATAGCTGCTTTTTCGGAGGCATTAATGAGACTTCTTAACATTTAACGGGAGCCATTTTTGTCACTCATCATTGTTAATTTTTAAGATTTTGTTTAAAAAAATATCTTGTGTCACCTTTGCCACTTAGTAGCTAGATACTTTTGAAATTTACACTTTACCCTAAAAGGGTAAATTACCACTTTTAGTAACCTACTGGGAATAGTAAAAAAAAAATCATAAATTTTAAGGAGAATATGCTTCTTTCTATCTTTACTTTTTTTAGTTTTGGTATTTATTCTTAAAATAAACTTTAAAATTCCATATCCTATACTAAAAGATAGTTAAAATTTGTTTATATTAATTTATATTTTTATGTTCCAATTGATTTCTGTTGGCAATTAACATTTTTTTTATTTATATTGTTGTTGTTTATTTTTCCGTCACTGCTAGCGTTCTGCCAATTTTCTTATCCATACTCTGTTGCCATGGCATTAATGCTCGCTCTAAATTGAATTTACATGAAAATCAAACTTGAACATAAGTTTTTACATTGAATTTACTAAAAGTTTGACCAAAATCGACGGTTGTATTTGAGTCATTTTAAGCCGAAATTTTTACGGCGGCGGCGGCTCTTGAAAAACCTCCGGCGGCTCGACTCAGCCGACTAAAAGCCGGTCTGCTTTGAAACCCATAAAATAAATTTTATTTACCCTGGTCACAGAACGGATATACATTGTATTAATCATAGACACAAACCTCATCTGTTAACAGATTAGTTAACAGTAAAACTTGGAGTATGACTTGCACAGCGTTGCCAATTCGTTTAAGATCTTAAGTACCTACATATAAATTTAGAAACACAACCGGAAGTAACCATACAAAATGAATTAGATCAACGGTTCTCAAGGATTATTAAGGGGCCGCGAAGACCTGTTGTCTGAACACAAATTTAAAAGTATTTCTTTAAGATTGATTTATTTATTTTACTAATTAAAGTTGCCGAGTATTTAAAGACGTATAAATTATATATAATTATAATTCAATTATTATAATCCTGTTAATTTTTGTCAAACTGTAAAAAACATTTAATGATATTTCGTCCTTGGGTTAAGCACTTTAATAGAAGTTTTTCAAATCCTTTTCTAAACACAAAGTTTTTATCTTGAATTTATAATTTTTGAAATCAAATGTTTTCACTATTTTCTTAAATACAGCCTACACAGAAAAAAATAATACATATATTTTAAAATTTTGTTCATAAATATTAAGAATCGAACATGACTTTTTTTTTTTCCAAACTTTTTTCAAAAAAATAAAATTTGGTTCATAGGTATTATTAAATTGTTCTTTATGAAAATTTTAGGAATTTTGCAAAAATTTTGCTTAAATTTTAATTTATTTATATAAGATTCTAATGCAAATGCTAAATAAAAAGGATTATAATAGAAAATATTCATGAAAAATTTCAATTTTCAAGAAAAATATGTTTAGCAATTTGCATAAATTTGATACCATTTTGCAGCACATACATACATATGTACATAATTTTATTTTTTTATTAAGACCGCTTCTATTTTGTTGAATGATCCCAATATGTACCTAAAATTAAAACAAAACTTAAAATTTTCCAAAGAAAATTTTAAACATTTCTTACAAATTAAAATATTAAATAAAATTTAAATAATTTGTTTAAGTCTTCTTGACTTTTGTTTCATATAGAAAAAAGTTTGAATATTTAAGAACTTATAGCCTGTTTCTCTATGTCGAACAAAAATCTAAACGAACGAAAGCAAGTCGAACGAATTCGAATCAATTTGGGTTTCTCTATTTCCTACGCTTTCGTTCGCATGGAGTTACGTCTTTTCACATTGTTTTTGTATTATTTTTTATTCAGAGTAATTTTTTTTTGTAAAAATATTAAAAATACTACTAAATTGTTTAATCATAGATGCAATCAAGTAAATAAACAAAAATAAAGAAAAAAAGTAATAAAAACAAAATTTTTAGAAACTTTTAATTGTTAAATTGATTATTCTTAAATATTATGAACTAAAATCAATGAAAATAAATTTATATATTTATGTGCAAACTTTTTTCTGTGTGATTTAAAAAAAGAATTTTATTTCAAATTGATAAAATATCATTTTTAATTTTTATTCTTTAAGTATTAATTTATTTTTTGGTTTAAGAATTATTTAAGAATAACATTTGATATGAAATTGGAAAATTATCACACTTTTTTCAACAGAATACTAATTTTAATCTCTGTAATTGACCAATTTCAAAGATTTTAGTTTCTAAGTATATATTCAATTTGTTACTACTAAATACCTGTGGGTCGTTTTCAAGTTGTAACGTCTCAAGTGGGTCGCGATTCGTTAAGCAAGAGCTTGTGCGAACCCCTGCATTACATTGGGTCTACGCATGAGTTTTTTCTATCATAATATGTAACAGAGAGTGTCGAATTCGCTCTCAGAAGAGAGTAAACTTTTTGTTTATATTATGTTAAATCTTAAACAAGGGGTAAACGTATTCTGATAAATCTCATAATATTTCATTTTCACTCAGTCACAGAGTAAACATGTACACAGAAGAAAGTAAAAATGGACTTCAATTACGAAATTTGTAATATTAATTAATTTTTAATTGATTTTGCTCCAATCATCAAAATGATAATATTAATAACTAGAATAATTGATATTATTATTACTTCTTTTACTTAAATAGATGCAATGAGCTGAAAATTTTTGAAAATTTACTTAAATTTATTTTATTTCTGTACTTTTATAGACAAATATTTAATGTTTCTTTATATTTTTTTTTAACAAATGTCAATTTATTAAAAAACAAAACTGAAAACCAATTAGAAAATTAATTATATTAATAAATCATATAATTAAATTCCAATATAAAGTTAATTAATAATTTTATTAAAAAATTATTTGAAATATTTTTTTCTGTGTACTTTTTATTTAAGAAATTCGAAATTTTTTAGCACCATTTTAATGAAAATATGTTTTTGAATGTAGAATAACCATTAAAATAAAACAATTTTACAAAAAAACATTGGTTTTAAGTACTTTTCAAAATATACATGCACACTCAAACAAACTTTCGTATATGTGTATTATTTTGACAGTAAATCTTATAAGATAGTTGTGTAGATAAATCTTATCACAACAGTCTTATAATATTACTAATATTTTGGTCTACACGTGAGATAATTCTCTCAGAGAGCGAATTTGACACTCTGTTACATATTATGATATAAAAAACTCTTGTGTAGACCCTATGTTAAAAATTTTTTATCAACAATATGGCGAATTCATTAATGTTTTTTACGTCAAGTCTATATTAGAGAAATTTTTATCAAGATAAATGTCAAATTTTTTTTTGATTTGCAGATAATTTGTTATCTCTGTCAATTTTAGGAGAAAACGTATGTCATAACTTTGAGTCTACATTAGACAAATTTTTATCAAGACAAACGTCAAAATGAACTCGAATTTATGGAAGGTGGCAACAGTTGTGCAAAAATAACAATATGGCGAATTCATTAATGTTTTTTGTATATGCAGTTTGACAGATGTAACAACCAAAAATAATAATCAGCTGTTTAACTGAGGCTACCTTGTATGGATTCGCACTGATTTTGACGTTTGTCTTGATAAAAATTTGTCTAATGTAGACTCAAAGTAATAAACCATGCAAAAAGTACAAACAACAATCAAGATGGCGTCTTTTACCAAGCATTATCAAGACAACGTTGTCAGAGCTCGAGCGCTGACAATTTTCTTTTAACGCTGCAATAATACTGACAAATTCAGTCTACATTAGACAAATCTTTATCTTGATAAAATTTTTACGTTTGTCTTGATAAAAATTTGTCTAATGTAGACTCAAAGTAAAGCACAAATTACAATAGCGCGTAGTCAGCAACAGTATCAGCAAAAATTATCAGCTGATCACTGTCAGCACAACATGTTGCTGCCGTTATAATTACAATTCAGCGTAGGCAGCCACAATTTACAACCACCATCTAGCTTTGTTCCATTTATGTATTTTAGCCTCTCATTTCTCATTTCTCTTTGTCTCGCTCTCAATCTGAATGCAGCGCAGTGAATTTAGAAACAGGGCTAAATGAAACAGCACTGCAAACTGCTGCTGACCAAATGTAATCAACACCATAACAAACAGTGCTTTCTAAATTATCAGCTGATTATGTCAGCACAAACTGCTGCTGACTACGCGCAATTGTAATTTGGGCTTTATAGTCGGATGCGTTGGGGTTGCCGTGTCTTTTCAACAGGGGATATATAATGGAACTCCTTATTTTATAACATTTTCAATTTTTTCATTCACATTAAAAATACTATAATATATATTTGATAGTTCGTGTTGAATTGTAACTGCCTGCAACATTGTAACTTTCTATGAAAATTACTTCCTTCACACATACTTATGTACACTTATTCAAAGATTTTGCAAGTGCATTTGACCGAGAAATTGAAAATTTTTATTATTTTTGTTTTTATTGATTTATGCGAATTGTAAAATGAAATAACGTCTAATTTTTTATAACTTCATATTTTCTTTATTCATGTAAATAACTCGCAGGCAGATATATGTATGTATACATATACACATATCCATACAAAAATAAGTCGAATAATATTGCTTTCGTATTTTATGCTTGTCTAAGATAATTAAGGATTGAATATGTGGCACTAATAATTGTGTAAATTTGATATAAATTGCGGGTATTGTAGAAATAAACCTTTAATATCCAAATAAATATAATAAAGGATGATTTTGAAGGGTGAAATTGTCTTCATATAATTATAAATTAAAATTGATTAATAAGATTACGACCTGTTTAAACAAAGGAGAGGTTGTTGAATACATTCCACAAAACTAAAAGGTAAACTAGAATATAATAACTGAATAACAGTTATCAGAAAGTTTCAATATCGAGTTTTTAAACTCCCGATAAAAAAGTCATACAACTGCACTAAAATTGCATGAAAGGAATCCGAATATTGGGCATATAAACACAACATATTTAATAAGTTATATTTTAAAAAACTTATATTAATTTTTAGAAAAATTTTAACATTTTTAATTTTGTTGCATAATATATTTTTTATTCGAACACTAATAACTAAGCTAAGCATTCCATAAAAGGGCAACTAAATCAAAAATGCGTTTTATGGTAAAAATTTTTATACGATTTTAAAGGGAACCTTTTTTCTGCACAAAACTTGTTCACAACATTTGCAGTCAACAATAACTTCGAGTATATTAGACAAATTTTTATCAAGACAAACGTCAAATTTTTAACAGGATAAAATTTAGTCTAATGTAGACTGAATTTGTCAGTATTATTGCAGCGTTAAAACAAAATTGTCAGCGCTCGAGCTCTGACAACTTTGTCTTGATTTTGCTTTGTAAAAGACGCCATAAACACAAATAATAAAACTTTTCGTCCCTGCGCTGACTGAATTACCTATGTAAAAATTTAGGAAATCCCCTACTAGTTATACATATGACCACCAAAGCATTTGTCGATATCTCGACTAGTTTAGGATTTACAAAATTACCTATGTAAACAATTTTTCATACAAGTTAATAATAATATTCTTAAAGAAAATAGTAATATTAATAGCCTGTTTCTCTATGTCGAACGAAAATCTAAGCGAACGAAAGCAAGTCGAACGAATTCGAATCAATTTGGGTTTCTGTATTTCCTACGCTTTCGTTCGCATGGAGTTACGTCTTTTCGTATTGTTGTTGTTTTATTTCTCTTTAAGAGTAACATTTTTTCGTAAATATATTAAAAATACTACTAAATTGTTTAAACATAGATACAACTAAGTAAATAAACAAGAAAAAATAAAATAATTTTAAAAAATTACAAAACAAAAATTTTCTTTGATTTTTTTTAGAAATTGTTTTTTAGACACAAAATCGTAATTAATGGATACCAAATACATCAAAATTAATAATAAACATGATTAAGGAACATTTGCAATGTCCTTCTGATAATTTTTCCTATTTTTCTTTAAAAAATTCAACCAGTCGAAAGCAAAATAGCAAGTGACTGATTTTGACATTTTTGTTCTTATCGTTCGAAATACAGAAACCCAATTTTATATGAAAACACTTACGTTTTCTTTCGACTTGTCGTTCGACTCATTGTTCGCATAGAAGTGAGTTAGAGAAACCCAAATTAGTTTTCGTTCGCTTAGAAGGCGAAAGAAAGCTTTCGTTCGACATAGAGAAACAGGCTATAAAATTTAAACATAATATATTTATATTGTATGCTTATAATATGCTGCCTAAAAGTTTATATCCTAGACTTACGTCAACTAAAGCTTTGATGATGTCTGTCCGTCTGTCTGTCAGTTTCAGATTATTATAATTTTTTTTAATAATCAGAACAGGAAAAAGCTTGGGAGACCATACTGTTAATGACATCTGTGCGTTACCTATTATACGTTGGATTTCTTTCAATCAAAAATTAAAAGTTGTGTGTAGTATTGATTGAAAATAATATTTTAAGAGGTACATCAAAATTGATCCAGCTCACGAAAGTGAAATAATTAATTCCTAAAATTTTGGAAATTTTTGGTGAATTTTCTTTTTTTGAAGATTTTTCTGGGATTATCAACAAATTACCGTTTAATAGCATGTTCCAGTTAACTTAGGAATTTGAAATTTGACCAAGATATTACTAATAATACCTCCTTCCATAGTTCAAATTTATATTTAAATGAACTTAAGAACCTGCAAAAAGAAAAGCCCAATCACGTCTTAACAAAGAATTGCTCCACAAAATTACTTTTGTAAAGTTTTCGTTGATTTTCTCCAAAACGCGCCAAAAATTTAATTATTTTTCATTAAACACATAATTTGTGATACTAAGCCTATTCATAAACGAGGAAAATTTGTAGAAATTTAGCGAAGTAACAAAGAAACTGCAAAACTAAACAGGTTTTCAGCTTTCCTGAAAAGTTATTATTTTTATATGGCATATATTAGAGTAAAAAAAAAAAAAAAATATCATCTGACATTATAATAAGTTTTACTATTTATGAAAGCAAATTTTGTTAAGAATTTGTGTAAAAAATGTATTAATATGTAGTCGTCTAGTGGTAAAATTGACAATTTATCAAAATAGTATAGTTATTATTATTTTTTTTAAGTTTAAAAATTTCTGAAAGTAAAAAAGTAATATAAATAACCATAATTATCCATAACATTTGCATACACCTTAAAGATCAGAATATTGTATATTTTGTTTAAACATTTCGCGAATTTCGATTTTAAACCATTTTGAAAACTTTGATGGATCATTAAATTTTTTAGATCTGTTGCTCGCAATTTTTAAAATAATTGAATGAGTTTTTTTTGACACAAGAAAAATTATTACTAAGGGTGCCCGATGGTCTAGTTGGTAGTGAGCTAGTCTGTCAGCCTAGGGATTGTGGGTTCGATTCCCACCAGAGACCCTAGTCAGTTTCAATACAACGAGCAATAGTCTTCTTTACTCCGCTCGCTTAGAATAAGAATATAAGGACTGCGCACGAAAAATTTCGTGCAAATCTGCTTATAGAAACTAAACCAGTGGGCGAATTTTTTTAAAGTGATATTATTATTAATGACTTTTATGTTCAAGTTCTAAACATAAAAGAATAAATTAGTTCCTGTAGGTTTTTAAGGAAATATCTGATCTTTTCCGGAATTATTCTAATTAAAGTTTTTATTGTGTTTCGGTCACTTTTTTTCTCGAATAAATCCACTTATTTTTAAACTCCGTTTCATTTTATGCTGAGCTTTTAATGTTCTTTAAATTATTTTTTACTAAAGCCCAATATCTTTCAATTGCTAGGACTTCCGGACAATTTGATGGATTAGCCTCTTTCTGTACAAACTCTTATAATCTCTTTGTTACAACTCCATTGTTTTGTTATTGTAATGAGAAGAAGCGGAAACAAGCCAGAAAACAGCGGATACACTGAATTTTACAAGGAAAGGGAGAGTCTTCTCCAAAGGAACTCATTCACGTATATTTCTGTGTAAATGCAACCCTTTTTTTAAGAATGAAGTGCTTCATTCCTGCGTATGCATATGACTTTGAAAATCAAAAACTTTCTTGGGAATTTTGATTTTTTTGATACACGAAATTTTTCTGCATCTGCGACATAGAATTCCTGGCTAGGAAGTTTTTTTGGTAACCATAAATTACTCTACCAAATTTCAAAGTTATTGATCCTCTCTATACCACAGTGTCTATATAAAGTACTTGACGAAATACACTTAAAGAGCATAAATCACATAATAATTTTAACGTTTTTAAGGTTCAAATTCGGCACAATTTAGGGGCATTAGAAACGGCGGCAACATAGTGGTATCCATGGAAAAAATAATTTTTTTCTCAAATTTAAAATTTCGTATTATGTTCAATAAACTTCAGAAAAGTAAAATTTTAGACATGTATTTACACATTTTTTTTAATTATTGAATAATAAAATAGTATTAAAAGATTTCATATTCACCAAAGAACAAAATTAAAAAAAAAATCTTTATGTATATTTTTATATTTTTTTCATTAATATTATTCGGTGGGTTATAATTAAAGATGCCAAAAGGGACTGGTTTTTGCTAACCTCGGGATTCGGGATTTTATAACTTCAAATCCAGGGATTCTGGATTTTTTCGGGATTTATTTTCCATAAGAAAACACATTTTAAATATAAGGAAAAAATAAATTTTGTATACATATTTCAATTAAAGAAATTCATTCGTATTTTAAAAAACAAAATATAACGTTCTTAAATATGTAATCGATTTTTAAAATATTTTTGAAAAAATGTTTCCATGTTCTGTCTTGCATTAAATTTTAATCCCGAAAAATCTCGGGAAAAATATCTTTTCAACGATACCAATACCACTTATGTTAGAGCCACATTTGGTATACTTTGCCCTTATTTACATTCTGAGAATATTGAATGAATGTAAATTCTATTGACGAAATTTTATTTAAAAAAAGCGTGAATGAGATATGGAACTTAAAAACAAAATAATAATTTTTGCTTTGCATTAATAGCAGCATTAAAAACGACCTCACCACAACTTTTCATCGACTTACGCGATCCCAGCTGGAACCGATTGTCCAAGTCCACCTCATTCACCTCCGAACTGGACGAATCCAGCTTACACTGTCGCAACATAGCCGACACTGAGAACATAACGTCGTCATAAATGATTTTTGGCACCTTCAACTGCGAGTAACTCCCGTAGCAAACACGTGGTTATCGGCGACATTCAGCAGTATGTATAAGGCACCAAGACGATTCTATATGTAAAAATTCCGAGGATAAGTCATTTCTTCATCTAATTTTCCTAGAGTACCAATTTATGATATATAACACATATAATTACATACCCTGTTTTATTATAACATTTAATTTTGCATTCTTAATGAAATTATTAAAATTACAAAGGTCAACACGAAAAAAGTGTCTGGAAAATCATGTTGCAGATATTGTAGGTATAGTTATCCCAATCACAAGGAACATTTCGGTTTTTTTTTCCATCACGTCACATTTTTAACCCATTGAGGGCCAAAGAAAATATGGTTATACAATTTTCCAATTAATAGGTAGAGCTTATCTGCTCTACCATCTTTTATAGCCAAGCCATGGGGCTATAAAAATGTAGTACTAGTTAAGTCTCTAACTTGTCACACATAGCCCCTAAAAGTCTTTAAAATTGTAAAAATAAAGAAATTCTGTACTAAAATATATTGTGAATAATTCGGCCTAATTTATGCTAAATATAGTGCGGAAAAATATTGCCATGACGTCACAATTTTAAATTATATAATGTTGTTATTTTAAACTTCATTGAAAAATATATGGATTTTTTTCTTAAATTAGGATTTAAGAATGTACTATTTTTAATTTTTACTCATATTAAGAAGCAGCAATAATCAGTCACCAAAGTAGTATTCCATATGCGTTGATATAATCTCTCAGTAACAGCGTTTTGGTGTGAAAGCTCCTATTGTTCTTCGCTTATTTTTCTTATTTTTTCAGTACTTTTAGCAATTTTAAAGAGTTTTGCACTAAGGGAAAAAATTCGATTCAAAATCAACAACGGTTGTGGTCACATTGGTAATTTACGTTAACAGCTTTTTTATACCTTTCGTTAACAAATTTAATAGAAAACATATGCAATTTAACAATTTGATACCAAAATGGTTTCAACTTGGTGCCAATTAGGTATCGATTTTCAATAAGAATGGAACACGCAGTGTTTAATTTAAACACATACGGTGTAGATTCACTATTGACACTGAATGGTATCGTTTTCAATACGTATGTGATTGATATTTCTCTGGGTGTAGGTGCTATGGAGGGCATGACATATTCTACACTTTTGTTGCATTATTCCTTCTCTATAAAATACGGATTCATAATTTGCTCTATATATTACCAGAAAATTATATAAAATTATATAACCTTAAAATTTCTTAGAGGTACATATTTCATTTGGTCAATGGGTTAAAAGTGAGATGTGATGGAAATTTTTCATGTAAAAAAGTAAAAAAGTTACACTACGTTAAGTCTAAGGAGTAAGAATTAAACAAATTTATTAAGATATAATTATTTTATAATTTTTTGTAAGCTTTGTTATTTGAACTTGGATTTTTACTTTTTTTCAAACTTTTGATGGGCTTAATATCTCTATAACTGTTGACCGTATTAAAAAGTAATGTAAGAACGACTTGAAGATAATTTTAATTAGAATTCTTTTACATCTAATTTTTCAATGATTTTTTGAGGGTTAATAGAGAATTTCTTTATTTTTACAACTTTAAAGACTTCTAGGGGCTATGTGTGACAAGTTACTAGTAACACTCTTTTATAGCCCCATGTCTTACCTATAAAACATGTGTAACTAATTTCCTCTACCTATTACCTGAAAATTTTATAACCTAAATTTATACGAATAAAAGGAACTAATATTTCTTTATAGAGGGATTTGGTGATTCCTGTACTCTTTCCATAAGAGCTAAATGCAACTTAAAAGCAGTTACAAAAAAGAAAAATAAAAGGCGTTTGTATAGCAAAAAGCTATACAAACGCCTCCAACAAAAAGAGCAACAATATCAACCCCATTACACCCTTCATTATCATAATTTCCAGAATAATCAATTACAATATCCGGTTCCTTAGTATACCTTACCACAGCATCCGCAGCTACAACAGCATTCAAAGCAACAACAACAACAACATCTCCAACAACAAAATAGCCAACAATAACATACACAACAACAAGAACATAAACAGCACTAACAACAACAAAAACAACAACGCATGAAACGGGACACTCAAAAATAAAATGGAAATAAATCTGGAATTTCCCAACGGCTGGTCCGATTTTAATTAATAATAATTTCAGACGGTGTTAGTAGAAGTGTAAGTTTTGATATTGAACGGTATAAGCGTAACGGGGGCGGTTCCAGAGGGTCCTAAAGTTGGACACCTCTGGTGTTCAAAAAATTTAAAACGATCCAGATTCGTTATATCTTAGCCGATTTTAAAGATTTTTATATGAGTGAATTCTGCTAGTCGAGATCTACAATATGTGTAGGTTATCTCTTTTATTTTAAGAGATATTTGGCTTCAGATTAAAATTTTTATTTTTGGACTTATCTTGGTAAAGTTTTTACGCTATAGCGGATCCAAATTTCACTCGATTTTTTTGAAACATTTTTTATTTTATTAATAACAAATAACAAAATTGTGTTGAAAAAATTTGTAAAAAATCTTTACGGAATCAAAAGTTATATGCATTTGAATTTAAAAAAAAAGTAGATTTTTTTTTTGCGAAAAAGATACACAGAAAAAATTGTGCTTAGAATTTTTTTTAATAAATCATTATTTGGTTTAAAATAAAATTTGATTAAAAAATTATTTGTTTTTAATATTCTGTTTTATTGGTTAGAGATAATTTAAAAACTAATAGAAAAACAATTTCTTATACTTTGGCAAATTCAGAAAAAAAATAAAAATTTGTTTTAGAAATTATGAAACAAAAAAAAAATATATATATATATATCGACCATTCCAGGAAAGAACGCCCGAAAAATGGTATTTTTTACTTGATGGCGTTCAATTTCGATAAAAATTTGCATACATAAACTCCATTAAGTCTTTTATTAATTTCAGTTTTAAATTTTGTGAAATTGCAAAAACTCGCGATTTTATTTCGCTTTTTAATTTTCTTTCAAACCAAAAAAATTTGAAAAGTATGTAGCTTTGAATAGCTATATCTCTGGGAAGACTTTGTGAATTTTAATGATTTAAACGGCATTAAAATTTCGCATATAACGGCTTTACGACGAATATTTTAATAATAAGAAAGTTTTTTTTTAAAAATGCATTTTTCAAATGCATTTTTCTTTAAATATGCTATTAAAATTTTTTAATTTTTTAACATAAATGAAAAGTTTGGAATCTTTACATTAAAATAAAAATGTCAAATTTTTGGGACGCGAAAATCTTATATGCATAATCTAATTTTTATAAAAACATTCTCAACATTTTTCATATAAAAATAAAGTTTTTTCTTGTTTTTTGAATTTTCTTCAATATTTGTATAAAAGTTATCAAAATATAAAAAGTATGCAATTTTAAGTATTCATATCTCTTGAAGTTATTGATGGATTTCTGTAATTTAAAAAGTATTTAAAAGACAATTATATATTTTTTGTGTAATTTAGTCAGCATTTCTAAAACCACCTTTTCGATCCATAATATTTTAAAAATATAAATGCAGTTTTTAGATGCATTTTTGTTAGTTGCGAATTTATTAAATTTTAATTTTTCAAAAGTGTATTTCAAAATGCTTTGTTTATTATAACTTAAAACAATAATTAGTCTGATACATAAAGTTTTACTATTTTTAACGATTTTTTAAAAAATAACACAATACATTTATTTTTAACAAAAAACGTAAAGCTACTCATAATACCAGAAAATGTAATTTTTATATGAAAAAATTTAAATTAGTTGAAGAAAAGGGGAAATTATGAACAGTACATATGTGCGTCCCAAAAATTTGAGATTTTTATTTCAATGTAAAGATTTCATGCTTTACAAATACGTAAAAAAATTTACAAATTTTAATAGCATATTTAAAGAAAAATGCATTTAAAAAAATGCAATTGCATTAAAATTCATTGATATAATTACAATTCAAACGCCGTTTAAATCATTGATTTCCTAAAAACCTTCCCAGAAATATTGTTATTTAAAGTTGTATACTTTCGAATTTTTTTAGATTTTTTCAAAAGTAAAAAAGAGAAATAAAATCGCGAATTTTTTGAATTTCACGAATCTGAAAAAGGAAATCTGTATAGTTTGTCATCCATAAATGCAAAATTTTATAAAAATCGAAGAACACTTGGTAAATTTTTGGGCGTTCTTTCATGGAATGGACGATATATAAAATGCAACATATGAAGGCTTTTGGAGGTAAGTTATCTTAATTTTCTTATATTTTGATAATAAATGTACAACAACTAATATTTCTATACATATGTTTCTCCTAGATAATCCAAAAACGATGCATTATGAGTCGATTCAACAATTTGCGTTTGTATAACAAATTATAAAAATCTTCTGATTTCTAGCGCTTGCAATTTATGGTTTTGACTTGTTTTTTTCAGATACAGATGCTATTTTAAATAGGTTAAAGATTTTTTATGACTTTGAAATCTGTGTAAGTTCTCAAAAGATAATGCATATCGGAATGAAATTGATCTTAACACTATTATTTTTTCTTTTACATTTTGTTTAGATTTTGTATTTGGCTTAATAGGTGCTTATTTGGAATCTTAAAATCTACCTAAATTATAAGTGGCAAATAAAATTATAAATATAACAACTATTTTTAATTTTAATAATGATTGGGTTTCTTTTTAGGTTGAGTATGTCATAAATACAATTTTGAGGAAGTTTCAAACCAATTCGCAGCATTTCAATCGGTTCATACCTTTTTTAATAATGTTACTTTAGCTAGTTTATTTACACGTTTATCTTTTTTATTTTTTGTTTTCTAATTATTAAACACTAACAGCCGTATTCAAAAAAACTTAACACAACTTTACTAACCATTTATAAGCAAAATTCCTTAAAGTTGTATTCAAAAACGTTGATTTGCTTACTATACCTTTGGTAAAGCCTTGTAAACTTTAAAAATTTTAATAATGGTTCGACCCTACTTTAAGACCATATTTTAAGATTATTTCCGTTACATTTTTCAAGAAAAATAAAAATAATGATACATTTTTTTATTCATTTTGACAAAAACGACGTATTTTAAAATTACCGAATGTTAAAATCTGTAATAAAATAAAAATGTTTCAGAATATCTATTTAAAAACGTATTAAATGAATTCCGGGACAGAATAATATTTTCTGTAATTATTTTTAAACTATATACATATTTTAAACTATTTGAATTAAAATCAGACACATAAACAAGAAAAGTATATTTTGAATGCTTTTGGATTAAAATATCATCATTCCGGCTGCCGGCATGTCAACCCCAATGTTCGCCACAATCACATATGATTAACATTTTCATTATTTGTTGTTTCCACGTAAATCTAAATAGTACATTAATATACATTAATATATACACGTCTTAGATTAAGGTGTAATTAATCTATCATATCAACTCCGGGTTAAAATTTATGCATTTTAACAATAAAAATGATAAAAATAGTAAAATGTTATCAAAAATGATGTAAACAAAAGTGTGATGCTGATTTTATCACAGAATATTCGTTATTCGGATACATCTAATTACATCAAACAAGAATTAAATAAAATTATTTCTTTTATACATTAGTATATTTATACAAACAAAAAAAGTTTTTTTCCAAAATAAAAAAACTTATTTATCATCAAAAGCATACTAGAACATCAAAACTAATAATAGAATAAAACAGTTAACGAATAATTTATTCTTACTGCTAACGACACTAAAGCCCAAATTACAATAGCGCGTAGTCAGCAACAGTATCAGCAAAAATTATCAGCTGATCACTGTCAGTACAACATGTTGCTGCCGTTATAATTACAATTCAGCGTAGGCAGCCACAATTTACAACCACCATCTAGCTTTGTTCTACTTGTGTATTTTAGCCTCTCACTTATTTGCTTACTCTCTTTGTCTCGCTCTCAATCTGAATGCAGCGCAGTGAATTTAGAAACAGGGCTAAATGAAACAGCACTGCAAACTGCTGCTGACTAAATGTAATCAACACCATAACAAACAGTGCATTCTAAATAATCAGCTGATTATGGCAGCACACGCTGCTGCTGACTACGCGCTGTTGTAATTTGGGCTATAGTTCCGATTTTAGTAAAACAATATTTTGTTTTACAAATTTATTAATGGAATACGAAATTTAATTTTTTCTGTGTAGTTACGTTCTTTTTGAGTTATAAAAAAGTTATAAAAACATTTCTTAAGTAACATATATAGTATTTATACTTTTCTGAAAGAGTACTTTATAAGGAATTGTGTGAGGGAAAAAAAGATTAAAAACTTTAATACTGCGTGAACCAGGGTATCTCGAAATTGACCCATTTTTTTATGATTTTCAAATTTTTGCTTTAATTTCTCAAATCGCAAAGCTGGAATTAAAAAAAAAATATATTTTTTACAAAGTTTGATGTGTTTTTAATTTTTGGTAATAGAAATTTTTTCTCCCCAATATCGGTTGGGAAGATATAGCAAAAAACTTAAAAAATCACATTTTTGAAAATTTTTTAAAATTTTTTGGGATTTGTGGGATTTCTATTGAGAAATCCAAAAAAGTGACTAAAGGTCCAAATTAAGCATCAAAAAATCTGCTCAAGTGCAAAATTTCATTTATTTGATTCCGTAAAGATTTTTTCAACACAATTTTGTTATTTGTTGTTAATAAAATTAAAAAAAAATTTAGTGTAATTTGGATTCGCTATAGCGAAAAAACTTTACCAAGGTAAGTCCAAAAATAAAAATTTTAATCTTTGAAGCCAAATATCGACAATGTTTTTTGTAGATCTTAACTTGCAGAATCCACTCATATAAAAATCTTTTAAATCGCCTGAGATATAACGAATCTGGATCGTTTTAAATTTTTTGAACACCCGAGGTGTCCAACTTTAGGACCCTCTGGACCCGCCCCCGTTATGCTTATAACGTGCAAACTCAAAACTTAAACTCGCCTACACCTCCACTAACACCGTCTGAAATTTCATTGAAATCGGAAATTTCCGTTTCGGTTTGGAAATTCCAGATTTATTTCAATTTTATTTTTGAAACGGGACACTGTGCAACGTTCACAACATAAACAAAAACAACATTATCATGCAAATCCTCCTTCTCTCCTGGAATAATTTGCCAGCATAGCATTGATGGATCAATCAATACTAACATTTATATGAATTTATGCGCTTTAGGGTGATTCCCGAAAGTGGGTTTATATGGGAGCCATTATAAATTATGGACCGTACTTCATAAAATTTGGCACTGTGATTCCTACTTAAACACGTTAAAGTGATTTTCGTTAGATAGGTTTATATGGGACCTATGGCCATTTATGGACCGATTTTAATGAAATTTGGCATAAATATTGAGACTTATTCGTTAAACCTCTATTACGGGAGGACATTTGCATGGGGGCTAGATGAAATAATGGACCGATCATAACCAATTTCAATAGGCTGCGTCCTTGTTCCAAATTTCATCAAGATATCTTTAAAATTGTGACCTGTACTTTGTTCACAAGGTTTACATGGACAGACAGCCAGCTGACCAGACGGACGGATATCGTTAAATCGATTCAGAAAGTGATTCTGAGTCGATCTGTATACTTTAAGGTGGGGCTCCGAAGATTTTTTCTTTGCGTTACAAACATCAGCACTTTGGTGGGGTAGGGTATAAAAACTTTTTTATGATATTTGCACAAATTAGTGACTTCAATTAAAATTAATCGTTTTTTTTTTATTTTGAATTACCTACACGCGGAGAAAAAACATGCTTAGAGCATGATCACTACAACTATTCAATATTTGTATAGCTGTTTTTCATTAATTTGAATAATATCTACCGTGTTCATGATAGCAACGTTTATGTTTCTGCTTTACAATTTAATGATTATCCGCAATCAAAATTTTAATATAAATAAATTCACACTTCGGTTGCTCGTTCTCACATTTGATTTCGGTTAGCTGTTCTCACAGTTGACTTCTGTTAGCTGTTCTCACGAGTGACTTCGATTGCTCGTTTTCACAGTTAACTTCGGTGGGCTGTTCCCTAAGTGACTTCGTGTCACCTATTTTAGTAGAATATTAATCGGTAAAAGTGCATGGTAACAGTAGTTTGAGAAGTAGCTAGACATTAGCTTTAAGAAACAATTGTACGTTTTGTAGGAAAATACACAATATACGATCCCCGAAGCTGCCACCTGAATCAGAAGCCGATTCCGCCGTACACCCGAACCAGTTTGACAGCCGAGTGTGTCGAAGCCGAAAGCCCAAAGCCGATTCCAATTCTACTACTGAACCGAGCCCACTATAAGCCGTACAACTGTCCTAATGTAAACCGAACCGAGCCTATTATAAGCCCAATAACCGAACCTAATATTAGCCGAAGAACCGTAGTAAGTCTAGTTAAAGAAAAAGGAAGAACCATAAGTAGCCTAGTTTTAGAAGAAGTGATTGAAGCCGAAAGAATCCGATTCAGCATTATCGTAGTTACTCTCTCGTACTAAATGTTGTGTATTTGAAATAAATAAATATTCAATAAAGACAATTAATTTTTTAACCCCCAGAAAGAGTAAATCAAACGTCTTATTACTTAAGGTTTGTGGATCCGTAAGTAGACCTTGGAGACGACTAAGTTACCTCAGCTGACGATAAAAACATGTTTTAATATTAGCGATTTAATAATTATTAAACCTTCTTATAAAATTTGCAAAGTTCAGTTTTTAGTGATGTAGTATTGTTCATATTAATCCATTTATTGCAAAATTCATCTCTTTTTAAATAATTTATTATTTATTTGCACTGTTGAATATTTTCAGTGAAATAATATTTTTTTCGTAAGTAAAACTTATTACAAGAACTTATTTCAAATTAAAATTTCTAATTTTTGTTAAATAACTATATATGTCAAATTATGCCTAATTTCAAGAGCTATTAGGCTCCATTTTGAATTTTACAATATCAGGTATTGTAAAATTCAAAATGGAGCCTAATAGCTCCTATTGAAAAAACAGCAGAATTTAAAATTCGGTTCAGTTTCACGATTTTGCTGAACACAATTTGACACTGGTTAATGACATGCTAATTAAATCAATGCTAGTATTTTTCTACAAATGTTTATAGCCTACATTGGAAGAATTTGACACTTATGCTAAAATCCGCGATTACAGCAATCAGAAGAATGAAAAAATTTTTATTTTCAAACTCTTTTTTATATTTTTTGACTTTGAATGAAAAAGTGCTTGCCGACACCACATGGAACAGTTTCAGGTCTGTTATACCACCAAGTGTTGTTAACATAATTGCATCAAAAGTTCTTAAAAAAAATCAGAAGTTAAATAAATATTTGAGGTTGAAGGTCGGTTTCATAAAGGTAAACGTAAAATGAGAATTGCCCATATATGTTAAGAATTAATATATAAACTATTAATACCTAGCAAAAAAAAAAAAAAAACGATCAAGAGCTTCCAAAAAAGAACATTTTCATCACTTCAAAAGTAGAACAAAGTTTTGAACTTTGTTCTTAATAATTACTTCCAAAAAAATAATAATAAATGAGCTTTTAGCGGAAAAAAGGTTAATAGCTTCTAATAAAAATAAAATTTTAAAAATTATAAAGCATTTTTATTATATTTGAATACGGCTAAAACAGAATTTTTGTTCAAAAATTTTATAAACAAAGTTTTAATGGAAGAACTTCAAAAAGAAGAAGTATAAAAGAAGAACATCCTACCAACGACAACCATGTGTTTAAAAAAGAACTTCTGCAGCTATTTGTATACCCACCATCAAAAAGATGAAGGGTATATTGATTTTGCCATTCCGTGTGTAACATTTAAGTCCCCATAAAGTATATATTTCATGGGTCCTGGTTAGATTCAGAGTCGATTTAGCTTTGTCCGTCCGTCTGTCTGTTGAAAGCATGATAGGACTCGAACGGACAACGTTGGCTCAAATATTTATCCTATATAAGGTTTGTTTGGTATTGAAAATGAGCAAATGAAGTTAATAAACAAAAAAGTTATGGGCTAAATACTAGAAACACAGGGTGTCCGTTGTAGTTTCATTTCACACTTTTTTTTGCTGATATCTCTTAAACAAAAGCATGTACAGATAGTTCGAGGGTCGATATAAACTTGGAAACCAAAAATGGGAGTGGTCCACCCACTTCACCGCCCACCTCCCGAATATAACATTCGCCACATTGACCACTAAGTACTTCCTTCCAATGACAACACAATGTTAAATTCATTACTTTTTCGGTCCTTTTTCAGTTCTTTTTTGATATATATATTAATAATTAATACCTTAACCCATTTCCGATCACTACCCGATTCCGTTAAAATTTGGTGTCTATTTTGGTAATTGTGATCATAAAATCGAAAGATTTATGTGCCTAGTTATTTTGATTTCCGAGATATCGGGTGTTGCGAAAACTCATCAATGGTCATATAAGAAGCAGACGTTTTAACAAATTGTATGGAAAAAATAGTTTCATTTGTCATTTCAAATTAGTTTTATGATAATTTTACAAATTGTATATTAAAAATATTTAGTGTGAAGCAGAAAAATTTAGGGTTGACTATAATTGAAATTTAATGCAATTGAATAATGATGTAAAATTGTTAAAATAATTTGACGGTGTAATACCAAATAATTTCTTATAATGTATAAGATATAATTATTCCTTCTGAAATATGTTACACGTTAAGGCATTTATAATATTAATGTACATTGCATTTGATTATCTGTTTGTGTATCATCTCGATTTGGATTTAAATATAGTGGTCAGGAACGCACTTAATCCTTCATACAGGTGGCCTGATGTCAAGTTTTTCTTTATATAATGAACCTTCGATATAGAACTGGCTCATGAACTATTTTTTATTTACCGAGTTGATAACATTATTCTATAATGGCCAGCACCACGTTTTGCTTCAAACAGAAATATCACGTAAATCGATTTTGTTATTCTTGGGTGAGCAAGATGAATTTTCATCTCGAATAATGTGAAATCATAAATTACGGTTAAGTACCAAATGTAGTAGCGCATAATCTAATGCATTTCACCCGCAGATTTCAAAATTTTAAGATTATCCTGACAAAGAAAAAATTTGTTTGCTTTCATTTATCGCTTGAATATGCCTCATTTCTTAATATCCCCGCGGGAAATTTGTGCAATTGCACTAATGTACTGGTCCATCAGTACCGGTTGAGTACCAATTGCCACCTAACTAGTTGAGAACTAGTTAACACCACCACACTCACTAAATATCAGTTGAAAGACAATTTCCAACAGGAATGTTAAGTGCGCAATTAGCAGCTTGCGCGAAATAGCAATAGCTGAGTGGTTAGTTGAAGAATATAAAACGTAAGATATGTCAGAAGAACGTGAGTTTGATTCGAGGTGCTGCCATCGACGGAAAATTATAAAATAATTAGCCACTTCCAATGACAAACCCATGTTTGTCATGTCATGTGACTAGTTTTGAAGCGGTTCTCTTTCCTCTAGGGAAGTTTCGCAATTTTTGCATTTTTTTTTATTCGGTATTCACTTAATTTCACTTAATTGAAGGAATAAAATGAACTGGCATTTTGAGAAGATAGCACAGCTTTTTATAGAAAAAATTCTCTCAAAACATTATGAAATTGTACCTACTCTCATTAGTTATTCGAATATTTTAGCATTGAGTACAAAAAATGTATAAAAATAAAAATTGCAAATTGTATAGCCTTTGATGATAATTTCTATCTTTTTTTTTAACATTTGGAAAAATATTGCAATAAACAACATATTTCAGGTAACTTCTTGAATTTTAGTGATCATATTCAATATGTCTTTATACCTTTAAAAATACACTCATATCCAGGTAGCGTCGATTCTATGCAAATTTCTTTTCTTACATTTGTTCTCATTGATTTAAAAAAAAGAAGCAAATTACAAGCTGACAATAGCTTATTTTTTATGGCAAATGTCATAAAAATCTATAACAAATTTTTTATTAGGCTACAATAAAAAAAATTCTATTGCTCATGTAGCCTTAGTTCAAAAAATTATTTATTCATTTATAAATAATATTTTTCTTAATTATTTTCTATTTTTTTTGCATCTTAACATACTATATTATTACCTTAAAAATGTCCATGTTTTCAGTGCGCCACCTTGCGTGATGTAGCTAAATCACACTACCCCAAATTGACCATTGATGAGTTTTCGCAACACCAATTTTTGGGAGCTTGGTGTTCCTATCCCACATTTTCTTATTTGGCTATATCTTGGCTATCGTTTAAAAATTTGTTTAAGATGTTTTTCATATTTTTTTTGTTTATTTTTTAAATTTAAAAAAAGGTCCTTTTCATAGACCTTTTTTTGAACCGCTTTACCGGGGGTAAAAATTCATCGGAATTAAAATTTAATAAATAAATAAATAAATAATGTAAAGTGGGCGGACCACGCCCATTTTTTGTTTCCGAGTTTACATTGGTCCTTGAACTATTTGAACACAATTTCGTTGATTTTCACCTTATATGGGAGATGGGCGGTAAAGTGGGCGGACCATGCCCATTTTTAGTTTATATCGACCCTCGAACTATCTGTACAAAATTTCGTACGTGCTTTTATTGAAGAAATATCAGCAGAAAAGTATGAAACGGACACCCTGTGTTTTAGTTTTTAGCCCATAACTTTTTTGTTTATACCAAATAAACCTTATATAAGATAAATATTTGTGCCAGATTTCATTTCCCTATGTTGCCCCGTTCGAGCTCTATCCTGCTTTCAACAGACAGACAGACGGATGATTCCTTCGACATATTACACACGGAATGACAAAATCAATATACCCCCTATCTTTTTGATGGTGGGTATAAAAATTTTTTTCTGACCAATTTGGATGAAGTTGATTTTATGTGCACAGAAAACTTTTTATATTCTTTAGATGATATACATTAATTATATTTCTTGTTTATAAGATGATATTGCATTTAGCTAGATTTTTTAAAAATGCTTAAGTTAACTTTTCATATATTGGGTATTTTTGACGCTATCTTGGGGCACGTTGATTTGAAAATGTTATGTTTATGCACTTAAACTTCAAATCTTCAAGAAGAAATGAACAATTTATATTTTATCTATTTTAATACAGTTCTTAAACAAAGCTTTTAATATATGTACAGTAAGGGACAAAACTATTTGTACACCTCATATATTTCGTATACCTTCAATAGTTTATAAAGAATTTAAAATTGTCGTATGCAGTATTATTTTTAATATATTTTTATTTAATTAAGTTATAAAAACAAAATTAATATCCAACACATTATTTAAAAAAATACAAAATAATGAAAATTCATTGGGACAAAAGTATTTGTACATATAATCTACACCTACTTATAATACTTATATTGGAAAAATTTAATATTTTGTGGGTCCTCCTTTTGCATCTATCACGGCCTGTAATCTTCTGGGCATCGATCGGACCAAATTTCTCGTTTCATCTGGAGATATTTCCTTCCAGGCTTCCTCCAAAGCAATTTTAAGTTCATCCCTGCTTCGGACGTGCTTTGTAGCGACTTTACGTTTCAAAATATCCCAACAGTGCTCGATGGGGTTTAAGTCAGGTGATTGGGGAGGAGAATTAAGTTGTCTTGGTGCATGGTAAAGCAACCACTCCTTCACTGTACGCACTGTATGTTTTGGGTCATTGTCCTGTTGGAATATCCAACTTTGGCCAAGACCCAAACCATCTACGGAATCCTTCAAATTGTCTTCCAATATACGTTTATATTGATGCTGGTCCATTACACCATCTATAAATACCATTCGCCCTACCCCACTGGCTGCTATTGCCCCCCATACCATAACACTTCCCCCACCATGTTTCACTGTTGGGGTCAAATTGTTAACATCTAACGCTGTATTTTTTTTGCGCCACACTTTTCCCCTGCTATCATTTCCGAAAAGATTGACTTTGGTTTCATCAGTAAACAAAACCCTATACTAAAATTCTTCGTCCTTATCAATGTATCGTTTGGCAAACTCTAAACGCAAATGCTGGTTTTTTTTACTAATCAGCGGTTTCTTGCGGGAAATTCTACTTGCATATCCCGCAGAATGTAAGATCCTCCCTATTGTTTTTGGATGAACAATTGTTCCGGTAGTATTTGCGATTTGTTCCGCTAATTTTGCCCGAGTTACTCTTGGATTTCTTGCCACTTCTTTTATCACCAAGTTCGCTTCCCGTCTGGAAACCTTTTTTGGCCGTCCAGTTCTTGGCACATTTTCAACAGATCCGCTGTTTTTATACTTGTTTACAATGTATTGTACTGTGGAATGTTGCAAATTTACTAAATTACTTATATTCCGGAGAGATTTTCCTTTTTTATGTTCATCAATAATTAAATTTTTAATATCCAAACTCAACTCTTTTCGCTTTCCCATTTTTGATGTGCTTATTATTCAAAACGTTAAAACCAACTTCTTATTTTGTAAAATAAAACTCGATTAACGAAGAAAATATAACGGTATTTAAAAAAATCATCATACAAGAGTCCAACGTACAAATAATTGTACAAAGTACTGATGTACAAATACTTTTGTCCCAAAGATTTTTACTTAAATTGTACTTTTTTTTAACAATGTGTTACATATTAATTTATTTTTTTATCAAATAATTCAATAAAAATGGACCTGAATTAAAACTACATATAATAATTTTTTATTCTTTATAAATTATTGAAGATATACGAAATGCATGGGGTGTACAAATAGTTTTGTCCCTAACTGTACATATTTATGTATTCGTCTTTTTATTAAATTATTATACTAAAAACCCGTTCTCTTCTAATAGAAAATTTTAAACTATTATATCTGTCCTTTTTCTTTTTTAAATTTAATGATTTTCGTTCCACAACTAACATTAACCCTTCGTCATATAGATGTTTCAATTGTCACATTCGTAGCAAATATGGTTTCAATGGAAATTTTGGTGATTTTTTATATTATTACATTTGTATAACTGTATTCTAGCATCACATCGATACACTTTATGTTCTTCTCCCTGTTTTGAGTCTAAAAACGCTTGCAATATTTCTTTTCAAACATTTGAGGTTTTATAGGTATTACTCTCATAAAACAAAATATGAACGAAAAGGTAGAAAATCACAAAAGGTTTTAATAAAATAATATACAATATAAAAATAGCGAAGCTACATAATTTTCGATACAAAACATAACTGGTCCAGCCAGACCATATTTGTTAAGAATGTGACATGTACACTAAATTATCATTATAGCTATCCTTGTATTAGTTTATCATTCTGGTTTTTTCACAGATCGTTAGAAAACAAAATTGTAGGAGGGTGCCTGAAATTTCAAGTCTCTAGCAAAATTATAAATATATGAAATATATGTACATTTCAATCTGTTTCATTCTTTAAAAACTTACTAAACAACCTACGTTCATACAACAACAATTACAATAGTACTATTATACGAACACAATACATGACGTTTACCAACACTGAATATCATATGTTTATGTTTCATTTTAATCAAGCAACACGCTGTGGGTATTGTAAGTATCGTTCCAATTATTTTAATAAAATTATCATTTTAATATGTTTCTATTTCTTTCCAGGTACAAACGGCGGGCTTAATTGCGATACGTATGTTCGAACGGTCGCATGAACAAGGTTTTCCCATCGTGGCCGATTGTTTACTGCGGATTGGCCATCCCCATCACCCAAAAAAAGTAAACCATCCTGAACCACAATATTAAAAAAAATCAGGGACAGAAAATAATTATTCTTGAAATTTTAAACAAAAAATCAAATACAAGGAACAACCGGATAAAAGTGTTCTGAAGATTACAGAAATGTAATCTTCAGAACAGGTTCTATCAGAATCCGTAATGATTTTTATTTTTTTTGATTTTTATGAAAAAAATCAATATTAATGATTATTTTTGATTTTTATTTTTTCGCTCAACTTATAATCATTATTTTTTTATTTTTATTTTTTTGCTCAACTCATAATGATTATTTTTATTTTTACTTTTTTTGCTCACAATATAAAACTTAACATGAGAAATGAAACTATTACGCAATTTTTAATAAAAAAGAATTCTCACCGTAAATTTATTTATTTACTAAAAGGCAAGTGTGATGATATATTTTTCATCAGATTTTTTAAAAAATATCAAATTTTTTTTTATAAAAATCGAATTTTTTTCTAAAATATTATTTTTTTTATTAAAAATCAATTTTTTTATTAAAATAAAATTATTTGCAATAATCAAAGTTTTTACTTAAAGAAATTTTTTTACTAGATAAAAGTTTTTCTAGTTAAGTTTTATTTTGTGAGCAAAAAAATCAAAATCAAAAATAATCATTAAAAGTTGAGCGAAAAAATAAAAATCAAAAAATAATGATTATTTGTTGATTTTTATTTTAAAACTCATAATCATTACGGTCCTTGAAAAAAATATATATTTTTTTTTTAAATATTAGAGTCACGGCCACTGTTCTTCAGCTGTTTAAAAACATAACAAGCACTAAAAATTTAAATATGTTCATATATTAAACGTTTTATTAAAAAACTGTGTTAATATAGATAAAATATAATCAAACAAAAATTCTCGTGTTCACATAATGTTCACATTTATTGCATTAAAGCAAATATTTTTATTTAACCAAAATTAGCATTTTTTTTGTTTGGTTAGTAAAGATATTTGGTGTTCACATTAGACAAATAAATTTTTTTTAAAAATCGTCAAATATTAGTGTAATGTGAACTTAGCTTTAAATAGTTGTATTTAATAAATAAAACATAAAGAATTATTTTTGAAAATTATTCAGGCTCGAGTTCAATTCTATTAATTAGAAGAATACATTGTAAAAGTTTATTGGACACTCGGCAGAATGGAAAATGCATTCTAGTCAGCCACGACATCTTTGTATATGTTTAAAACTTAATTTTGAAATTATTTTTCAATATAGGTTCTTTTATTAAAGATAACATATTGTTTAATTATAAAATTTGAATTTTAGCTTTGATATAAAATAATGCATAAATTAAAAGTTAAAATGCAAGGTTGGTAACGGTTTTGGTATTTTGGTTTATTTAGGTAAAAGTATTTTAGCGGAAATGGTATTCGTAGTTATTACAGTATTACAGTTTTTCAGATATCGTTTAACAACCATGAAAAATATAGTGTAGTTAAGAATTGAAAGAATAGGCTGGCTTAACTATTTGTGAAGTTGAATGGATCTTTTAGGTGGCAAGGTTATTTTAACGTTAGCCAACCTTACTGAAATGAATTAAAGTTAAATGATAATACATATACCTACGGACATACAAAGTATGCACATTGTAAGAATAATTAAGTAACATAGAATAAGTTTAGATTTTTATAAATAATTTCCATACATACATTCCGCTGTTATCTTTTGTTAATCATTAATAAGTTTATTTATTGCTTATAAGTTTTTGAATCAGTATTCAAATTGATCGCAATATTTTGGATATTTGATGTTCATACTAAAAAACAATGAAAACATTCTTCAATGGCCTACAGTTGATTATGAAATTTATATCTTTGTCCACACATATCCACGATTATCTAGAATCTCCAATTACGCAAATTTTTCTTTAAATTTCCAGCTTTATTCTTTTGGAAGGATTTCTACCCTCTTCATCAGCGATTATTATATTCTTCTGTTCCATTGATATGTGATATTTCTATTACTAAATTGTCATTTTTTAATTGCCATATCAATAATTTTTTTGTGGTACAGTTTCCATTCATTAATGGTTTTTGATATAAAATTTTATAATCTATATCAAACTAAATTTTTATAAGATTATTATTAGAAAAAGGTCTTATGCATAAACAAATATTTTTATGATTCTGCTTACCAACTAGAAACTCTTTTAATTTTGAAGAACCTTATATTTTTCAAAAAACTCAATAGTTTTAAATTTTTCATTTTTTAATTAGTTTTGCCTGAATGAATGGGTTTTTGTTTGCCAATTGTAGAGAAGGATTTAGTTTGTAGTTGTATTTCACTGGCTTCATTCCTATTTTAATTTTAATCATGGACAACAGTGTTGCCAGGACTTGAGAAAAAAAGATGCTAAATTAGAAAAAAAGTCTGAAAAGGCTAAATGTCCCAAAAAAAAAAAGCCAGAAAAAAGCTAATATATTGTTTTATTTAAAAACGCATTTATTTATTTTTTCTCATTAGATTTTGGTATTTCTTAAAGATATTTTAGTGAATTTGTAAATATAACATAGTTTTTATAGGTAACAAAGTTTGTTAAAAAATACTTATAATATTTTCGTAGAATGAAGGGCCGCAAGCGAAAATTTTCGTTAAATATAAATAATTTCTATTTTTTGTGCGAACTAATACACAAAAATGCTTAAATTGATGTTTCTGTAGAAATAAAATGAGTAAATTTTTAGCCTTTTTAAGGCTATTTTAAAATTAAAAAAAGCTAGAAAAAAGACTAGAAGCTAAAACGAAAATTTTGAGGCTAAAAGCAAAATAAAAAGGCCAGATTTAGCCTTAAAAAGGCTAAACTGGCAACACTGATGGACACTTTGAAGACATATACACATTAACTGTTTTAATGTGTATCCGCTTTAATAGTTATTTTACACCTAATTTCTAAGTAAAACTTGATAAAATCTGATATAAGGTGCCCGGCAAAACTATAAGGTCACTTTTCATTGCACCGTGAATTAAAAAGTACAAGGGGTATTTAATGGTACTTCTAGATATAATATAGTGACCTTATAGTTTTGCCGGGCACCTTATATCAGATCAGTTGTAATATCACCCTAATACATTAAAATGTTTGATAAAAGGTCATCATTCTTTAAATAACATGAATATTTTTTCAGTCATTATTTATTGTTAAGCATTGAAATTTTTTATTTTTATTAAATTGTTGTTAATAAGATATTTTTACCTAAAATTGGTGCATAGTTCATAAATAATGACCTGGATTTTGTTTCCTCAAAAACTATTTCAACGTCAAATTACACATTTTTATCTTTGACACGTAAATGTAATCATGGAAAACCATTTAATAAAACACGTCAAGCTCAATGAAGCCTCAAAATATCCGTAATAGAAGACATTTATTTTCATAACACTTTGCAAAAACAGAAAAAAATGTTCCATCATACACTTGTTGTTAAATTGTTATCAACATCATCCCCAAATATAAACCCACGCAAATACTATTTAGTCTGCGCCAGTTTACCTCATACCATTTCTCATACTCTTATTTCTAGTCAATATTCGTCGCATCTAATTTATGTTAAAAAGTTTTTGTTTTATGAAATGATGATACGAGCAGAGGAGTTAAAAAAAGAATATTAAAAGATCATATAAATTTTATTATATTTAACCATTATTTACTAAATATGAGGGTAATTTTCTTCAGTTTATATGTTTTATTATTTTTTTTTATTAGAACTACACACCGAGTGGACGTTAGTACACCTGGTACTTCTTCGATATTTTTATTCATCTTTAAAGGTCAGATTTATTAAAAATAATAATATTTTTAGAAAAAAAAAAATACTAAAAATTTAATTTTTAACTATACAATTATTTAATATATCCTGGGATAAACAAAATCTATAAGATATTCTTACAAATAAGGGGAGAATTAACACAAAAAAAACGCAAATTTGTAAAATGAAACATCAATAAAAAAAGAAGCCATTTGTAGGGATAGATGTACATGTAAGGGTTGTTAATGGTCATCTTTCAAGGTACATATTTCTTTAAGTGACTTTTATATTAATTTTACCAGCCATTAACAAAAATGTACCCCATGTAAATATTTACTAAAGTCGTTAAATATTTATAAAGAGGCGTTAGTTATGTACCTAAAAGCATACTCCAGTATATGAGTATTTTTAGGGTAACCTCCAAGTAATTACAGCATTGGTCGCAAGCCCCTTAGCTATTTCCGCTCTAGATTATCATTATTTTATTTTTTCTGTGTTTATTTTTAACACAAGAGACATAAAGTAGTATGTACCTTATTTTTGTCCGATACAGAAGCCAAAATAATAAAATAAAGAAGTATTAAAGTAATTATCTTTGTTTTTATGTACACATTCTGTTGACATCTTAATTCTTTGTGATGGCTTGTCCAAACGAACAACCATTCATTTCGTGCATCCATCCATTCATTTGCACATGAATACAAATGTGCTATTTACGAGAGTACCTGAAGTTCTTGACTCGCCTACTGTAGAAGAAGCACTGCCTCTGGGCATTTTGTTTTATGAAAAATGTTAATAAAAAACTGAAAAAGTAAATAAATAATAATAAAGTTAAATAAAATAAAACTGTAGCAAATGAATTCATTCGATCAGATTTACATCTCTTGGTAAATGAAATTGTATTCACACGGACAGATATTATTACACTGAACGAAATATTTTAGGTTAATAATTATAATAATATTGTATAGGCGTCTGAATATATTGTAAATGTATGTTCGTGAAATTTTAGATATAACATCGTGTATATTAATAATTGTTACGCCTTATCATTATTGATATTTTTGCCAGTCTACCATTTAGTTTGTGTGTAGCTGACATTAATAACCTGAATGTTAACAAGCAATCTCTTTCTGTGAAAACCATATACGCCATCATTATTGTCTAGCGATGTGATAAAAGCAAGACCAATTCCTTGCACCAATTAAGGAATGCAATCTAGTGTAAACGCTATGGTTTCTTCTTTGGATCGTTCAAAATTTTGTTTGAAAAGTCATAATTGCATCATAAAATATTGACATTTGCTTGTTAATGTATGACCACTTTTTAATAGTCAATCCATTATGTTCAATCTAGACGATTAAACACGAATATGGCCGAACCTTACAACAGCCAGCCTGTTATCGAGGGACGAAGCAAAAATATTAAATATAGCGAAGATATAGAACATACTGCACCTCCTCAATCAAAGTACTATTAATAATATTTTTTTAAGTGTATTTGTAAAATATTTTTTGTACTGTATATTTAATGCAGCAAGTACATTTTTTTATTACCAAGTAAAAAAATATACAAATGTATGAACATACGAACGTACAAATAAAGGTGTCAACAAAAAAATAACTTTAATTTGATTAATTTGCAATTGCGTCCATCCAACCTTAATGATGGGAAAATCGCTTCTGCCATACGAATCGAATGAAATGTAGTGCACTTGCATTTAACTTTAACATTTCTTTAGCTGTTTTTTTATATTCGCGTTAATTTTTTAATGCTCCACATATATATGCAGGGGCATATTAATGTAAATAATTACCAAAGTAATTAGGACTGTTTTACAGTTGATTTTGTTTGAATTTAAAAAATACAAGAGTAGTTTATATGGTCATGGTTTAAAAAGAGGAGTTTGATTTTTTGAAGGCAAAAAAGAACATTAACATCTATAAAATTCAGTTGAAGAAAATAATTTAAAGTAAATAAAAAAAAAAAATAAAATTAAATGATATCAGTAAGCTAATTTTAACCACACTGATAGGAAATTTTCAAAGAAGCCTGTCAAAATTAATGACTAGAACTATGCAGTTGCTTATGTATCAATTTGTAGATTTTAGGTATATATAAAGTTTATTAAAACTTTATTAGAAAATTTACAAGTTACTACTTACACAGAAAAAATTTAAAACCAACTTCAATTACGAAAATTACGTTTTCAATTATTTTTTTTTATTAAAGTTCAATCTATGAAGAAAATTGTATATTCTATTACCAAAGTTGTGCATATTTCTCCAAAAAAACCAATGGTAAATATTATCAAATGAATTATGATAATACTTGAAAATGGTAACTAATTCTATAAATATTTTTATCAAAATACATAAAAAAATAATTAAAATTTAAAAAAAGTTGATGAACTTTTTTGTATTTCTGCTTTAAAAGTCATTGAAATTTTATTACAATTTTAATAAAATTTGTAATTGAAAGTAGATGGAATTTAATATACTATTCAAATTTAAAAATAAACAATGGTTTTATTTAATTTTCTTTTTTTTATTTCTAACAGAACTAAGAACAAGTTTATTAACTAACATTAACATTTATAAGTTGAGCAAATTTAATAACATCATTTATATTAATAGTATAAAGTTATTAATGGTTTTTAAATATTTTAATGTACAAAACTGAATTAAATTTTATATTTAAATTATTTTGTGTACTCTGGACATTGCTCTGTAAATTTTTTTGTGGTCTCAGATTCTTTAATTTGCTTAAAGCGATGTTGAGCGCATTGTCTCCAATAAACGTCGAATTCTTCAGAAGTTGTTTCTGAACATCTTATGGTTTTTAATGCATTAGAGCAATTTTCCACAGGTTCTTAAAGTATATGTAATACATATTAAAAATAAGCAAAAAAAAAAAGAAAAAAATCCGTTAAATGTGCATTATGTATTAATTATATAACTTACCATATTCAATTAGTTGACTTCCTACAGTAGCCGAATTTAATTTTAAAACACCATTTTGCACTCGTTTCATATTTGACAGTTTGTTATAAATTTTACATCCATTCCCAGTTTGACAATATTCCTTTTAGAATATAAATTTTAATGAATCGTGTGTGATTTATATTACATATTAAATGTTTTTTAACATTTTTTTCTGTGGGAGCAAATCTCCCTTTCCAAATCGAAGCAGTGGGAAATATAGCACTTGATTTCACTCTATTAACAAATTTCTTTGTTCATCATATAAGACTTTGTGTTTTGTATAGTATTTTAAAATTATTTTACCACTTAGAGTATTCTCCAAAATGTCGCTTATAGGAACATTATTGCGTGATGATAAGGTTTGTTGGAGATTACTTTTATTCATTGATTCTTTGTATTTTTCTAAGTGATGTTCAAACATCGCCTTTTCTCCAATAAAACCGTTAATTCCATATTATCATATATATTATTTCATTCTATCATATATATGAACTAATTCCATCACAAGTATAATTCCATTTTATCATATATATAATCCCATGTTATCATATATATAATCCCATTTTATCATATATATGATCCCATATTTTCATATTTATATTCATTTGTACCACGAATAAAAACAAAACTTGTCAATTTATATTTGTTCATATATAAACTAAATGAGAATTAATATACTAACAAACTACTGGACTGATACACAAAAATGTGTATTCAAAAGGCATTAAAAGTTAATGGCTTAATGGTTGTAGAATTAACCAAATTTGTAAAATGAAATGAATGGTTATGTAATGAACTAAATCATTGTAGAATTGACTAAATGATTGGATTTATTCATAAATATGATTTCATATAAACATATTTAAATACATATTATAGTTCAGTGAACCATATTAAAATTTTGATTGTGGGTAATCATTAAATGATTAAACAGAATCATAAACGTTGCTATCATGAACACAGTATATTTAAATCAATGAAAAACGGCTATATAATCATTGAATAGTTGTAGTGATCATGCTGTAACCATGTTTTTTCTCTGCGTGTATATACAGCAAATTTATTAATTGAAATGGTTATCTTACCAAGCAATGTATCACATAGATAACAAGATTTTAACAATTTATATAAATCCGTATCAAGTATGTTATCCATTTTTAATAAATACTTTTATAAAAAGGTTTGAGTTTTTCTTTTCCACCGTCAAATTTCTTTTTACCAAAAAAAAAAAAAAAAATTATTTCCACCATGATAAATTAATTAGTTATTATTTTATTTGCGCTGCACTTTTTATTTTATTTATTTTTTTTTAAATTATTAAGGAAACAATTTTAATATTTTTTTTTTATTTTTGACTTTTGAAAAGTAATGACTACTTATTTTATTTAATAAAATTATTAGAAAATTATATTTTGATTATTGGAGAAACCATAGATTATAAAATAGATATGAAGCTTAAAAAAACTCAATCGAAAAAAATTACTCAAAAAAGCACACTTACTACAATTGTTTTTGTTTAATGAAAAATTTTACTAACACATTCATAGACTTAGGTTTTTTTGACAACCGACTTAGGTTTTTGAAAACTGAACTTCATATCTATGTTATAATCTATGGGAGAAACTATTAGAAAAAAAAAATTAAAATATTTTTAAATTTCTGATTAATAATTTTATTGAAAATTTTTAGTAAAAATTGTTTTCTGTGTATAACATATCCTCTAATCAAACGAAGCTACTTGTCAAGATACTCTTGGTTCTTCCCGATAAAAGGCCGCGCTAAAAAAATATTAAATCTGGTAAAGACTGACTGAGTTGGAAGAGGTACACAAGAAATATTAAATCTAAACGTATCTTTCCATTCAACTTCACAATGCTTGGCATTAATTCCAATTCATCGTGACATATTACTTATTTGTCTGGCAAATGTAGCCAACATTTGCTAAAATCATTGAAAATTTTAGTAAAATTTTCAATGATTTTATTTAAATAGTATTTTATAAAAGTTTGAATATTTTGACATTTTTCATCGTAAATTATATTTTAAGGTATCATTTGAAAGGTCTCATTCAGTACTATTGATATGTGCATTCATTTTACCTTTTGGTTGCATAAATTATATTTTGGGATTTTCGGTCCATAATTGGTTAAGTTAATTTTAACGACAAATAGATGGTTAATTAAGGATATAAATGTCCTCAAAAGCAAAAATTTATCAAAAAAGTGGCGAATTGGTGTAAAATGGCAGCTAAATTTCCTAAACTCCTTTTTATTCAATTATTATCGCGGTTTTAAATGAACTTATTATCTTTTTCACAAATTTATCAATATTTAAGTGTAATAAGTACTTCCATGAGACTTATTTGCAAAAATTGCTAATATAACATTTTAGGAACTAAATGCATTAAATTGATCCTCTGGATCTTAATGGGTTAATTACATGTTATCTTCAATAATAACAGGATAGACTATTTCTATGGTATATTAAAACCTAATATATTTTGAAAAATGTTCGAAATATATAAAAATATATGTTTGAAAAAAGAAAATATGATAAAAAATATTAGAAAAATCTTAACATTCCGCGACTGAAAAGAGACATAATAATTATTTAAATGAATATTAAAGGTCGTAGTATGCCACTATTATAATTTAAAGTTAATTTCCTTACAAATAAAATGTTTATAATGATATTGAAAGAAATACGTAATTTCAGAGGTGTTTTGAAAATGGTCCAGCCCACGTAAATGTAAACACTGATGTAATATTTTGGGAATTATATAAAAACATACCAATCTTCATTTCTATAGGGGTACATTTGCACCTTTTTTTGAGAGGCACTTTAATGCTTATTATCTATTAAAAATATCGAAGAATAAAGTAATTCAGAGTGTGTGCCAAACGGTAGCAAAGTTCTATGGAAAATTAAAATTTTCTTATGGTGAAAAAATTTCAGAATTTTGCTGTGCCAAATGAAAATATTCTTCCATGATAATTATTGACAAATTAGTTAACAAAACTACATAACTTAAATATATTTTTGAATAATTATTTAATTAAAAGAAAAAATTAATAATTTTATAAAACAAACAATAAAATGAACAAAGAATTTTATAGTATTTTAATTTATTATTGACTTTATGATTGTCAATATTTTCTATACATTTGTCAAAAATGTATGTAGCACTATGAGCTAGTGAAATTTTATTCACTTCATATACTTTAAAATTTGACTTTGCCAAACGATAGCAAAGTCTTTATGCTTTAGAAGGTCCATAATTTTATACGATATTTTTCTTAAGCCATCATCAATTAGTATTCAACCGGTTATGATGATCTGATTTTATAACTTTAGTTGACAGCTGTAACAACCGAAAAAAATAAATTCAGCTATTTAACTAAGTTACCTTGTATAGATTCGCAATGATTTTGGCGTCTGTCTTGAAAAAAATTTGTCTAATGTAGACACTATGTAACGGGTACTTTCCATAAAAAAACCGCTAAGTGGATTTTCTGGATGTAATATTTTTTAAACTGGTCGTTTCTAACGAGTTTTCCTTTATTGTAAAAACATTGGTTGGAAACAGAAGTAAGGAAATTGAAAATAATTTTTTACTTCTACAACTAAATATTTTTTTTTCTAAAATAAGAAGTTACCAAGACATGAAGCTTAAAAAACTCAATTGAAAGAAGTTATTAAAAAAAGAAAAAAAAAAAAAACACACGTATTAGAAATATTTTTGTTTTCAATGAAATTTTTACTAACACATTATTAGACTTTGGTTTTTTTTCGCAACCGACTTACAAATGAGTACATGTTTGAAATTTCTGCACTTGTCGTTGTATAAAAATTAAAATAATAAATCAAATCCATAATTTTTTTCTTTAATTTAATTAATGTTTAGTATTTAACAAAATAATTTATAATTCAAAAATAAAAGCATCAAACTCTAAGAAAAAATCCTACAAAACGAAAACAACTCACATGTACTCAATTTTGCACCTGAAGGATTTTATAGAATTTTTAATATATTTTTTTACAACAATAAAAATATATTGGAATATAATATAGTGTAGTTTATAGATATGGGTCAGTAGATTATTATACCATTTTTGGAATTTTAAATGTACCTTTAAAATTGGAAGCTATATCCGATGAACCGATTTGCGGACTTCGCAGTTTTAAAATTTTATATCTAGAATACCAGTTGACCAAATTAAATTTTTTAAACTACATTAGAAAGGCAAGAAATTATCCTTTTTAGAAAGTATATATGCATTTAATTTAACAGCAAAACTATATTGAATATTTTTTTAATACATAATCTAATTCTATACTTCATTGGTATCCCTTTGATAAAATCGGATGAAAATTGTAGAACCTATGAAGTTTTTAAAATGTGTACAACTCATAAAATCGTGTTATTTTACTTGTATATGGCTTTTTCCATTACTGTAAGAAAATTACATGCAATTGTCGTGTGTTTGGCATAGAGATGAGATCTTCCCGGACAAATGTCAGTAACGTTTATTATAAAACATTATAAACGCTCAGATGGTCAAAACCATAATTTAAATGACAAGAGACTGCTGTAAAAGTGGACAAGACCCATCATCGAGACTATATTTAGGACATAGATAACTGGGAGAACAATTGTTTTTAGGGATCAAGTTTTCATTTTCTTTTTTTACTGCTTAAAACCAGCAGAAAGTTAAGAAAAAAACCAATAGTAAAATATTTAACTTCAAAAAAATATAAGTAAAGATGAAATATGAATAGAAACACGGACAAAAATAAAAATAAGATGCATTTCATTACACAATATTTGGTACATTTCTTTTCCGCGTCCGGCCAAGAGAGACCGTCCGCCTAGCGGATATTAATTTATTCTAAAAATGCCACCTAAACCATTGGACCTAAAAAATTGTCCGCCTACCGGAGCTGTCGGTTAATGGGGCTTTTACTGTAGATATATATGTGTATATATTACTTACCAATTTTTTGTATATACTGGTTCATAACCCCATTTTGAATAAAGTGTCATAATTGATGAATGCTTCATATAATTTTCATACAAATTCTCCGATTCTAAAATTTGAAATATGGTATGATTTAAATTTATTGCAACGGTATTATGGCAGAAACTCATTCACTGATATCGATTTTGGTACCCAGGTATATTTCTCTTTTGAATTTTATCATATGATAGCAATCCTTTATAACCTATTATTAAAAGTGACGATCATAATATCTTATACTTTCTTTATGAGGGATATAAATATACTCATTGCAATCCACTACATGATTTGATATAAATTCTTTAAATTTTTCAATAATTTCGGGGTTATCCTTTTCTAGGTATACAATAACATCTACTTTATCAAATTCATTAATTTTTGCAACTGGTGCATTTGTATTTCGTATGTTTCCTTCAAGCTTATATTTTGAACTAGAGTATAAACTTTTCTCCGTTTAATAGATTGTGCGAAACACAATCCGTGTTTATTTTTTGCTGTTTTTACATTTATTAGTGTGGCGACACCTTACTTATCTTTTCGTTAAAATTTAATAATTTAAAATACAAACCAACTATTAGGGTTCAATTGAAGAAAAACTATTTTTGACCGCGAACTTTCTTTCCATTTTAGCGAACTTTTCCACCTTAAATTCTTGAATAAATTATATTTTTCACACAGTTTTACTAGCAAACAATTAACTAATATGGATGCTGTTATAAAACTGCTATCTTCTGCATGTATTTGGAAGCAAAAATCACACAATTCTCTTACACAAATTTGCAAATTACTAATTTTATTTGAAAATCAAATTTTTAATTACCGAAATTATTACTTTAAAAATAGTAATGTTAACAATTTCATTTATTTCAACTATTATTTTGCGAGATGAAATGATGTGATTTAAAAAATTTAATATGAAATAATTATCAGATTTTAATAATTATACATGCATATAATAAAACAAGCGCGAATGTTATATTCGGCTCGGCCGAATCTATATACCCACCATCAACTTTTTCAAATTTTTTCTTTATATGGAAGATGGGCGGTAAAGTGGGTGACCACGTCTATTTTTTGTTTCCGAGTTTACATTGATCCTTGAACTATTTGTACAAGAAAATATTTAAAAAAATCAGCATGTTTTACATTTAAATCCATATTAAAATTTAAGATATTCGAACATTTATTTTAAACTTTTTCACCACAAAATAAGGCCTTTTATATTCAAAAATAAATTAAAAACGTTCATGAAATCGTCCTCCAATAACAACTCATGATCTGACAATCCCTCGATTCCCTGATCATTAATAATAATTATTGTATATAAGGGAGAATCCTGGCCCTCGAATAAAGATGCGACTAAAATTTCACGACGTAGTTGTTGCAGATTTTATAGCGTCTTAGCCTTTACAATATTTTTAGACACTTTACCAAAAATTCAGAGGTTAGCTTTATTATAATTTTTTTCACTCGTCTAAAGGTTTAATTGTTCATAGTTGTTTCCCAGATTTCGATTTTAAAATAGACCTAACATTGTTCGTTAAAATTCTAAATTTAACTTCACCATTAGTTTCCATAGATTACTCCTCCCCATAGCTGTTCATTGTGAATATTTTCAATCAAAATATTTGTTAAAAATAAATTATTTTAATATTTTATTTATATTTTTAGAAATAAATTTCTTTAAAATTATTTTATACTCTTTGTAATATGATTTTCAGTTACTTGAAATTAATTTGAATAAAAATTATTTAAATATTATTCCATTTGTTAACAAGTTAGATAAAATAAAATTTCCACAAAAGTATTCAAATATGAATTTATAAAATATAAATCAAATTCCTAAGTCTTTAACTAATTTTAAAATATATTTTATTTCTTTAGTTTGAATACAATTGTTCTTTATTTTATTTTCCATTTTAAAAATAAAATAATATCTGTTTTAAAACATTCAATTTTTTTTATTCATAGAAAACTTTTGAATATTTTTATTCAACATGAATTTGTTCGAATAGTTTTAAATTTACTTTGAAAAAGAAAAATAAGTAAAATATTTTTTTATACTTGAATATTTGAAAAAATTTTATAATTTTTTTGTTATTCAAGCCTTTTGAGGCTGAATATTTTTATTTTTTGGAGTTTTTGTTGAATAAAATAATAAAAATATTTATTTTAAATGTTTCTATTTGAATATAAAGTTTTTGAATAAAAATCAGAAAGATTTGTTGAACTTTTTTTGTTTAAATAAAATACATATGAATATTATTAAACTATAAAATAATCAAATAAAAAACTTTTGATTATCTTCTTATAAAAATATATTTGTTTTTCTTTTGGTTAAATAAAATATTTTAATTTTTAATTTATTTTGTTCAATCAGATACAAATTTATAATAAATTCAATCGTTTTAGTATAAATAAAAATCCTTAATATTTTTATTCAAAAGATAATAGATTGATTAACAAATATTTTTAATTGGAAATAAGAAATAGAAATGAAATAAAAAGTATTTTTATTTTTTATTTCATTCATAAGTTACAGCTATGCTCCTCCCCAATTCAAGATAGGTTTCGTGACCGATATCGCCGATATTTGTTATCTCTGCCACAGTTAAAACAAAATTGCCTAGTAATTGGATTAAAGCTTAAAAAAGTTATGTTCTACACTCTAAAAAATGCATGTAAAGTTACTACTTTAGATTTAGTAAGTTTTATTGTAAAAGTACACAAAATGCGTAAATTCAAGCATCGTACCCAGCAAAAATTTTTTAGGTACTGGTAAGCATATTTTTTTACCGAATTACAACCTGCATCCTCTCTCGCTTACGTGATTGCAGGATTGTAAGCGAATGACTTTCTTCTCCCCATTTTTATTTACAATTTAATACAAAAAGTTCTGCTAAGTTGGATGATGCAATATTTTCAATTGAGTTGATTAGTTGTGATCGAACGTTCAAAGTGTTAAGAGGTAAGTTTGTTCGTGAAAGTCGGAAAAATAATGTACAAAAATTATATTAAAATTGTAAGTAAAATTGTATTTATTTTAAATAACTATTATATTAACAAAATAATATTATTTATTAAATTAATAAAGCTCTAAATATGTATTTTGTTTTTAGTTTTCTTTATAATATACAAGAAATGACATGTTTTGTAACGTATTTTGTGTTTTATTACTTTTTTTAATTTTCAGTTCTACTTGTTTTGAAGAAATTTTGTGTTTTTGTTTTTATACGATTAGAAAAAAATACGATTAGAGAAAAAACAATGGGTTATTTTTTTAATATACGGTACGTATAACATAATCTTATGTTTTTGTGTTAATTTTTTTCTATTAAGTAATATATATTTTTATTATTTTCATTTTTTTGCAGATTAAATAATTAAGGATTCCCCCAATAAAAAGGCCAGTTGATGATCTGATTTAAAAAATTGTCGATTTTTCTTTTTTTATAAAACAAATCAAATAGAAAATAATAATAAATAAAAATAATATTTTTTATAAATGCATTATTTTAATTCAAGGCATGATTTCACAGCTTCTGGGATTTCTAAAAGATGCACATAAAAGAGGCATGAAATTATCACATCTATGATGCCTTAAAATGCGCATAATAAAGGCATGTATGAACCTAATACGTAGCGCAGCAAAGAGCCCTACCAAGTGGGACATCACAAACAAAAATCATGCCTTCTTGAAGCAGGTTGGTAAGGGAGAGTTCTTTTATCTATCCCTTACAAACCTGCTTCTGGGTATGCAGCAATTTTTGTTATAAAAAGATTAAAAATAGCAAGAAATTAGTTATTAAAATATCTACGTAATAAAACAAAACAAAACGACAAAATAGTGCAAAAAATAAAAATTTAACCCGAGCCAATAACAATAATATTCCATATTTGTGAAAATATTAATAAAAAGTGTGAAAAATATGTAACATAGATGTTTAGTCACTTAAGAATAAAGGGATCAATCGCTTTTTCATTAATTTATATAAATAAATCATTTAAGGTATGTTCTCTTCCAGCTAACTCAACAAATGTAGTTCTTGAATGTGATGGTACTGAAATTTTCAACGATTCTGTGATTCAATACTATTTAAAAACAAATGAAGTTTTAATGCTGATTGAGAATGCAGAATGGACAGCTGATAATGTAACGTCTTCATCAGAAATTACCAATCATATTTCGGTGCAAGAGTTTACTGAAGTCCGTTCTACCAGTTTTAAAAGTAATATAATTTATGAGAGTAATGTAAGTGCACCCAATATTGATAATGGCATGGCAATGATTTCCTTATTAATGAAAGTTATAACAATGATGTATTTGTCCTTGGGGTACCTGATCACAATATCCAAATAATATCTCCTCCAAAAGCACAAACTCAAAACGTGTACAATTTTACGATTCCGTGGAATAAAGTCCATCAGACATTTTAGAAATGTTAAAAAATAAGAAAACTTTAGGTAAACGTTTGAACGCTTTTGCAAATTTAGTAGTTGACGAAATGCGACAAATCTCCACCACCATATCAATAAGTGTTTTGCGCACAATTGTTCAGCAAGCTGTAAACAAATATATGAACTCCTTTATAGAGAAAGATTCTGATGGATACGTAATATATTCATCAATTGTTCCACTAATAACTATAATGAGTAAAAAAGAATCAACTTTTTAAATAGAACTCCAAAACAAAGCTGTGAACACGTCCCAGAAATACCTGTTAAAAATAGGAGACGCACACATTTGTTTAAGAGAACATGTGTAAATTGGAAGCCATCCAATTTAAACCCCCTCAGAAACTTTTTCACCTCTGGAATATGAAAAGAAATAGCTATTGAGATTTAAAGATACAGAATTGAGTCCCAACAACAAGACTACAATAAAACTGTTTATGGAGGATTGTTTTGAGTTACAGAAGAAATTTTTCAATTCAATGAATCCTGTTCCTACCATTCAAAATATAAAGTTGGAATGGCCGTTTATATTCTACAAAGAATAACTCACTTTTACTATGTGGTTAACATTTTGTATCCTCCTCAAATTTGTCAAACAATGGAATTTTTATTTAGATATTTCTGCAAATTTTATCCTGCTTCAGTTCGTGGTACAAAAAGAAATATTAATAATATTCAAAAAATCAATACCTTAATTAAAAAAATTGTATCATTTAAATAGTATTTTTTTCATTATTAATAAGATTTTCATTTTCTTCAAATTTAATTATTTGTTTTTTAATAAAACGCTCTATAAAAAAGGATTTTTGTTTGTCTTTTAATCATTATATAGGATGCAGATAAATTTTTGCATATAAAGCATATTGAATGTACATATACATATTTCATCGGTAGTTTTAAAAAGTTTTTCTGTAACTATATAAACTATATGTGTTTTTTCAGACACAAAAATTTTAAATTTAAACAAAACTGATATGTTGCTAAACATTTTTTAGATACAAAAGTGGGTAAAAATACACAGAAAAAATTATTACCGTCTTTTTTACAATTAACTCAGTTGTTTAATTTTGCATAAAAATTTAATAAATATGTTCAAGAAAAAATAAAATAAAAAATAAATTTTGGTATGATTTTTTTCCTATACACATTTTTAATTCATTCAATCATCTACTTGATTCATTTAATTAATTTATTAATTGGGAATTTTTTTCTGTTTTGTATTTTTTATAGTTTTTAGTAATTGATATAATCATTTTGATGAGAGGTGCAAATTTAAACAAGTTTATAATTGAATGAATTATTTTCATATATATTCGTTAATTGGTGACTTTTTTCTGTGTACACATTTTGTTTTAATTTTTTTTTTACTAAAAAAGTGTTTAAATATTTGAATTAAACACATCATGTATTTTTAGGAGACAAGTTACCTACTATAAAAAGAGTAAATGTAAATGAAAATTTATTAGAGTGTACCTCTTTGCAGTTCCAGTAAGTGTAATTTTCTACTACGTTCCCATTTACTTCTAAATGAATAAAACACAAATCATTCGCCTTGTGTGCAACATTATTGCATGGCTGTCTTCCTTTTTTGTCAAACGATAAAACGTTTTACGATATGCATTTAACTCTTGTTTTATTCCATTTTGGAAGATGGCTTTCTTTGTCCTGGCGAATATCTTAGGAAGGAATTTAAGCAACATTTAGTTATTTTTTTTTACTTAAATATTGCTCTACATCACCGAGGGCCGAACACGTTTTAGTGTACAATTTGAAACAATACAATAATTCCCTGTTTGAGTTACTTGTTTATATATTTTATATAGCAACAGTAAATTTATAATTGTGATGATATTAATTAGATGGTTAAACAGTCGCATATACTAAGATATCTTTCAACTAACATCTTGGCTTTCTTTTTGCCGTGTCCTTAAACTATTTGTCCCTATTCCAACGACGAGCTCTTAAGTCATGATAAGTAATAACTTTTCTACATTGTTTTTCATTCCAGTATACAGTGGGCTAGAATCGATTTTTTTTGGAAATAAATCTGTAACTTGTAATCGGCTGATTATATTTACATAAAGGGGCTCAAAGCAGGGTATCTCTTACGTAGAAAATTTGTCATCGCTTGCCAAATTAGTTTTCTATGCGATTTTGTTTATTTTTCCATCAACTTAAAATATGCTTGCATGTGTTATTTATCTCCTGTAGTTTTAAGTTATTTGCATTTGAAATTTCAACTATCTCAATTTTGCCAAATCTTGGTCCAGAGTTTTAAATCGCTAAATATTTTTTCAAAGTTTTTACCCAGTTATAGAACAAAATTATCCATCAAGTAGAAAAAACCATCAAGTAGAAAAAGTTTTGTCATTCCGTGTGTAACATGTCGAAAAATCATTTAAGACCCCATAAAGTATATATTTTCTGGGTCCTGGTTAGATTCTAAGTCGATCTAGCCATGTCCGTCTGTCTGTCTGTCTGTCTGTTGAAAGCAGAATAGGGCTCGAACGGGACAACCTAGGGGAACGAAATTTGGTTTAAATATTTATCTTATATAAAGTTTGTTAGGAAATGGGCAAAATCGGTTAATAAACAAAAAGTTATGGGCTAAATACAAGTAACACAGGGTTCCGTTGTAGATTCATTTCATACTTTTCTGCTGATATTTCTTAAGAAAAAGCATGTACGACAACTAAATTTTGTACGGAGAGTTCGAGGGTAGATATAAACTTGGAAAACAAAAATGGGCATAGTCCGCCCACCTCCCACATAAGGTGAGACGTCAACGAAATTTTGTACAAATATTTCAAGGACCAATGTAAAATCGGAAACAAATAATGGGCGTGGTCCGCTCACTTTACCGCCCACCTCCAAAATAACGAAAAATTTTAAAAAGTTGACGGTGGGTATATAGATTCGGCCAAGCCGAATATAACATTTTCGCTTGTTATTTTTGTTTCAAATAAACGTTAATTTTTTTCAAATAAACGATTTGATGAAGTATAGCTTTGCAATTTTAAATATTTTACAAAAAAAAAAAAAATAATAAAATAAACAACAATAACAAATTTGCATTATTAAATACAAAAATGATTTAAAAATGTCAAAGATCATAATAATTTTCATAATCCTCGCAGATCCCCAGACTTGTTTGAATTTCTTATTAATACAAATGCAAGAATTAGTAAAAAAAAATGGTTGCAGAGTTGCCAAGAAATATATATATTTTATAGTCCTATGTGCATTCTTTTCCATCTTCTTCCATCTTGTAATTTCCCAAATAAAATTGAAAAATAAAACACCTTAGAAATTATAATTAAAGAATATTTCCTTTAATTTACAATAAAAATACATACAATACATATGTAAATATTTATTTTAACACACACGTGAATTCAAACATATTCATCCCTAAATACCTTGTGATAAATATATGTATGTACATCAAAGAAACAAAGAATAAATAACTTAAATCCATATAAAGTCATTCACATTTGCCTTCTTTTTTCTTCATTTCTCATTCACATTTCAAAATAGAATTTCAGTTCATTTTATAAAACATCATATTTCAGCCGTAAAAGATGAGTAAATTAAATCTTTGTACAAGATACGAACGAAATTATGCCTTAATATGAACGAATATGATTTGAAAAACGAGAAATACTTATCAAATCAAATTTTATTATTTATTTAAACTTATCTAAGATCAATGTGCACGCGACCGACCTTCATAAAACAGTAATAAAAACAACAGCAACAACAATAACGAGAAAGTAAATAAAAAGCAATTTTCAAATTATTTCCAGCATCCAGAGCAGTCAACCAAATACAAGACTATACGAGCATGTGAGGAGTACAATCAACCTACCAGCAACCACCACTACAAGATGACATCGTTAAGAAAAATAAAAACAACAAATAAAACAAATTCCAGTGTAAATACTTACTCATATAGTTACATATTTGGAAACAAAAGAAGGATGAGTAGTGTATCTGTGGCAACAAAAAGCAGCAAGTATAATCTAACAAAACAATAGTACAATACAAGGAATAAAACTTGTTTTTGTTTTTATCACAATCAAATGATCTAAATAACGCAAACAGTATGTCATACATACATTTGACAAAAAAAAAGTACTCTTCGAGAAAAATTGGGTTACACTTATCCTTGATGTTCGAGTTCTTTCCAATAAAAATTACATTGTAACATAGAAAATATGTATGGAAAAAAGTATTTCCAAATGTAAATGCAACTTGGTTTCGAGTATAATGTTTTGTCACTCTATAGTGTATATTTCCTTAATTCAAAATCAACCAAATATCGATATGAATGTCATTGTTTTTTGAAGATATAAACCCTGATTTAGTGTTTAAGCTATTGCTTATCCTTTAAAGGTTATGATTCTTTGTGCTTTGGTAAGTGTTTAAAATGTGACAATACGATTGAAAAGACAATAACGCAGTTATGCGTGTCATAAGTGTAAAACACACAAATTTATTTTTAGATTGTGGCACTTTTTTAAATAACTCAATAGGATTAAAAAGACAACAAATTATTGCGCAACAAAGCCACAACGTGTGTACTTTCGGTAAACCAAAAAGTCTACTAAAAGGTATCATATTCAAAATTTACACACACAAGTAGCTACTATTCATTGACGAAAATAGTGTAAAAGAGGGTGTTATTTTGACACCACTCTACAATCGAGAACAAAGCAAAAAATGTTACAAAAAGAAATGAACAACATTACCAGCAAAATAAACAAACAGCCTCTTTAGGAATTATGTATCATTTATTATTGCATTAAAATAAGGATCAAGAGTCATTTGTTCATTTAACCAACCCTCCTTTAATGCTTTAAAAGCTGATGGAAACATGTTAAGCCGACAAATCGGTTTCGATTGATTAAATTGCATTTGAAATTCTCTTTACTTTGTCGGGTGTTTCTGCCTTCTTTTCACACACGTATTTTGAGCTTAATAAGGATTTTGAGTCAAGTTTATGAGCGTGTTGTCAACAGAGTTCAAAAGGAATGCAATCTGTTAATTTTATATATAGACATTTGTCTAGAGGAAATGTTATAGGACAGTTCTAAAACAACAAATACGTCGAATTCATAAATTTTTTTTTATATAGAGTTTGACACTTCAGTAGATAAGCATAAATTGTGCTTATATGGAGTTTGATAGTTCTAAGTACTAAAAATATAATCAGGCGATTAAATGAGGTTACCTGTTTGAATTCGCCTTGCTAATAACTTGTATAAAAACATAGTAAGCAGCCAGCCTACACAATTTTCAATTTAAAAAAACTACATAAACTCGCATTATTTTCCCCAAAATTGCACTGAAATATTTTCTTTATTATATTTTTTAACATCGAATTGCATTAGTTTTAATTTTATGTACCTTTTCTTAGTTTTAAAACAGATAACGGAATTTCACTTTGAGGTCTGAAACGATTTTAAATTACAGGCCACCGCCAAGTTTAAGCACAAACTGGGTAAAATTTTGGAGAAATCAAATAATATTATTTTCAGAAATTAATTATAACAAAAGATTTTCACTTTGAAGCAACCAAAAATAACGCAGCATTTAGTAATCTTACTAAAACCTCGGAGGAAAAATTTATTTCTGGAAAGCATTGCTCTTAAATTCGTAACTAGAAACAGAAATTAGGAATTTCAATTAAATTAAGTACAAATAAATTAATAAAATATATGAAATTTTGTTGTACGGCTTTTGTTGAAACATTTTCTTAATTATTTTGCGCGTACTCTTAAAATTTTGTCACTTAAAACTTAAAAAGCACTGAGCACTGTGTAACGTGGTTTTGTCGTCGGCTGAGGTAGTTCGGTCGCGTCCAGAGTCGACTTACGGGATCCACGAACCTGAAGTGAGAACACAATTTGTTTACCCTTTCTGGGAGTTAATTATACAATAAATCTTTATTTAATAATTCAATATTTAAGATTTCGGTAACGACAAATTATAATTAATACCTTTTGAGTTGAATAAATTACTAGCAGCATGATAATGGGTAGGAATTCAGTCGGTTACTTTTCAGGTAATTCGGATTCTACTGGTAGAAGTTGAAGATGCGGTTCCCTCGGAATTATGCAGCAAGCAGGATCGTTGATGATACTTATATATATCTTATAAATACAGGCTTAAATAATATAATTTCTTACAACTAGATTACAAAATTCAGACTTAATCTAATAGGTATAACTGACGATACAATTCGCTGTGCCAAAACCGATGACCGAAGTCACGGTGCCAAAACTAACAACCGAAGTTGCAGTGCCGAGACAGATGATAATTCGCTGTGCCAAAACCGATGACCGAAGTCACGGTGCCGAAACTAACAACCGAAGTTGTAGTGCCGAGACAGACGATAATTCGCTGAGCCAAAACCGATGACTGAAGTCAGGGTGCCAAAACTAACAACCGAAGTTGCAGTGCCGAGACAGACGATAGTTCGCTGTGCCAAAACCGATGACCGAAGTCACGGTGCCAAAACTAACAACTGAAGTTGCAGTGCCGAGACAGACGATAGTTCGCTGTGCCAAAACCGATGACCGAAGTCACGGTGCCAAAACTAACAACCGAAGTTGTAGTGCCGAGACAGACGATAATTCGCTGTGCCAAAACTAACAACCGAAGTTGCAGTGCCGCGACAGACGATAGTTCGCTGTGCCAAAACCGATGACCGAAGTCACGGTGCCGAAACTAACAACCGAGATCGTAGTGCCGAAACTAACAACCGAAGTAGTGGTATCGGGACTAACGACCGAAGTTGTAGTGCCGAAACAGACGGAGCAAAGCCGCTGTGTCCGAAACAGACAGGAATGCTGTGCAAGGTATCCCCCTGACGATCGGACCTAATCTGAGTACCAGAGAAACAGTGGCTGATGTTACGATATCAAGTGACTTAAAATAAGGCAAGTTATATCGTAATGTCAGCTGTCTTAGAATTTGGCAAATTGAATCTATGAGAATAATTATATAAACTTAATGAGAATTATTAAATATCAATTCTTAGAACAATAATAAGGGTGTTCACAGATTAGGTAGAATAATAATAGGGTATTCACAGATGAGGTGTATAATCTAATATGACAAATAAAATAATCTGGATAAAAATAATACAATTTATGTAATAACGTTTCATGGTATAAATTTATTTTATACCATAAAACTTCGTTACAACTGACTCAATATTTTTCCGCTCCAAATTTTTAAAAAGCACTAAAAATAGTACTAAAATCACTGAGTTGATTACACTCACTGTTAGCCGCTCATGTTTTCTTAATCACAATTGATTTTCTACATTGTAGAGTACTTAAATTTTCCGCAGAACCTGCAGCAGCAGCTTTAATCGACATTTTAATGCATAGATGCCCACTTCGAGCACATTTGTGCTGTGAGCTTCACACATATTCTTATTCTCTTTCATTTATTCTTCGCTGAGAGAGCGATGAGTACACAAATGCACTGAAAAAAATTGTACATTATGTATGAAAACAATTTTGAATATTTTCAGTTAAATATTGTTTTTATAAAATTGTATTTGATTTTCAACACATTAGATATAAATGACTGGACAAGGGAAAATATTTTAACAATACATGTTTATAATTAAGCCTTCCAAATAATATAAGGTTACTACTTATATTATATTTTGTTATATTAAATATAAATATAGCATCATTTATTTCCTTATTTTTTCAATTTAGCAATGATGTTTAAATTAATATTATTTGTGTTATTTTTCGATTGTTTAGTATTTATTTTTTAATCATTAAACTTGATGACATATTTTATTTAATTCACCCATTTTTTCTTTTAGTGCATTTTTTTTTTATTTTACTAACACAACTACATGTGTTGTGTTAGTGTGCGTGGGCATCTATGTTTTTTTAATGACTGTTAAGACATCGGGTAAATTAAAAAGCGTATTTTCAGTTACTGTTGATATTGCTAAAATCTGCAATTTTATTAAATGAATTCAAGTTAACTTACAAATAATGGAGTACAATACATACACTTGTGCTTTACATTGAGTGTTTCTTTGTACCCGGTTGCTTAACTTAATATTTCAAACAATATAATATTTAAGAAGATATATAAAACGTGACTATAAATTTAATTTTTTTCAAAAGAAAAGTAGGAAGCAAAGGAAAATTAAAATAAACAATATGTAAAACGAATTGTTGACATTTCGAAAGTAGTGTTGTAAAGTGTAATAATATTATATAAAGCTTTATTTGCGGTTATATACACTGCAACAATGACCTTATTCTTGGGGACATAAAAGTCAGTATATATCTCTAAAAGGTAGTCAGCATTGGTTTCAGTAAAATAAACTATTACAAGATGTCTGGAAATGATGTCTTAAGTTCTAGATCTCTTTTAGAATGTATTATTAAGCTTTGTTCACATTCGTCAAATATTTGACCAAAATGACGTAACCACTATATAAAATATTTTCTAACCTCCATTTTAATGGAAAAAATTTTGTACTTATCATCGATCGTAGCTGATCTTTATAAATTACAAAACATTTGCAAGATCAAACAACAGCATTTTTTTTTTTTTTTTTTTGTAAAATTAGTGGTTACGTAAATTTAGTCAAATATTTGACAAATGTGAACAGAGCTTTAGTCTTAACTAAAAAAATATATTAAAAAAAAAACATTAAAATTGATTTCATTCCTTCAAGGTTCTTCATCTTCTTTACATTTTTAATAGTCGCGAATAGTTTTGCAAGAGAAAAATTATATAGTGTATTTTTGTTTTTTTTTTTTAGATTTTTACTCAGAGATTGTTTTGGTAATCATATCAAGGAATTCGAAATCCTTAAATCCCTTCAGTGTGTTAAATTGATGTGAAAGCAGAAGTTTCGAATCATTTTCACTTGCTTTGTACGACTTACGTTGCAATTTTGGTGGTAGTTTTGGTGTGTATTTTGTGTAAGAGTTTTTTTTTTTACATAATTCCCGTGGAATTTTGCCGACAAAAAGGCGTAAAATTTGTTGTGTGAAATCCTTGACACACTCTATGTTTCGATTGCCTTATGCTGATACGAATATTAATCGAATATGAGAAAGTTGTTGTATTGCATTTTAGTCCCAACGGGCTAATTCTAACCAACATTTTTTGGTAAGACATAAGATTACTTCTTCTTAAGAAATATTTGTTTGCATTAGATTTTATGTGTGTATGTAAGTAGGTTTTAAATTTAAAATTTCATATTTTATATTTATATAATTTTATAGTTTAACATTTAAAATACATACATAATGGTAAATTAATTAATTATGAAGATAATTTAAGAAAATAATAATTCTAAAGGGGGCGTTACATTATGTTATTATATAATAATGCAAATATTTTAAAATGTAGTATAAAGTAAATACTTTTAATATCCCTTGTTAAGATCTTTAAACTTTTTAAAAAATTTCTGTGTTTTATAATTTTAAATAATTTTTTTCAAAATTGTTCGGTCTTAGTTCCTTTTCTTAAATTTTGTATAATTTGTCGTTATTATTAATTTTTTTCTTTTTTGGAAAGAAAAAAAATGTTATAACCAGGGCAAGTTTTTCAAGTTTTTCGCTTGGAAAGTAAGCATTTGCATATTTCAGAAGTATTTCACATAAAAGCTTGTTTTTTAAATCTTTGCATAAAATGGGTACAAAGATTAGTTTTCTTAGCAAAAACTCAATTTTTCAGTGAATTTTTAAAGTTCAATCACATGACTTCTAATTTTTTTTTGTAAATATTTGATTACATTATTAAAACTGTAAAGAAAAAAATCAAATATGACTTTTAAAATTTATAAAGTTATATTATTATGAAAATCGAAATCTATCAGATGTTAAAAGGTAAAAATGCGTATTTTTGACATATTAATATATAATAACGCATATATTCGTTAGCTTTTCTAGGCATATTCATGGTATTTTTGCATATTTCTGTGCATATTATTCCATTTTTTCGTGCATATTATCCCATGCGCATATATTAACTTTTTTCATGCATATTTAAACTTGCCCTGGTTATAACTAAAAATATATTTCAAAACCCCATCCTTAAGGTTATTCCGTTAATTATATAAGAGGAAAGATGTAATATTTTATTATGTTTTCACCAGGACATAATACCTTATGTAAAATCAGTGTTATTTTTCTCCATCTTCCATACCAATTCTCAAATAGACTTAATGTGTCGGATGTGTGTATATTTACCAAAATTAGAAGAAGCTATTTTTTATCGTTCTAAATTTTATTTTATCTATAAAAAAAAATTAAATTTTTGGCGTATCTTGGAGAAAATCAACTAAAACATTACATAGGTAATTTTGTGGCGCAATTTTTATTAAGATACGTTTTTGCTTTTCTTTTTGCAAGTTCTTAAGTTTATTTAAATAATTCAAATTACGTAATGATTTATTCACCATTTCTAAATTTAATTCCCTAATACTTTTCAAAATTTTTCTTTTGATGTAAATTTTTATACCCACCGTCAAATAGATGGAGGGTATATTGATTTTGTCATTCCGCGTGTAACATGTCGAAGGAATCATTTAAGACCCCATAAAGGGTCCTGGTTCGATTCTGAGTCGATCTAGCTATGTCCATCCGTCCGTCTGTTGAAAGCAGGATAGGACTCGAACGGGGCAATGTAGGGGGACGAAATTTGGCACAAATATTTATCATATATAAGGTTTGTTTGGTATTGGGCAAAATCGGTTAATAAATAAAAAACTTATGGGCTAAAAACTAGAGACACAGGGTGTCCGTTTCATACTTTTCTGCTGATATCTCTTAAACAAAAGCATGTACGACAACGAAATTTTGTATAAATAGTTTGAGGGTCGATATAAACTTGGAAACCAAAAATGGGCGTGGTCCGCCCACCTCCCATACAAGGTGAAACTTCAACGAAATAGTGTTCAAATAGTTCAAGGACCAATGTAAACTCGAAAATAAAAAAGTCCGCCCACTTTACCACCCACCTTCCAAAAGTAAAATTTGAAAAAGTTGATGGTGGGTATATAGATTCGGCAGAGCCGAATATAACATTCGCACTTGTTTTATATTTATTTTTGTTTACAAAATTTGAAATATGCGTGTAAATATAAATTTGAAATTTATAACCCTAGACGCAAACCATGTAAGTTAACAGAGCTCTGTTAACTTATTAACACAGCAGTTTTTGTAAACAAAATACATATATAACCGATATAAAAATGAATGTACTTAATAAATAAAATAATATAATTAAACTTTAGTCTAAAATATTTTAAAAAGTATATTGAAAAATCTTTTTTAAAAATTTTTTTTTTGTGTACTAACAATTGAATTCGAAATGTCGAGTTGCATTGCAAACAGTGTGCAAATCTCAGAATTGACAACACTGTTTTTTTTCTTTGTGTAACAAATAGACATAGAGCTAGTTTACACTATGCGGTCACTTTTTTTTTGCACCTAGTAATAAATGTGTGTGAAGATAAATTTTAAAATTTATAACCTTACACGCAAACCATATTAATTAACAGAGCTCTGTTAACTCATTAACATAGCTCTGTTAAGCAAGGAAAATCCTATATGTTCATTAAAAATGGAATCAGGAACATATTTCTGAACCAAAGGCGTCAGAAAAATATATGTGTGAAGATAAATTCGAATTTGAAAAGCAAAGACACAAACCACTTTTTAACAGAGGAAAAAATCAGGTTAACAGCGCACTGTTGACAGTTAACAGAGCTTTATCTTAAAATAAATAAATTAAATTGTGAAAAATACTGATTAATATTGCAAAATTAAAAAAAAAAATTTAAATACTTTGTTAACACAATAAATCTAAATAAATAGGAATATACCATAAATGGCTTCTTTAAGACATAGAAAATTACTACAAAAATTTTGGTGTTTCTTTAGAGGATTAGTGGATATTTTGGAAAAACAAGGAATAGTACCACTATCCCATTATATAAGATTAATAGTCTAGGGAACAGGTTAATCAAATAGTGGATAAGGTATGTCTGAAATAATTTCGGAAAAAAAATTAATTTTTCTCATTTTTGGCCATTTCTCTAGAAGATGAGTGGATATTTTGGAAAAACAAAGAATAGTACCACTATCCCACTATATAAGATTAATAGTCTAGGGAACAGGTAATTGAATAGTGGAAGTGGTATGTCTGAATTAATTTCAGAACAAGAAATATTTCAGAAGAAAAATTGAATTTTTTCAATTTTGGCCATTTCTCTAGAAGCTGAGTGGATATTTTGGAAAAAAAAAGGAATAGTACAACTATCCCACTATATAAAATTAATAGTCTAGGGAACAGGTAATTGAGTAGTGGAAGTGTTATGTCTGAATTAATTTCAGAACAAAAATTAATTTTTCTCAGTTTTGGCCATTTCTCTAGAAGATGAGTGGATATTTTTAAAAAACAAAAAAACATAAAAATTTGCATATAAAAATATAGAAATAAAAAGCCTATTCCCAAAATTCTTCTTTTCGTTATATCTATAAAAAAAACAGTAATAATAAAATCAATTATTCTAGTTATTATTATTATCAATTTTGTGATTGAAGCAAAATCAATTAAAGATTTATTAATATAAGCAATTTTCGTTATTGAAGTCCATTTTTAGTTGTTTCTGTGTGAAAAAAGGTCAAATAAACCAAATAAAAGGCACTTCTGGTATCCCAGATTTTTCTATTCTAATGCCCAACTGCGGGCTTAGCAAACTACCCAGCAAAAACTTGGTAATGGCATGTAGTTATGGATGTAGTTACTTTTCAATGACAACAACATACCGTTTGCATTATATGGAAGTAGTTTAGTAACTACTTAGTTTTCTCATGGTATGTTATAACTTATTTATGGACATATTTATAGAAGGGATAGATAAAAAAGCTGAATTTTTGGTAGTTGCTAAGATTTTAAAATATGTGAATAAAATTTATGAAATCTTTTTAAATTTTTTACAAAAAAATGTAATTAAAAGAATAAAAAATATAAATAATACCCGGCGGAGAGACTATAATGCAATCCAAGTAAAAAAATATTTATTTGCAATTTTTGTTATAGACGTTTTATTAACTTTGTTCAAATTTTATACAAATATTTAATTCGTAAAAAGGGTTTGAATACAGAATAAGTTGGTTTGTGGTTTTAATGAGTATTTGTCAATATTGTATTTGTCAAACATATATCAAAAATTAATTTTATTTCTAGACTTCATATAATTAAAAAAAAAAAAATATATAAAAATATAAATATAGAACACAATTTATCTTTTGAAGGACATAATTACCTCCATCAAAAAAGACGCTTTATATTTGTTTCCCTTACCACATTGTTAAAATCTACTCTAAATAAACGTAAGTAATATTATAAAATATTCATTTAATGAGTAAACATTTTCAGAATAGACCATAAAAGTTTCCACGTTCATCACCTTAAATGATAGCTTATTAATATGAAATTCCCTTTAAAAAAATGTGTTTCTTCTCCAAATGGTCGCAAATAATTCATTGTTTCAAAATAGATATGCAGAGACAATTTATGTGTATGTCACTACTTACTGGAAGTCTTATTACAAATAAACGTAGATAACTTTTTACTTAACATCATTTTACATTATTTAATGAACAAACATAAATTTTAGCAAAGCTGAAACACGACATTGATGTCGTGTTGGTTTCTGGTTGTACAGAAATTATCATTGGTGAAGTAGTTTTCCAAATTTATCAACATTCTTCTAAGTTTGAATTCCGGTGTTTCTAACACATGTCAAAATTATTTTGTTTATTTGTATCTTTGATTTGATGTTTAGATTTTTATTTGATATAATAGTATTTTTTATATTATGATATCTATTATTAATTAGTTATTTGTAACCTAAAATGTAACTAGTTCCTATTGGTTTTACCAATAATGACTTCAATAATACTTTAAAATCTACAAGTTATTGAACAGGTTGAACGTAATGACTTCCTTAAATAGTTACTTGTAATAATATAGGGTAAGTAGTTGCCTCTAATGTCATCACCGTGTTAAAATAATGAGTTATTCAGCTAATGTGTAAGTTGTGAAGAGCCATTATATTAGCATCTTAACTCATTACATGGCAACCAAAGTTTTTGCTGGGTATAGCTTTCTTACTTGTTTATTTTGTTCTGCGACTTTTTCATAATTTTTCATAAAATTTTTACCTTTAAATTTCCAGAATTCGACCAAATGATGTTTGGCAACTTTGTACAAAATTCTTTGGCGAGTATTTTTGCTGAAAATATGAACTCATAAAATTTGCAAATACAGGGTGTTTTGATGCAATTTTAATAAAAAAAAATGTATTTAGCGTCATCTAGCGGCAATAATTTGTACTATTTTCAGCAATTAGAAAAGTAATTTGAATACCTTTCCAAAAAGAGCTTTGTTTTGAAAATCGGTTGAAAAATAACTGGAAATCAGTAAAAAATTTTCTAAACAAAAACAGTGATACAAAGAAAAACAACAAAAAACCACACGAACAACGCATATTTTTGTTTCCGTGTTTACATTTGTCCATTTGTCCAGTATTAGTACAAAATTTCTTTGACCTTTCACCTTATATGGGAGGTGGGCGGTAAAGTGGGCGGAACACGCCCATTTTTTGTTTCCAAGTTTATATCGACCCATGAAAATGTTGTTATAGTACATGCTTTTATTTAAGAGAGATATAGCAGAAAAGTATGAAATTAAGCTACAACGGACACCCTGCGTTTTTAGTATTTTGCTCATAACTCTTTTGTTTATTTACCGATTTTGCTCATTTTCAATATCAAACAAACCTTATATAAGATAAATATTTGGGCCATACTTCGTCCCCCTTCGTTGTGCCGATTCCTACTTCAAAAGTTATGTATGAATGAAAGTGAAAAAACGCATTTTTTTCAATTTTTTCGATTTTTTCTTACATTTTCCAAATTTTCTCGTAAACGAAAAATGCGATCGTCAAGCACCACCGCAGAGTTTTAGATACTATTGTCATCAACAACTATGTTGACTTTCAAGGCATAACATTCAGTCCAATTTGTGCCGCGTTAAATGTTAGCAGTAGTATTTTCTTACTTCCATGTTTTGTTGTTGCCATTTTCTATTTCTCAGTGTATTATTGCAACAATAATCGAAAATGAAAGACTACTGCCCAGACTAACTATCCAACTAATAAAAACATTGAATTTGTTGCTGTTAACATAAATAATGCGTTAAATTCATAAAAAGTAAAAAATCCAAGTTTTAAGGGCCACCCTATATTTCCGTTTTGGGACAAATGAGGGACACCCTAATTAGATATTAAGGTAGGTGACTCTACCCCCGATGCATTAAAAATCATTCGGCATTCATAGCTTGAAAATGAAAAAGTACCTTTTTTTTGGCATATTGCTATATATAAAACACGATTTATAAACATAATTTTGTGAAATTGTCGCTTTTTTTTTTTTAAATTCGAAGTTTTAAATTGAATTTCTGGTTATTTAGAGCAAAAAAGATGTATCAATTCATGGTTTATTGTGCGAGCTCTTGGACATCTGCACTACTACAGACATGTATTTCATTTACGTTGAAACTGCCTGAATATTTAATATAGATATAGAAATAAATGAAGGTAAATACTATTTAAGTACAGTGGACGTTCGCTAGTACGAATTATATATTCTCAGGCCCTTTCGTAGTACCGAAAAATTCGTATTACGGAATAAAACCATATTCAAAGAAGTGCCTAATTTTTTTTATAAATTTTCTGAATTAATGGGATTGCAAACGGGTTTTATTGAAATATATTCAAATTGGTATGTTTTTAAAACATCGTTGTCATATTGACCCAAGGCCGTTTAAGGGTTAATTTAATTTTTTTCACTATCATTGTAAATATCGGTTGTTGATAAATAAATTTCTTAAGTTTTATGACAATCTACCGAAAAATAGATAAAATTTCGACCAATTTCCATCAAAAATTGCATATATTACAAAATTTGACCTTTGACCTTTAAAGTTTATGGGTTAATGTCGTCCAAATTGTATGAAACTCTTGATTTATATTTAGAATTATGTGGATTATAAAATTTAAAAAAAGTTCCATTTAAAATTTACAACAATGTAATAAAATGGCTGATTTGCCAAAATATTACATAAAAGTGGGTTTTTCTCGAAATCCGCCGAATTCAAAATGCACGTACAGCCAAACTATAAGAGGTATTGACCTAATGACTGTTTTATTCCGTGATCTGTTGTCCATAAATCCCTATGAGATCTCTCAAAAATATTGAAATTTGTTTAACAAAGTATCAAAAAAACTGAAATTTGAGTTTTGAAACGACCGTTAAAAATATCAACATTTTTTGACCATAGCTGAGAACAGGTTTACGTTATTCTATAAGGACAAAAACTCATATTCAAGTAACTACAGATGTATTTTAAGTAATCCAATTGTTTTATTCGAATATTTTAAAAAATATATTTATTTTTTGGTCACATTTCGAATTCAAGTGCTCTAAAACACGTTAATGGCCTGGGGAATTTTCAATAACTTTTACATTTTTCAACCAATTTTTGTGTTTTATATCTTTTTGTAACACTAATTCTGTGTACATTACGATTCCTTTACAATAAAATGCAAAACTAACTACTTGATGACAAAATGTTTGTGAAAACTGAAAAAAATTCATATTTTCCCCTTGTAAATGCGTCTTCAAACTTCAGAGCCGTTGCGGCACCAGTTAACGTAGTCCTATTGCCCTAATTTTTGCACGACGTATTTTTATAGCTCATAGAATAATTTTAGGGGGGGGGGGGGACGGTCAAAATTCGAAACTTCGTTTTTTTGGAGCACTCTAATATACATATAACAAAAAAAAAAAAAAAAAACAATTTACTTATTTAAAAAATCCGTCATTAAACATTGACGTTTATTACTTTTTAAACTGATTTCTACAGCCTTTTCATGAAGACTTCTCAATAATAGTATTTTCGAGGTTTCAATGTTGTTCTCAACAGTCCATTTAATACATGTGTCAAAGCAGTTTATTGCATCCGCATGTTTTACTTTTGTAGAGTTATTTTCAGGAACTAATAAAATATTGTCCTCATCAACATCATCATCCAATTCAATTTCTTCACTTGGATCATCAAAATTCCATTTAAATAAATCAAGAAAATCAAATTGTGAATTTGGAAAATTTGCATGTAGTAAATTGTGCATTTTTGAAATTGCTCTTATCTCCTCACTGTCACGCACTACTGATAGTGGAATATCATCCTCATCCTCAAAATTGTCATCGCCCAAAATTTTCTTCCAACATTTCTTTATGGAATCACTGGATACTTTTTCCCAGGCTAAGGCAACCAATGAAACGGCTTCAAATAAAGTGGTTTGTTTGAGGGACGTTTCTAAATTTTCGTTGGAAGATACAATTTTTGACAGTAAACTGTTACGGTAATGCAGTTTTAAGAGCCTAATTGCATTCTGGTCCATGTGTTGTATTAGTGGAGTTACATTGGGGGCATATACATTACCCAAATCTGTCCATCTTTAGTATCATGAACCAGTTCATCTGCCGGTGGATGACTTAGGGCGTTGTCTAATATTAGAAGAAAAATATATTTTGAATTTTTTAAAATAATTAATAACAATAAAACAATTTACTTAAACTTACTTCTGGAATAAATTTATCAAAAAAACATTTTTTGAACAGAGCTGCATTCATCCAAGCAGATTTAGAGTTTCCGTACTCAACAGGAAGAATTTTGTTCCGAAAAGATCTCGGTTTTGAGCTTTTCCTATTACAAAAAGTTTAATTTTCTTAGTTCCTGCAGCATTAGCACACATTAAAAATGTTAATCTCTCCTCTGATAATTTTCTACCTGAAGCAGATTTTCCTCCACTGTGAACATATGTTTTGTTTGGCAACATTTTCCAGTAGAGACCGGATTCATCCGCATTAAAAATTGCCTCGTTTGATAGCCCATGCTCCTAATGGTAGACGCTAACTTATTAACGAATGGCGCAACAAGTTCTTTAGAAAAAGATAATTTCTCACCAGACTCTTTTAATAATCGTATTCCATAACGCTTTTTAAATTTTGTTAGCCAACCATCACTGGCACAAAATTGACCATTGTAGAATTTTTTGTGCAGCTCCACAGCTTTGCATTTTAATTGTTCTCCACCGACAGTGATATGGAATTTTCTTTGTGCTAAAAACCACTCGTAAAGTGCATCCTCCATTTTTTTAAATTCACCACTTGTAAGTCTATACCGATTTTTTAACGAACTCATGGAATTATCCAGCAGTTGCGTTTTTTGTTTAATGATTGTACATATTATGGATTTGGATAATCCATATTTATTTGAAATTTCAAACCACGATGTTTTATTTTCGTGGTCTGCTATAATTTTTAATTTATCTTGCAAAGAAATTGTCTTTTTTTTACATCGTTTTACTTGCAACATTTTGACAGTTAAAAACACAAAACACTTTTAAAAATAAAAAAAAAAAAATTCACAAAAACTTCACTAAACGTGGATGACCGCGAAAGAATGAAGTAAAAACATAATAAAAACTTCATTCATACGTAAGTAAAACAAAAATTCTTATAACAAACCACCATTCGCACTATCGAATAGAAAATTCCTATCTATTCGTACTATAGAGAAGTCAATGCAAAAATTTTGCCATTCGTATTATTGGAAATTCGTAATAAAGAGCGTTCGTACTACTGGACGTCCACTGTACATACTAAAAATTACGGTTTTTATTAATATTGCATTATTTCATAGGAAAATTAAATAATACTTCAGGTGAAGATATAATTTCAGTTGTGAACAAAATTAATGATGGTAAGAATATAAAAGATGTTAACTATATCAACTTAATAACATAATTTATATCTTAGTTCTTAGTTCAAATGATGCTTCAGTTTGCATTCCTGTTAACACCTCTAATCTACAATACAATGAATCTTTGCCATCCAATTCAAATAATATATGTATTGATACATCAATGAAATCCACCGATTTAAATGTAGATTTAATAGATTCTATAGTTTTTGGACATTCATCACCATTAAAAAATACATCTTTAAATAGTAATCACTTATTTATAGTCCCTAATTCAAATGCTAGTATTGAACATAAAATAAATTCAAATTTAGAAATGTCTTCCCTGGTTAATACGAAACTTTTTAATGACCATGTGGAGCTTTCATCCACCAAACAATCAACTAGCTTAAATGCTTCAAGAGCTACATGCGAAGAAATCGTATAATACCAGGTATTAAGGAAACGTATTGAATCTAATAAACAAACAAATGTAGTTGTTCCGTTCTCCTTAAATTAAACGTCTTTTTTAAATACAATAAACAAAAACAGCCTATATAAAATGGATGAAGGAGATTTTGTTTTTTCTGAAAGAGAATTTTTATTTTTGAACGAGTATTCTCTTGAATCACAAAAGTATGATGAAATCATAGCATTCCTTGAAGACATCGTTCGGGAGAAATTCAAAAAATGTAACATTATCTGTCCAATTCCTTACACCAGTTATGTGTGGAGTAAAAAAAAACAATATGCCAAATGCATTTATTATAACAGTGGTTGCAGACGTTATCGTTTTTGTTGTAAGATTGGAAAGCGCACCATCATGGGAAAAATTCAGTCGGATGGAAAAATTATTAAACATCCAACACAGCTAAAACGTCAGCAAATACGTAGTGTTCGCCGAATTATTGCAAAATATGAACTAAAGTTTCAAAAGGCTACAAATTGGAGGGATTCAAAACTCTGTTCCCAAAAAGAAAATTTGATGAATATTGGTAACGACCAGGAAATTCCATCTCGAGATGTTGACCGAAAAAATAAATCTGAGCAACTTCCTTCGCTGCAACGAGACTCAAATCTGTTTATCAATTTATACAAAATGCAATGTGATAAAAATTGGAAGACCTTTATTCACCATATATCCAGTTCATTAGAAATATATTTGTTTTTATTGAAACAAATAAAATTTCTACAGAAGGAAAATAAAAAATTTCTTAAAATTAGTAGAAACACATTATTTTGGGATGCTACCGGAAATATTGTAAAAAAAAAACTAGAAAAAGAATATAAAAGAGTGTTCCTATACTCAATGTTAGCCCTTATTAGAGAAAATAATGAACGTGGTTTCCTTATCCCTATTGTTGAATGTTTACTTACTAGCCACTATTCCGAAGATATTGAGCGTTTTTTTATATTTCTCAAAGTTTTTTGTTTAAAAAATGGTATTACGTGGCCCATATGTAAAAGGATATGCATGGATTGGAGTTATGCCTCCATTAATGCTGTTGTTCGAGTTTTTAATAAAGAGGAAAATATATTATAAAATGCTACTCTATATGCAAGATAGATCGAACCAGTAAATTAGTCGTAATTCAGATATCTGCGCACATTTTTTGCGTATATACTACAAAGATATTGAATTTCGAGGATGTGAATCACATAAAGTTTTTTAAATGGCAACTTGTATATGCTGTAAATATAAGCGAAATGTCTACCCTTTGGAACTGGATAGCCAATATTTTTAAAATATTGCTTAATGAGTATTTAAATACAGATGTAGAGATATCTTTAAGTTACCTCAAAAATAATACAAAAAAGTACCATATGGACTGCGAGGACTATAATATGGGAAATATAAATGAAAATAATTTAGGAATAAAAGCCTCTAACTATAAAAAGAGTCCATTCTTCTTAAAATCGTTAGATATATTCACAAGATTTTAAAATCAAAAAAAGGATCACATTTAATAAATGAATATTATAATAAGGAATTTGCATATTTAATATTAAAAAAAAAAATATTCCCCATATATGCCGCTGTGGACAAATATCATGGGAAAATTCGTAGATAAAAAGAATACTAGAGTGTCCAACAGCCCTGTAGAGAGTTATTTTAACATAACTAAAAATGTAACCTTGGAAGGAAAAAGTTTAGTGGTGCCTACGGAATATATTCGAAACAGCTTCACATACCAAAAAGCAAAAATAACCGATGCAGAAAATACATATGCTTGTAGTAAAAGTCCACAAAAACAAAGTATGACAAAGTATGTTGAAAAGCAAATAAAATTAGAGGAAGATAAATGGAAGAGGACTCCAAAAAAAGATAAACAAAAAATCAACTCAAATGTAATATTCGAAAAAAAATTACTACAATTCTCGTTGTGGCCAAGGAATAAAAAAGAAAGACGTTATATATTGCTTAAATATAATAAGGTATATAAAAGTAAGATGGTTCCTTATTCTCTAACTATTGATTTGGCAGAATTTAAGAGTCTCGATCCCACAAAATGTATTTTTAATAATGTTATTGATATATATATATAACGATATTAATAAATCTCTCCAGCAAATCGGCATTTGCATTTTCTTGTGAGGAAGGTAAACATTTTTTTTCTCCAAAAACACAATTGAACTTCAGGTGGATAAATTTGACTATATATTTATTCCTGTTATACATCAAAATCACTATACTGTTGCGTACTTGGACACGAAAAACAAATTCTTCAGCTTTATAAAATCTATTAAAAATAATATACCCGACAAAAACACAATATTTGCAACATTTATCGAAAACATAAATGACAAATCATGGAAATACATCGAAATTGATCACAACTAGCAAAATGATAGCTTCAACTGTGGTGTTTTCGTTTGCTTATATATTGAAGCTTTACTCCACGACAAGCCCCTAACGAACATTGGAAATCATAACGCTTATAGGGAAAAAAATTAAAACGTGTTTAAGAGAATTTGCTGATGACATGAGTGCAATTTGTTTGCATTGCGGTTCAAAAGTTAAAGTTATTTAAAACAAGCGCGAATTATATTCGGCCCGGCCGAATCTATATACCCACCATCAACTTTTTCAAATTTTACGTTATATGGGAGGGGGCGGTAAAGTGGGCGAACCACGCCCATTTTTTGTTTCCGAGTTTACACTGGTCCTTAAACTATTTGAACACAATTTCGTTGATTTTCACCTTATATTTTCGTGCAGTTATAGAGAAAGCTAAGCTTTATAATTAATTAATTAATTTATTTATTTATTTATTTATTTATTTATTTATTTGTTTATTTATTTATTTATTTATTTATTTATTTATTTATTTATTTATTTATTTATTTATTTATTTATTTATTTATTTATTTATTTATTTATTTATTTATTTATTTATTTATTTGTTTATTTATTTATTTATTTATTTATTTATTTATTTATTTATTTATTTATTTATTTATTTATTTATTTATTTATTTATTTATTTATTTATTTATTTATTTATTTATTTATTTATTTATTTATTTATTTATTTATTTATTTATTTATTTATTTATTTATTTATTTATTTATTTTTCAGTGTGAGGTTTAGTAGACGTAATATTAATAAATCGTAGAAGACCGGATTGCAAAATGTTGAAAAATTTGTGAAATAAACTGTTTTTATGGTCTCCTAAACAATTGGGGTTTTGCGTATGGCTTTTTTTGAATACAAGCTCTTTCTTTCTTAATAACTCTGATAGATATTCTAAAAAACGGAGATATTCTCTTAAAATGTCAACCATGTTTTATATGCCCATGTTTGCATTTCTTACAAGTTTTGTCTATTGCCTATTTCCCCTAAAACCTGGAATCAACCCGTAAAGAATTCAAAATTTTTAATATTTTAAAAATGTTTGTAACTCCTTCCTGAAAAGTGGATGAATAGTAGAAAAATATTATTTGTTGTAATTGTTATTTAAAATTAACTTTTAATATTTGACCAAGATAATCGGTATAAAAATGTTAAAATTATTACGAATTTCCCAGACCATTAAAATGTATTAGATCACTTGTGTATGAAGTGTACAAACAATTTTTGAAGTTTTTGGAAAATCTTTAAATGAATACTATTTTTAATTAAATTTTAACCATAATTACTGAAAAAAATTTTTTCATCTCAAAAAAAAGTTATAATTCAAAACACTTTCCATGCTTGGTTAAAAAATAATGATTTTTAAAAGCTTTTTTTTTTTAAATTTTGAAACTCCAATTTCAAACTTTTAAACATTTTGTTAAACAAATTTCGAAAAAGTTCGAATAGAATTTTGCAGGTTTAAAGACAACACCAAACGAAATAAAATTTAAAACAATTACGTCTATACCTTGTATGACTAAACCGTACCTGTGAATTGGATTTTTTAAGTACTTTTAGTTATAGTAATTTTTTAGAAGTGATATTCAAACTAAATAGAATTGTCACACAATAAGAAAAAACATGTCTACAAAATACATTCTGAAATTTTTGAGAAAATTGTTCCTTAAGTCAGCTGAGACACCTTCAGGTGGAGCTGGTATGAGTCCCAGACCATGTAGCAGTAAATGAAATGGATCTCAGGTGGTTCGTAATGACCCATCGTAGATTATCAAGGACTCTGGCTACTCCGGTCACGGAACAGAACTAGAGCATTACTATATCTTAATAGGATATCAATAAGGCTTCTCAGGGTACAGTATGATTAGACGTATGTCAGAACATATGGGTTACCCAAGAAAAAGCTTTTGTAGAAGTTGCTTAGGTAGACAACTCTTCCGCGTTCTGAATTGTCTCAATAACATGTCACTGTCAAATCTGATTTGGTTTGTTAGAAGTATCGCTTGGTTTCAAAGTGGATAAACAGAACGTTAGTTTTACCCATGATAGGAGTGGAAAGAAGTCTTCTTTCCTTGTAGGGTATCACAATAGGCCTAAGAGCCTCCGAGTGCACTCGCAAAAATAAATTTAATACAGATACCATTATGTCGTAGATAGTTAATCAACTTTTTACACTAAAATGATTTTTCATTCTCAATATATGAAAATTTAATTTTTTCGTTCCTTGTAACGGTTCATGAATAAAGTGGTTCACCTGTAATTCAGGCTGTGCTCATGGAAAATGTGGGGGAGGTTGTTTTCTTCTTAAAGACAAACATTGAACCGTCACAAATAAATTTAAATTTAGGTAGCTATTTTCAATATTTTACATTTTAATCGAATAAACAATAAACAAATGTAAACTAAATAAATAAGTGCAAGTGCATTATCTCTATAAGGGATATGATGTTGTCATCCACTATTTCCTTAGAACCCACCCAACCATGCTTTTGTGACATTTATGAAAAGCCTATAAATTCACCTAACCAGATATCTTAAACTTTTCGTAAAATTAAATAGGAAGGAATTAAATAATCATTATAACAAACAACATTTATTGAAAGAACCTGATATTAATAATTATTATATCAAATATTTTCATTAATCTAAGTTATCAAATTTAATTAACAACGACATAAATCCAAAACTAGTTAAGTATATAATGAAATTGTTAAGTGAGTGATAACTAAGTATTTAAATTGTAATTGTAAATGTGTAAAATTAACAAATTTATTATTTCAGCTATATATATTTATTTTCTTTATATGTATAAAAAAAAATTATGAGTGTTGACTAAGATATATCTTAAATTAAAATAAATAATATTTGAATCACTTTACACTCACCAAATTTCTATATCCATCGATGACTTCAGGCCTGACGTCTCAATTGATGATGATACAGTTGAAGATATAATAATTTAAGTTGCAGTAGAATTTAAAATATATCCCTTCGACACTCACAATAACAAAATTTTAAATTAACATAAAAACATCTAAATTTGTAAATATAAATATTTTTTTTAAGTGTACATGATTTGTGTGTATGAATGTGTGTGTGTATTAGCGTGTTATTGTGTCTTAATTAAGAACTTTCCTTTTCACGATTACTTCAAATTTTGTTCAGCTTTCCAATTTAATATAATTCAGGTAAAATTTGGTTTTATAAATATGATATGAAAAAAAATTATAACTTTCTTCCGGATTTCTGAATATGGCAGATGTTCTTCTTTTACTGCACAAAATTTTAGCGAAATTAGGTTTGATTGTAGACAATTCTTCAAAAATTAGCAATTGTATTTGCAATATTTATTTCGGATACTATCCGTTTCGCAAAAAAAAAAAAAAAATAACATTGTATCAAACAATTGTTTTAGACTAATCTGTAATTTAATTGCACATTAAATATATTTTTACCTTTTCAGAATCTTAGTTCTTATTCCTTTCTAAATTATTCAAATTTTCACAAAATATTCAATATTTATATTTGCCAATCCAAACCAATATCACAAAATTTCCGAATAATATTAATTTATCTTTGCTTCTATAGTTTTTATATTTTCAGTTCGAATCATAATATAATAACAGAAGGTAGAATCATTAAAGAGAGAGCTCTCAATTTATTTTACCCTGAAGTGTCAAACTAGAAAATATTAAAAAAATCAAAACAAAATATAAAAAAATAAAAAAAATTACAACATATTTGTTCAAAATTTTTGTTCACAAATATATTCTACAATTCTATGTCCACTGTCGACAAATATGATACTAATATATAGTCCTCGACATTGGGTGATGTGCAAGATGTATTCTGGTCCATCTTTGGAAGGAAGTTTAAGTAATGCTTGCAAGCATATGTTTTAAATTAAAATATTTTGTGTGGAAACATTCTACAAAGGCGAATAGCAAGATATAGCAGGAATCCCGAAAAGCTTTTGGTGTTTAGGCAGTTTTGTAATCTATCCAAGAAATTGTAACACATGTATTTTTCTTAAAAAAAAAATTGAAATTCAAATACATAAATATAAAGAAAAACATTTTAATAATTTTTATTTGACTTTTTTAATTTTTTCCTTTTCCTTTTATTTTTTACATTTTTGTTTTTGATTTTTTGTTTTCTATTTGACATAACAAAAATTAAAATTAACAACTCTCCCTAATGATTCTACCTTCTATTATTATATCATGAGTTCGAATAAATTTTATGAATGAAATTTCAAAGTAAAAAAAAAAAAACTACAATATTACTTTGAATCATAATATAATAACAGAAGGTAGAATCATTAGAGAGAGTTTTCAATTTTAATTCTTGTTATGTCAAATAATAGAAAAATAAAAAACAAAAAATATGAATAAAAAAATAAAAATACAAAAACGATTTTGTTTCATTTTAATTTCGTTTTTTATTGAAACTTTTTTATGCAATTTATCTGGGAAAAAAAGTTGCGTAGATTAAAATATGCATATAAAACATAATGCCATCGGCTACTATATCAGCACCAACAACTTCCACTGATGCCATATATATCCTGCCATGGAGTTGTTTCAAAAGAACGTTTACTGGAGCTGCAAATAGATGTTCCGGCTGGCCCAGTAGTTACCAATGACAAGGAATATACTTGGCTTCAGAGTTGTTAGTAGTTAACGTAGAATCGGTCCGTTGAAAAAAAAAAAAAAAAAAATATTTAAAAATAATTTATTTTTTTTTTTTTATTTTTTGTTTTATTTTATTTTTAATTTTTTTGATATTTTATTTTAATTTTTTTACATTTTGTTTTAATTTTTTATTGTTTGACAATTCAGGGTAAAATAAATTGAGAGCACTCTCTCTAATGATTCTACCTTTTATAATTTTATCATGACTTTGAATGAAATGTATTTGAATTTAATTCAATAATGTAAAGTAGATAATAAAAAAAATTAACGTTCTTAAATCCTCCAAAGTAGACTGCCGAACCACATTCGGAATACCATCAATATATTTTGAATTTCATTCTTGCACGAATGTCAATGTAAGCATAATACTTGTAATTTTTCTCAAGTTGCATAAAAAAAACATTGACAAAAAATCCGTAATGTAATTTGTAATGTAAAAAATCCGCGAAAGGTTATTCTAAATAACTTGTCCAAATATATGAAAACATATAATACAGGTCTGAAAAAAATTAGGTTTTCTCCTCTAAACAGAAATACGTGGACTGTATGGAACTTGACTATGTAAACAAGAATAAATGTACTTTCATTCTTCTTTTATACACGCAAAGAAAAAATATGGTTCGGGTGACCATAAACTAAGAGCAATTCTAATGATTTAACAGATATTGAAAAATAATAATCCTCATAATCTACCTGAAAGGCTTGAAAATGTGAGTTAAATCCATGGTTTAAAAGCCTTTGACCGCAAAGATAGTAAGATTCATTAGAGCAATATTTATACGACCAAATAATGGAACGTCATCTTCATACATTCCAATATGGATATCCATTCCTGCATATCTCAGAAAAAGACATATTTGTCATTTATTTTTTATTTTGTCATTTTTTAAACTTAGAACACAAATAAATTGAACACTTTTCCAAAAACACACAGCTATATCGTTTGCCTTCTAACAAACTACTGAATTTATACACAAAAATATGTATTCAATAGTTATGCAGAAAATAAATATGATTAACGATAAAAATACAATAGTTGTGTGAAATCAAATTATAGTCAAAAACAAATATTTTATATTTAAGGACAACATAAACATATTCAAATACAAACATTCAACAGTTGTGCATAAAAATACAATAGTTGTGTGAAATCAAATTATAGTCCAAAGCAAATATTTTATATTTGAGAAAAACATAAACATTTTCAAATACAAACATTCAACAGTTGTGCAAAACAAAATATGATTTAAAATCAAATAAAAAATATTGGCTAAATGGTTGTAGAATTAACTAAATTTGCAAAATTAACTTAATGATTGTAGAATTAACTAAATAATTGTAGAATTGACTAAATGATTGTATTTATTCATAAATATGATTTCATATAAACATATTTAAATACATATTATAATTAAGTGAACCATATTAAAATTTTGATTGTAGGTAATCATTAAATGATTAAACAGAATCATAAACGTTGCTATCATGAACACAGTATATTTTTTTACAAACCCTTACCTTCATCATTGTAGAAAACTACGGCAGTCATAGCATAAGGGTTAATGTTTATTAATACAAAATTTAACAATCTCAGTACTTTGTCATTACCTTCAACCATTTATCATCGATTGATTGAAAATAGTTTTTGCATTTTAACTGCTCGCAACATATTTTAGCGCACCAGAAATTAAAAATAAAGAATTAGTAACTTAGCTGAAAATTTTACACATTAGTTTTCTAATCCTTTTTAGGACGCTGTAAACCTTAAAACACTTGGTATATGTAGATTGAAAATTGCGAATATTTTTTCCATATTTCTAGACAAAAATTACGATTTTCTTATTCAATTTAAATCGTAAATTTACTAGTACCAAAAATGTCTAAATGAATTTCAGAAAGCGACTTAAATTCAAAGCGTTGTATTAATTTCATTTTAATTAACATATGTAGGTGTGTATTATAAGCTGCTTAATATTTTAAAGAATTGAAATACATAATTATCAAAATAACAACTTGTAATATCTCTAATCTACTTCTTTTAATTACCAACACCCCAAAGTATATAGAAAAACTGTTGTTAATAACAATTTTTTAAATAAAGACATACAAAAAGTTAATGATGGTATAGTTTCGTTTGAATTAATTATAAAACGACTTTGTACTCATTCGTCCAATTCATTTATATTATATTATTCATTAAGATAGAAGCACTTGTATATACATTTTTGATAAATTATTAAATTAACACCCTCAAATTCTTAAATGACAACTTAATTTCCGTTTTGAAATAATTATTTCAAAAGTAAAAAAAAGAAACACCTTGAGATGAAAAATAATACATTTTCTTAAACTAATTTGTTTTCTACATCTATATTTTTATACTAATGAATTTCAATATTTTCTTGAAAAGAAAACAAAACTTAACAAATAAATTTCAAGCGCAAAAATTAAACTAAATAATCTTTTTGTGTCTTACAAAAATAGTACCGAAAATAAATTTAGGAAAACTGCAATCATTAATCAAAATGATGTATCAAGGCGCCTTTGCTATTCGTCTTTACAGTTTAAGAAATTTGTAACAAAAACAATCACCTGTAATATTGTCCGAAAAAATAGAAAAAGGACAGGAGATATTTTTTTTTTCATTTTTGCTTTCTTTGTTTTGTTGTTAATATTTTAAAAGCCAGCAGGAGTTTATTCGTTGAAAGTAGAATAACATTTTAGAATATTTTATGAAAATTGATGATAATGATGAATGATGAATGATGAATCTTATAATCTTGTTGCTTTCGTTTATACACTTAAAGAATTATAAAAAATTAAAATCAAACATTATCATTCAGCAACATTTAAGCAATTTAATAAATTTTTAAACTTTAAAAACGAAATGTAATTTTGCTGATATGTATTTCTATTGGCCGCATAATGCAAAGGTGAGTGCTATAACCACATTAAATCATCAAATTATTAAGATATGTTCCAATCCTTCACATTGAATGCATGTAAATTTTAACATATGTATGTATTTAATTAAATTTTAAATTTAAAATAATATTTGACATCAATGGTACTACAAATCTTCCAAGTGTAATTCTTGTGACTTTGCCACACTTATAATATAAAATGAATAACAAATGCACTCACTCACTCTCCTTAAAATAAAGTTGTCGGCGGCATTTATTTGTACTGTACAAGTATGTATAATATTCAGTTTTTCAGTTGTTTGGCCAAGTCAAATGTAGTCATGAATTGTTTCTTCCATTCTTTTCCTTCAGTTTTAATTCATTTTGCATTTGGCCCAAAGACAATTACATTTTCAGTATCGGAATATCAGTATGTATGAACATGTATGTGTATGACTGTTTAAAAAACTACATAGAATACCGCGTGCTTCTTATTAACTGCATTATAAACCCAGCAGGTATTTCACACCTTTTGCGCCCCACTGTGACCGTGTCGGAATGAAAAGGCATCACTTAAAATCTTGAGATCTTAATAAAGTTTGTTAAACAAATTTACTCTAATAAAAAATAATATATACACACAATATGAATTTACTTAAATACTTATTCATTCGTACGTAGTAGATTGAGAGTGATAATGTAATAAAGTTAAATCTGGTGTACGAATGCCAGAGTGGAAAGAATACAGACATTTAAATTAATAAATTTTATAAAGATGGAAATGATGCGAAAAAAAAATTAAAAAGAATTATTACAAAAACTAATTTTTAATTAAGAAATGACAGAGTTACATCTTAAAGTGTTTCACAGTTAAAGAGCGAAATAAACTCGTACTTCGAATATGGGAACGTCGATAACCGTCCAAGATATGCAAAACCTTTCCAATAGTTTAAACTGAACTGAAAGAATGAGCGAGAGATGAACATGTCACAGTCCGAAAATATTAAAATACCGCGTGAACGACGGACATCTTATGGGGAAACCTAAATATTGAGAAAACAAAGCAGATCCTTAAATTAAATCAGCCAACTCTTAATCAGTGTAATAAATGCCCACATGAAGCTAAAAGTTCACCTGGCTCGTATTGGAGTAACGAATGCTTCAATTTTTAGAGCGTAGGAAGAAGAAGACGAGACATTGGAACTCTACTTATGTCAATGTCCAGCGTTTAAAATCATAAGAAACTAAAACTCTGAATGGAAATCTTGAAGGTCGGGGGGACATCTGAGAAACTGTATCGAGAAAAAGAGGTTTTTAGACTAACCAAACAGATAATGCTTAAGATTAGAGGACATTTTTTTCCTGAGAACGTACAACATACCACCGGTATGGGACAATTTATTGCCCTTTATTTTCAATCTAACCTTATATTTTAAAAATTGCATTGAGACTACCAAATTTAATTTTTTAAATACACCTCTCTACACGCAACTCTACAGATTCCCTCAACTCAAATCTAAGCTTAGAGAATGTAAAAATCGTCGTAATATCGAAAGATTGAATATTTTAATAAATATCTAGAAAACCTGGATGCGACACCGAAGTCCTATTACTCTCTATGGCTCTACGCTATATTACGTCTTAAATATTATCCACCAGAATGGAAGGTATCAGTGGTTACCATGATAGCTAAGCCAGGAAAAGATCACACAAAAGAAAAATCGTATAGACCTATAGGTCTATTATCAAATATGTCAAAGCTCTTTGAGAAACTCTTAATGAATTAGTTAACACCTCTATTGAATTGAAACCAACCCAGTCGGAAATAGAAGGGCTAAAGGTACATTCTAAAATGCCTTATTTAGGATCTACAAGGCCTGCCACTCGCATTGCAACACTATTTCTTTTTTACACGGCGTGTCATTGGAGGCAAGGCCTTCCCTTCTCCCTTCCAAAAAGAAGCGAAAAGGCAAGGACTCTTAAATAAATAAATATGCTCTCTTATATTTTCAATGCTATTAAAAAAGAGTATGAAATATATTGAAAAAAGACATGCGGACTACCTTATTTATCGACACTTAAAACAAGACTAAATGAGTTTGAGCTTTGTAAGTCTCGTAGTTAAAATTTTTTCCGTTTGTAATGAGAAAGTTAGTACCCAGTAAAAACTTTGCAGATTTTTTTTCAATTTATTTATTTAAAACATACACAACTTAAATTATTCAAATTACAGTTATAATTTTTCATGAATGAATTATCATGTATGCATGGAGTAAGTACCCCAATGATTTTGTTGACAATAAGCCTGCCTTTCGTCATGTGTTCGACTCCACCAGAGACTCTGGTGTTTATACGATTGATAAAAAATTACATTTCCAAAAATGAGATCTCAAGTATTTGATTACATATCAGGTTAAAATTAAGTAATTACTAATCTACTTTCATGTAACGCAGACAGTATGTTGTTATCATTGAATAGTAACCACATTCGTAACTACATGCCATTACCAAGTTTTTTCTGGGTAAGTGAGTGACACCTTCTAATTCGCATCTATTGAAATGGAAACAAGAATTAGTACCGGATTTCTTTTTAAAGGAAGTCGAGGCATTCTTTAAGGAATTTTTACTGAAGGCAAAAAGGAATGTGTTTAAAGTTTATTCGGAGGCATTCAGAAAGGCCTGTTGGTAGGAATCACTAACATATTTTCGTGCTGGAATGTATACCCAATTATCAATTCGGATTCAGAAGAAACCACAGCACTATCGAACAAACACACAGATTTGTAAATGTTATGAACAAAACGTTTGAAGAAAAGAAGTATTGCTCTGCTCTCTTTATCGACGTTTCGTAAACTTTTGACAAAGTATGGCACTATGGCATGATATATAAGATAAAGCAAAATTTACCCACTAATACACATAAATTATTGGAAAGCTATTTAACTGATCGCAAATTTATTGTTAAAGAAGAAGACTTCTTAAGTAATCCGCAGTCCATTGAAGCATAAGAAATTGAAAATAAGATTTTGCGGATAATAACTGCGGCACCAGTGGTACGTCAAAAACTCAAATATTCATAAGGATCTAAACGTCGCCTTTGTGAAAGATGTAATAAGAGAACACACAGAGAAATATTTTAGGAGGCTAGAAATTCACCCAAATCCTCTAGCTCGAAATATCCTACTAAGCAATGGACATAATCGATTGAGAAGAAGGCACACATCAAACTTGAGGAGATAAAATATACGAATTAAAATAGATTTTTATCTGACGGTGGTTAGACAAAATTATGTATTAATATTTAGATTTAAGATTTTAATACTTATTGTTAGTTCATGTACAATTACTAAAGTTTCAATAAATAAAATATGTAAAAAAATACACCTAACTATAACATACCAAAATTTTTCTATATAAAATATTTTTAATTACAGTTATCAATAACTGGTTCCAAGATTCAAAAAATCTGTTGTGGTTTGCTTAAACGAATTTATGTGTGGCTGACTTTAATTTGACGTTTTGTAAATAAATAACGAGAAGAACAATTTGTAAAATATTAAAAAATTATAAAAAACTCATGGTGTTTAATAAAAAATATATATAAAATAAATATGAAAATACAACTAAGAGCCCAAACACAACCAAACGGATTTCAACGTTATTTTCCTTTATTTAATGTAAACTTATGTGATTCATTTTGCAACAACGGCAACACTGACAGAGAAGGAGAGTGAAAAAATGAGAGCTTTTTAGAATCCGTTGTGAAATTAAAATAGATTTTAATTTCCAGCGGATTCCGCTGTGTTGTTTTAGTTGTCAAATCCTCATATAAAAAAAATAATCCGCTAGGTTGTGTTTGGGCTCTAATAAAGGATACTAGAATTGCGAACAGTTACGCGAGTGAATTGAATGTAAATATAATTTGTCTTAAAATAAGTGCGTACATTAAATATCTTCTTTATAAAGAAATACATTTTGTTATTTGATTGATATGGTATGGTACAAGGCAAATTTATTTATCAGGTAAAGTCAGTTAATCAGCTGATTTTTTTTTTACTTTGTTTTGGATATTGCATCTGTCAAACTTTGTTTACGTTTACCAAAGAACAAAGCGGACCGCCAGCCAGTCGCCGCATAATTTTTCTAGCCGTCGCACAGTGTCACATTTGACAGTTTTAGAACGACAAAAATACAGTTTTGGAGATATTGGTCTGAAATTGTATATTCTGTTAGTAGATAAGGCCGTGAACATTCCCACTCAAAATGGGTGGGTAGAATCAATGCCACTCCCATTCTGAAAAAATTACTTTATTTGTATGAATTTCGGATATATTTTTGTAAATTTTATTAAAATAAAGGATATTTTAAAAGTAGGCGTGGCAAGATCATATGACACCAATCTTGGTGCAACATTTGCATAACAAATTTTCAGCCAATACCTTAAAATGTTTAAATAATTCTTAAAAAATTGCTAATATGAGGTACTGCACATTTTTTTCTAATATTTTAAAAGATCGCAAAAAGTCGCAGCCAATATTCTCAAATATAATTTTATAGATGTTCTTTTATATAACAATCGTATTTTTAAATTGGAACTCGTTGGAACTTTTTAGTTCCAGTCCATTAAAAATAGAATTTCCCAAAAAAGATATTCTTTAATGTTATGATTTCCTTTAAGTAAAAAACAATATTTTCAGTATTGATTTTTTAACACAGCAAATTATAACAGAATAATTTGGACACATTAGTTATTAGATACCAAAAAAATCATATCAATATCAGTAGTATTTACTGAGATATATGAAGTTAAAGTTAACATACTTCTTTACAAACATTTTAAATAAAATTAAAATGTTTTTATAAGTTGCAACTTTGAAGATTCATAATTCGCGCTATAGACACTTTTCAACATTCTAAGTGTTTTTTCCATAATATATGATATGTTTACTAATAAATTCGAAAAGAATTGCTTCAATTAATAAGCTTTTATTTTAGTATTTTTGTCGTTCTAATTTGGATAAATGTGACACTGTGCCTCGCCGACGCTGACTCATACCGGCTAGAAAGGCTGAACAAACTACAAATAAAAATTTACTTAAAATTGCATATGTTAAACGGAAATAGTAGTTTTTAGTAATAAACATAAGAAATTTACTTAATTTATGTAATATAATATAAAAAACATTTTGAGCCGACAAATAAGCTGCCGCCGATATGACCTCGTGAAAGTCGCCGCCGCCGATCATAATAGGATACACAGCCGCCGACAATTTTGCGTCGGCTTGGTTCTCTGATGCTTACTTTATTTTTTGTTATTTTTACAAATTCGCTGTGTTTCTAACGTCGAGTCTATATTAGAGAAATTTGTTTCAAGACAAACGTCAAATTTTTGTTTGAGTTGCAGATAATTGTTTATCTCTGTCAATTATAGGGGAAAACGTATGTCATAATAAACCATGCAAAAAGTACAAACAACAATCAAGATGGCGTCTTTTACCAAGCATTATCAAGACAAAGTTGTCAGAGCTTGAGCGCTGACAATTTTATTTGAACACTGCAATAACACTGACAAATTCAGTCTACATTAGACAAATCTTTATCATGATAAAATTTTGACGTTTGTCTTGATAAAAATTTGTCTAATGTAGACTCAAAGTAATCAGCCGATTTTGACATAACTAACCAGCAAACCATTTAAAAAGTGCCTGTTGTTTTTGTATTGTTGTAGAACTGACTTTACCTGATAAATAAATTTGCCTTGGTATGGTATATTGGACGGCGCTCATTTAAATCAAGAATGACTTTAGACTAGAATTGAACTATGGAACCTGAATGATTATATAGTATTTGCGTGTCCCTCAATTATACCAAAAGTGGGTTAGTTTTGTTGATTTTGTTACCAACGATTTTTGTTTAATATTACACGCATTTAATATTATTTTGAAACTTTAAATTAGAAAAGCAAAAAATAAAGTTACGAATTTATTCTTTAAAACACTGAACGAATTACACCCGTATAAATGGATGGATAAGAAATGTAAGTATAAAACTAATTGTGGCCTCAGGAGTGTTACTTAAATATTAATTGGGATATTGTACAGCAACAAGAGCATCAGTTGAAAAGACGCATCCGCAGCAGAAACTAAAAAGTAACAGCAGCAACAACAACAAAAATAACGGCGCAACGGCAACACTAAAGGCTCATTTTGAATGTATTATTGTATGACTAATAAAATAAAAAGAAAATATTGTAATAGAAAGAAATAAATTTCATTTGTTCGCGTTTGCTTTCTTGTGTTTGAAATTAATTGCAATGCCATGATATGACGAAAATTACAGATTCAGTCAGATGTACAAACTGATATAAACGTATACATTTATAATATCAGTGCAGCATGAGAATGGACATATTGAGATTTATACTGTATGTAAGTACGTTGGTATAATGTAAGTTTTCATTGAAATGTAATACTATTCAAATGAAATTGAATAATTGTTTACCAGTGAACATAATTGGAACATTTTGAAGGTGAAATTATTATCTTTAAAAATTTAGTTTATGAAAAATTCTGTTATATAGTAAAAATTTCGATTTACATGGTGAAATAAACAGGGGGCAATGTGATAAAAGTTTAAGTACTGCAGCAGTACAATGGAAAACTGAATTCCTATCAGTTAAAGAGCTTCAAATATAATTTCATGTTGTCCAGAATTCAATGAGAAATAAAATCTTTTTAATCTATTAAAGTACTGTTTTGATGATGTTAAAAGTACCTCAGAATTATAATTGTAAATAAATTCTGCATAATCATACATTCAGCTGCTCATCTCTATTTCAATGCATTTATTTATAACAAAAAGAAAGGAATATAATCATACATATTTGTCGGCTTATATTACCATGAAATTATGAATTAAATTGTAAAGAAGACAAGTGAACATGTAGGATAAAGCGAAAGAGAGAAAATGCATATCAAATTAAAATAATAAATAATGAATTTTAGTACGTTTTTAATTAATGTTTTCTTTATCATTACTTTCAGATTCTTCACTTTTTTTAAAGACATCTGAAATTGATTACAATTGGGCTTTTAAAGTAGAGTTTTTAATACATAAGAATTCGTTTGAATTACTTTGAGATTTCTTATTGAAGTATAACTAGATAAGAGTTTGAATTGCTAGGAATTAATAATAAATAAATAAATAAATAAATAAATAAATAAATAAATAAATAAATAAATAAATAAATAAATAAATAAATAAATAAATAAATAAATAAATAAATAAATAAATAAATAAATAAATAAATAAATAAATAAATAAATAAATAAGGAAGTAATTCAGTAAAGTAGATCAAATCAAGATATTAGTCTAGAATTTAGGCTGTAGTTCTCTAAAACTTATGCTAAGCATTCAATTCACATTTAACAAAAATATTTTACACTCTAAAAAGTGCACGTAAAATAACTACTATAAAGTATGTAAGTAAATTTTCATTTAAAATTATAGATAATACATTCATTTACATTTAATACGTTTATATAAATCAATCACACACTTTCGTATATAAAATTACATAAAATATTTTGTATTCTGAATGTTCTTAAACATTTTGAAAAAGTAATAAACATTTCAATTGTGTAATTAAACATTTTGTGGGTAAAGTATAGTCAAGGACTGAAGTCTACGTACAACACTCATTTTTACCATTATATGGTAATGGTAATAGTAATGAAAAAAAATTTGATACCATTGGTAAGAGCACTAGTAATGAGTATTAATTATGTAATAAATAAATTAACTATGGATGCAACATGAAAGTAATTTATAATAATGTTAAAAATTAAAGGGACTAAAGTCTACATACAACACAAAGCAGGTTTATTGTACATTAAAATAGGTGGCAACACTTGCGCTTTTTGTTAATATTTGGCTTTAACTATTATACTAGATGTAAATATAAGTCGCAGTAGTTTAAACAGGCAGTTATTTTTATGGGTAAATTTTGGAAAAATGGCAAAAAGAAAAGAAATAGAAGTTTCGGTTAGAAATCTCATAATAAAACTCAGAAATGAGAAAAAGTCTTATGGAGAAATTTCAAAAATAGTAAATTTGAGTCGAAGTACTGTTCAAACAATAATAAAAAATTATAAAACTACAAATTCAACTGAAAGTAAGCCTAGAAGTGGAAGACCAAGAAAGCTCTCCCAACGTGATATTAGAAGTATTCTGAAAAAAGTGAATGATGACCCAAAAATAAGTGCTCCCAAATTAGCCGATCATATCGCGCAATCTTCCGAAAAGAATGTCCATCAAAAAACAATACAAAGAGTTTTGCATGAACACGGTTTTAAAAGCAGGGTGGCAAGAAAAAAACCTTTTATATCAGAATAAATCGTAAGTTGCGCTTAGAATTCGCAAAAGCACATGTGGACAAGGGATTCGACTTTTGGAAACAAGTACTTTTTACAGACGAAAGTAAGTACAATATTTTTGGAAACGATGGTCGGCTTAAAGTTTGGAGAAAAGTGAACACCGCGCTACAACCTAACAACATCATACCAACTGTTAAACATGGAGGCGGGAGCGTTATGGTTTGGGGCGCAATGGCGGCATCGGGAGTGGGTCGTTTAGTTTTCATTGAGGGAAACATGGATCGTCACATGTATAAGAATATACTAGAAAGTAATTTGAACCCGTGTGTAGAGATGTTAGGGCTTGGAGATTGCTGGATTTTCCAGCAGGACAACGACCCTAAGCATACGGCTCACATTGTTCGAGATTGGTTGCTGTATTATGCTCCCAGACAGCTAAAAACGCCTCCCCAATCCCCCGACATGAACCCAATTGAACATATTTGGGATGTGTTGGAAAAAAATATAAGAAAATACCAAATAAGTAGCCGTGAAAGTCTGAAAAGTGCACTTAGTCGTGGTTGGGCTGAAATTACTTCTGCAATCACAGAAAACTTGGTGATGTCGATGCCTCGTAGGCTTCAAACTGTAATAGATGCTCAGGGAGGACCTACAAAATACTAAAATTATCTTTAACAATACATTTTTTAGATCTAAGATAACTGTATGTAGACTTTTGTCATATGAATTTTTAACATTTTTGTTTTTATTGTTAGTATAAAATATATTAGCCATTTCTTTTTTTTTAAATAAACATGAATTAAATAGCTTTATAAATTAACAAAAAAAAATTTTCAATATGCTGTAATTTTTCATGATATTAGTATTTTAGATGGTGTATGGAGACTTTTGTCCTTGACTGTATGTTTTTAGAAATTTTTTTAATTCAAAATGTCAAAATTTTGTTAAAAAATAAATTAATAACAATAAAAAATCAGCAACACAAAATAATTTTTTACATAAAATTTAAACAAATTGAATATTAAAATTGCCAAGATTTGTGCAAAAGGAACAGAGCAAAACAAAAATGCGATTTTTGCACTAATAACTGGAATTTTCAATAATCATTGCAAATAGTAAGATATGTATCATTTTTCGTATTAATTAGATTCAGGTTCTGCTAGTTTCCCGATAATTTCCATTTATTTTCAGATAAGCCCAGACCAAAAAATCAAAACAATAAAGAAGGTTGTTGTTTTAACTTATCTTAAGATGGGAACTTTAAAATAAACAAAGTGGTTCCCAATTAAGAAAAGCGATAAATTTTTACCAATATTTTCTGATTTGCTAAATCGTCATTACCACCTTACAAAACATAACAATGTAACCAAAGAATACTTAGAAAAGAAGACTTCTCAAAAAAACCTAACTCTGTTGTCAAAAAAAAACCTAACTTGAAGATTGTGTTAGTCAAATTTTATTTATATGTATTTGTGCTGAAACCATTTTCACCACACATCATAATCATACATAGTTGCACAAAAGAGTATTAACAAATTATTAATTATAATTCATCACATTTACGTCGAGTCTATATTAGAAAAATTTCTATCAAGACAAACGTCAAATTTTTGTTTGATTTGCAGATAATTTTTTATCTCTGTCAATTATAGGGGAAAACGTATGTCATAATAAGCCATGCAAAAAGTACCAACAACAATCAAGATGGCGTCTTTTACTAAGCATTATCAAGACAAAGTTGTCAGAGCTCGAGTGCTGACAATTTTCTTTTAACGCTGCAATAACACTGACAAATTTAGTCTACATTAGACAAATCTTTATCTTGATAAAATTTTAACGTTTGTCTTGATAAAAATTTGTCTAATGTAGACTCAAAGTTATATTCGCAAATTTTTATCTTTTGATGCGGGTTACATCCACAAATAGTAATATAATTACATTTTTTTGGCTTTTTATTGATGAATATGAAAATAATTTAAAATTATTTTAAATTCTGTTTTATTTTTAATACCAAAAGTAGCAACATTTTTCGTTTAATTTAAATTTCAACATATAAAAAAGGAATGTCAAAATAAAATAAAAAAATATTTTTTCAGTTTGTGGAAACTATTCGTTTAACGGGAGTGAAAATACAATAAACGTGTGTAAAAAAATAATAAAAATATCGTGTGTTAGTGGAAAAATGTGTCGCGTGTGTAATTTTCCTTAAATGTTAAGGAAAATATTTGTTTATTTTGTGTTGTTTCTCTCTCTCACTAGTGTGTTGAATTCACACAACTTGTATGTGAAGAGAGAGAAATGTTGTTGTTGTAGGAAAGAGTACTATTTTCCATTCTTAGTATTCTTTGAATGTAACCTTCAATTCAATAAATAATCTGAAAATTAATTTCTGGTGTTTATAATATCTATTTACGTACATATTTAATGTGTAGTTCTGGCAGTTTTACTATATTTTTAAGGTATTTTAGACACAAAATACATACAATTTTTATGTTAAGATGCATTTTTTAAACACATAAACATGTAAATATAAGTTTATTACTAAAACTTTTGAAATTAAACACTAAAAGTATTTTTACTCCAATTATAGTAGGAGTCAGGTTACCTACTATAAATGGTGTAAATTTAAATGAAAATTTATTAGAGTGTAGTTGATTGCTGACAAAGTTAAAAAACATAAATAAATCTTGTTTGATATTCGTGTAAATCTAATTCAAAATAAAACATTAATTTAATTTTAATGTGATCTGTTCCTTTTTACTTTCACTTAATATTTTACATGACACAAATAAAATCAATATTAAATTATTATTTTGTTAAGAAAATTCATTAGTCAGCAAATTTATAATGCAAAAGAATTATAACTTTACTATAGAAAAACTCACAATCTTTTAGACATACAATCAGTAATACAGTAATACACGTAATGAAGTGTGAATTTGCCATTATATGCCATAAAACGATAAAGGAGACAATCGAAAACATGACAAATGGTAATAAAAAAGGAGACATAAACGTTAAAAATGAAATAAAATAGTGATACAAAATAAACAATAGTTGATCTAAATACAGTTTTAAGGGGGTTTTACACTATAATACCTTGTATTAAAACCAAAAATATTTTCAAATGTATTACAGTGGAAATATCTTCAATAACTTGTATGTTGAAATCCTGAAATGTTTGAATCGAATTAAATTTGTAATCAATTCTGATTTTTTCGTTTTAAATTTTTTAAAAAATATTTTAATAAAGAAAATAAACAAGCGAGAATGTTATATTCTATATACCCACCATAAACTTTTTAAAATTTTACCTTATATGGGAGGTGGGAGTTAAAGTGGGCGGACCACGCCCATTTTTTGGTTTCGGAGTTTATATCGACTCCCAAACTATTTATACAAAATTTCGTTTTCGTAATCTACTTTTCAGCCCATAACTTTTTTGTTTATTAACCGAATTTGCCAATTTTCAATCCCAAACAAACCTTATATAAGATAAATATTTGGGCCAAATTTCGTCCCCCTTTGTTGTGCCGTTCGAGCCCTATCCTGCTTTCAACAGACGGACATAGCTAGATCGACTCAGAATCTAACCAGGACCCAGAAAACATATACTTTATGGGGTTTTAAATTAAAATTAGTGTCTATGGTTTTAATTACTAATGTGTAATTCAATTCAGTAACATAAACTCCCGTTTTTTTGAATATGCACTTTTTTTAATGAATAAGTAAAATTTGCCGAAAATAGGCTTTATTGTTTATCATACGGCACAAATTGGACTAAATGTTTTGCCTTGAAAGTCAATATAGTTGTTGATGACAATAAAATCTAAATTTCTGCGGTGCTGCTTGAAGATTACATTCCTACTTCAAAAGTTATATATGACTGAAGGTGAAAAAAACGCATTTTTTTTTTTTCAAGTTTTTCGATTTTTTTCCAAATTTTCTCGTAAACTAAAAATGCGTCACGCACCACCGCAGAATCTTAGACTTTGAAGTCATTAGTAATTGTGTTGAATTTGCAAGACATAATAATCAGCCCAATTTGTGCCGCGTTAAATGTTAGCAGTAGTATTTTCTTACATCCATGTTTTGTTGTTACCATTTTGTTTTTCTCAGTGTATTATTGCAAAAATATCCGAAAATGGAAGACTACTACCCAGACTAACTATCCAATAGGGTGATCGACGCGGTTTTCCAACCAGTTTTAAAACCGGTTTTTTCAGTCAATGTGCTGTCGGTTTTTTCAAAATGTTCATTTTTCGAATGTCGAATAGACCGGTTTTTTTAAACACAAAAAACCGGTTTTAAAAATAGCATTTTATTTCAGAAAACATGTACTAAATCGTGATAGTGATATTTGAAAATTTAGGAATAATTTTTTAAATATTCACAAAGACTGATTTCTTATGTTTTTAAAATATAGTTTAAGTCTAAATTGGAATTTATTCTGTAATATTAAACAAATCAATAATTAATAATTATCCTGTATGACCCAATTTAATTTTTTTGATCCAATATTTCCTTTATTTTTTAAAGGTGTTGTGTTAAAAAAGTTTCACCTGCAGAATCGTTTCAATTGAGACAGGCTTCCATATTAAGCCATGGTTTCTGTTTATGCTAACTAAAATTTAAATGATTTTTTCTACAATTTTGAAACATAATTATCTTCTAGTCATCTAGATATATAATTTGCTTAGCATTTTTTCTCTTTCCAGAGCTTTCTGAAGCTACCAAACGACGTAGAAAATTAAAATTTGGCTAAATTATAAAACTTTTTGTCCAACAAATCCTAATGGAGCCATATTTTGAAATTTTTATCAGAAAGCGGATATAAGAGGATTTATGTGCCTTTTTCTAAGAATTTGTTCTCTTTCCAGAGCTTTCTAAAGCTCCCAGAAGACATAATTATAACTCTATTCGTCCTACAAATCCTAACGGAGCCAGATTTTGAAATCTCTATCAGGGAGCGAAAATACGTGGATCTGTATATATATGGATTTAAATATATCTTTCCAAAGCAATGTTTCCTTTCCAGAGCTTTCTGAAGCTCCCAGACGACGTAAGAAACTAAAAATCGTCATACTTATAAAACTATTCGTTCAACAAATTCTAACAGTTCCAGATGTTTCTATCAGAGACCAAAAAGTCTGTTTTGGTATTAAAAACTTTTGAGTTGCTATACTTATTGTTTGCTCTCCAAATCCTATAAAAAACTGATTTTGTATTTCGGCCAGGGAGCGCATTTACGACGATTTTTTTTATTTTGAAAGGTTTACGAATTTAAAACTTTAATCAATATAATTCCAATAAATTTGAACGGCTTCAAATAATTGACTTCGATTAGGGAGAGGAAGGTGTCTAAATGTTGTTCATATTTTTTCTTTTAATTTTCGGATTTGTTTGTGCATATTTTCATTATTATATCATTTTTCCTGACATTGTTAGGATTTTACGCTTGTATTTAATCAATTTTAACTTAATTATAAGAATTGATTTTTTTTAAAGAAATGTAGTCTTTTGATATAAATATTAACTTCTGCAAAAAACCGGTTAACCGGTTTTTTCTGAATTTCAAAAAGTGCAACCGGTTTTTTTTAAATACCAACTATTCGAACTATTCGAAAACCGGTTTCTCAAAAAAGTCGAATAATCGATCACCCTACTATCCAACTAATAAAAACATTGAATTTGTAGCGTTGAATAAATAATGCGTTAAATTCATAAAAAGTAACAAAAATCCAAGTTTTAAAGGCCACCGTATATTTCCGTTTTAGGACAAGTAAGGGACACCCTCATTAGATATTAAGGTAGCTGACTCTACCCCCGAAGCATTAAAAATCATTCGGCATTCATAGCTTGAAAATGAAAAAGTACTTTTTTTTTGGCATATTGCTAAACATAATTATTGCTGAAAAAAATGTTACTAATTTCGATATATATTTGTTAACAACATTAAATTAAAATAAGTTTATTTACAAAATATAATTTTCAATTGACAACTCCAGAGTGAAGTGTTATTAGCATTTTTATCCATCAGGATAATTTTTGGATATACAACAGATTATTTTCGAAAAAAGCTGAAGTCTACCAAAAACATTGAATTTCAAATACATTTACGGAGACAAAAAATGTATTTATTTATTTATTTATTTATTTATTTATTTATTTATTTATTTATTTATTTATTTTTTTATTTTTTATTTATTTATTTATTTATTTATTTATTCATTTATTTTATTGTTAATCCTAATGTTAAAAGATATAAAATCTTATAAATATTGTTTTATAAAAATTTATTAATTTCAAACTATGGTTACTTTAAACGATTTGTCGTCTATTTTGTGTTTCAGTTGCATATTTTCGATTTGTATAAAATTTCAAATACCTTCACGAACATAAAACTTGAGTTGACATTTTATTGGTTTTTGTGGTATGATTTGGTTTTGGGCCTCATTGAGTCACATAAATACAAACTTTACGAAATACTAAATTGTCACCGTATTGGTATAAGTGTATTTAAGAATATTTGTACGTGTGTATTTTCTACATACAATATATTTTCTAAACAGCCATATCAATGACCCAATATTGCAACATTATGTGGCAGCAAACTACGAAAATAATAAAAAAAAGAATAAAATAAAAACATTTAAAACGGGGGTTGTACGAGGCAATAGTTTTGGGTCTTTGAGATTGATTCTTGTTGTTGTTTCATATTAAATTTATACTGTATCCTGTTAGTTGATATGGGGGTGGTTTTTGGAGGCCCCATTTATACAAGAAGTTAGTTTGTTATTTTGTTGTCGTAGACGAATATAAATTGCTTTGTAATTTGTGTCGGTATTCATGCTGTGGCAAGCAACATCAAACTCATTTCTCTTAATTCAACTTTAAGTGGTGACTCTTAAAGTTGAAAAATCCTTTTTCAATGATTTTTGTTGTTGTTACTTACGAATGGTGGTAGTTTGTATTGTGTTATAGCTCCGGTTTATACTTTACAGGTCTTTTTTCATCTTTACTAGTCCTTTATTTCTTTGTTGTTGTTTTTGTTGCTACTGGTTATTTCATTTAGAGTTGATGGTGTGTGAAAAAATGTGAACAGATTGTTATGTAATTGAGTTTGGGCAACTGTTTTATGTGAAGTGTTTCAGACTACACCATACTCTAGTTTGACTGGTAATCTTTTTATAAGAAATGTTAAATATTACATTTTAAAAACAAAAACCATATTCCGTCCTTTGAGGCTAAAATGTAAATTTTTGGGCACTTGATTCTAAGTATTTGCTGTTTTAAACATATTCTTCCTAGTTATTGGCTTATTTGTAGCAATTCTTTATATAAGCTTGATAATGCTACTTTTCCTTTCCCTTTTATTTTGTATCCTTTAGTGATTTGTTTTTTAAAAAAATTTAGCCTGTTTCGTTTTTAGACTTCCCGTTTTGTGGTTATTTATCCTTTATGGCAATAATATTATTATTCAATTATGTATGGTTGAGTGGGCGAATAAATAAATAAATGTTACTGGCTGAATGTTTTCGTTATTATAGTTAATCAGGGTCAAATCATTTCAAATTGAAAGGATTAACTGGTGGGCAATTTGATAGGATTGAAATATAATTGGATGTTTCTTTTATTTTAATTTATTAAGGTAGATTCTTTAACTCATTCATATAAATTAGTTTTTTTAAAAAAGTATCCCCATCGTAGAAGTATTGAAAAATCGACTAAAGAATTTAGAATAACGTTACCTTAATAATTATACATACAAAATACAACAAAAATAAAAGGATGTAATTGAAACTATGATTTAATTGACACTAGATCGAAGGTTAATGATCAAGGGAATGGACCGACATTTCTGCCATGTTTAACTTTGAATTTCTAACAACGTTAATGCTGTGAATTAAGAGTTTGAGTAATTAAGGTTACATTCGTATTATTTTTTACGAATAACTGCAATTTTTGTGCAAAACGATTTAAACTGATGTTACATAAACCGAATTTTATTTTACAATTTCACGATAGCAACTTATCCAATTATACCACTTTAGTTATATGTCCGGTGACCTCAAAGTTTTGAAAAGGTCGGCATGCCATGTTACTATCGTCATTATTAATTATTTTCTATATGAAGACTCTGTTCGGATATTTTTGTTTAAACCAAAGACATAAATAAATTATTCATAGATCCGTTAAAATTAATTTAAATACAGAAAAGGAAGCTTCCAAACATGAAAACTGTCATACGTCACGTTTCATAAGTCCTAACGACGTTCGGATGTATAAAAGATAAATTTTATATACAGTGGTCAACATAAGTACACTACACTACAATTTATCTAATTATTAAATTAATTCGAATAAAATAACATATATTAATTTGAAATATATGTATGTTTAATTCCATTTTTTTTATATAGCGCTCAGAAATAATAACGGCAACAGTTAAATTGCGCGAAATATGTGCAGTACCGCAAATCGTGTTTCCTATGTCCAAGATATTTTAATAGAAAAAATGGAAATGTGATGAAACAAAAAGTTTTAAAATGTTTGATTGCTCGGAGCAACCTGCAGACGAATCCTGCAAATGCTAATTTTTGGCTAGTAATGGCTAGTTGGAAAATTTAAAACAAAAAGCAGGGCTGCGGAATTTATTAATTCAAAGAGAATCTTCATCATGTGACTTAAATACCGCTGAATCAATTCCATCTTATTTAAACGAAATAATTAAGGATAGTAGATACTATCCTCATTAAGTATTTAACGCCAGCGAGACTGGTATGGAAATCGATTCCAAAACGTTCCTATGTTTTGGAAAAAAAGTTTTACCGCCGTCGGTCACAAACCATCAAAAGAGAGGGTAACAATTTTAATGTGTTCAAATGCATCTGAAGATTTTATTATGAAACCATTGTTTTTTATATAAGTTTATATGAACCCTCAATATATGAAGGTTCATAGTTCGAAGATTGGTTTCAAAATATTTTTGCAAAAGAAACGTATACCAAAAAAAAAAAATAGATTTTAAAATTCTACTGTTAATAGATAAAACATAATGCGTATAAAGGAGTTCTATACAGTTAGTGAGAACTCTCAAACTTAGTTATATTTTATGAATTATATTAATGTATGAATTATCATTATTATTTTGGTCACCTGTGAATTATTTTTTTTTTTTGTATGTCCTAACAAATCATGTAAAATGTACCCACGACAAAGTTTTCAGAGCTCGACGTAATGTAATTTTATAAAACAATAAAATAAATTTTACTTATTTTGCAAAAAATGAGACTTTAACACAGTTAGAGCATCGATTGTTTCATCGGATAACCGATTTCTTATTTTATTTATAAAATTTCCTGTCGTGGAAAAAACTCGTTCACTTTCAGTAGATGTGGGCTGAATTGTCAATAGAGCATTGTATAAAATTTCAATAGTTTGCGTTTGTTTTCCACTCGCTTCAAAAAACTTTAACTCTTTCTTTAATGAGTTTCTATTTGTACTTTTGGGGATATCTTTGGAAGCTATATTTGCTTTTTCAATTGCAATTTTTAAGTTTGTTCAAATGTTTTTTCATTTAAGGCAGCATATTCATCAACTTCAACTTCTTCTACTTCTACAATTTCCGATCTTCTTAAAGAGATTTTCTGCATATCCGATCACAGAACATTTTGTTGCATATTGGAAGATATTGTTGTCATTGGATTTGTTAAAAAAATCGGGATCTTTTAAGTAGTTAATTAATGTGTACAATTTTCTGTTGCGCCTTTCATCAATCCTTTCGTGTAAAGCCTGGAACATATTTTTCCAAGTAAGGAAATAATGGACTTTATTTCCTTACATAATGTAAAAACAATAGCATCAGCAGCTAATAAATTTATATTGCGCCTTGACATTGCTTCTATGGCCAGTTTAATTGGTTTTAAAACACGAATCATTTCATCTAAAACAATAATGTTGTTTTCATCACAAAGTTCTGCTAAATTCAATTAGTGCCATTTTTATTGATTTTTTTAGAAGTAAAAACTTTTCAATTATTGGTACCATCGAATTCCATCGAGTAATGATGTCTGAGTTAAGTGTCATTTCTTTGTTAATTTCTGCCACAACATGTTTTTGAAGTACAGAATTTTTTATTGGGCTCTTTTTAAAAATTTTAATAATATTGCTAGTTTTAACTAAGACGTCTTTGTAGTTATTATTAATAACACAATTTTCAGCCAAATGGTTTTCAATATAGTCGTCAAAGTTGTCATCGTCTTCGGAAGATTGTAAATCGCAATTATAAGTTGACGTTTGTTTTATAAAAAACATCTATTACTGCCAAATGTATTGCGTGATTAAAGCAAAAAATGCCTTCAACACAACTATCTTTAACTAATTTCTTCATAACATTTGGGCCGTCAGTAATTGTACATACAATATGTTTCTCAAATTCAATATTATAATCTTTTAGGCGTGTTTCCAATAGTTTTCTTATTTCTTCTGCTCCACTTTTACCTGGTATGTAGACCAAGCCCAAATTAAAAAATATATTTTTATCTCCAAATAAACAAATATTAAAGTATTTTCTGTTTTTCAAACTTGTCCATTCATCCATTGTCAAAGAAAATCTCCCTTGTCTATCCAATATTATTTTTTGTGTTTGCTTTAACTTCAGTATATTTGTTTATTATTAAATGTTGAACTGCAACCTCTGCTCTGGGGAGTACCATTCCTTGGCGGGACAATGATTGTCTTATAAACTCACTTGTTATAGATCTAATAGTTTATATCGACCCATGAAAATGTTTTTATACATGCTTTCATTCAAGAGAGATATAGCAGAAAAGTATGAAATTAAGCTACAACGGACACCCTGTGTTTTTAGTATTTTGCTCATAACTTTTTTGCTTCTCCTTCGTTGTGTCGTTCAAGCCCTATCCTGCTTTCAACAAAATTGGTCATGGTCCGCCTACTTTACCGCCCACCTCTCATAATTCAAATTACCTTAAAAATTATTTACCGTAAAATTTATTTTTTATTAAAAATGCATCAAAACACCCTGTATTCGAAAATATTCACCCCTATCGTGAATAATTTTTCCTTCGATATTTTTTCCCTTTTCACAAAAATACAATCGTGAATAACTTTTCCCTTCAAATGTGTTCCCTTTTTCTGATTTGTAATTCACTGGGGAATAACATGCTCGAAAATATTCCCTTTCAGAAAATTCGCCTTATCGTGAACGACTTTTTCAAAGCTGTTTTTCCCCTTTTTCGTATTAATTTGTTCACATAGTTTTTTCAAGGGAACTAGATAGAAAATGTAAGTAATTTTAATTTTTTATTGAAAATTTAGATTATTTAAAATTACTTTTTAGGTCGAAATCAATAAATAAATTACAAAGCGAAATCCTCCTCAATAGGATGCAAAATAATCGACCAATTGCATGTGGTTTTGTAAAGGTTTCCAAAGATGTGGTGGGTGAATTTTGGAGTTCTCTTGTAGAAGAACTAAATAGTGCTGGTCCTCCAATAAAAAAGGTCCTTGAATGGAAAAATGTAGTTTTATTTTAAATATTGTAAATTTTTATTATATAAATATAACTTGTAATAGGTATGGATAGACCAAAAACGGTATGTCCGGTCAAAAGCTGCCGCCAATTTGAAAAGCCAACGGGGAACAGGAGGTGGGCCAAACCAAACCAAAAACTTTTCAGATAACGAGCAGTGTATATATGACTTGATAGGAATGAAAGAGTCGGTAGAGGGCTTAGAAAACTCCTTCCGCTTTGGATCACCAGAAGACAAAAGCGAAAAAAATGAAGCAGTAACATCTTCCCTTGAACTTAGTGAATTAAGTCCTGAACCACCAACCTGTTCAAAACTTTTATTTCCACCGCCATTAAACACCACAATAAGAGAAGAGTCCAGTGAGAAAAAGGTTTCCGCCATAAAACGAAGAAGAATTGAGCCACAGGAAAAATTAACAACTGCTGAACTTATTGCGAAAGAGTTGAAATCTCAGGAGAACTTATGCTCCACAGTCGCAGAAATGTGTGAGTCACTTCAAAATCATAACAAAGAAATGGAAGTTATGATTAAAAGGGTATATCATTCCTTAGAAAAAAACAACGATTTAAAATCTAAAAATATAAAAGAGTTGGAGCGACACAATGCAGTTATTGAAAAGCTTCGCGAAGAAGAAGTTGCAAATAAAATAGAAAAGAATAGAAAATTGATAGAAATCGAAGAAATGAAGCTTGAACTATTGCAAAAAAATAAATAAGGAAATAGTTATTTTAGAAATAAGTATTGAATTAAATTTTGTTATTAGTTTTTTATAATAATACATGTATACATAAGTATTTAATTTTTTAATTCTCTAACGGATCTCAAAAAGTACAAACCTGAATTGTGTTAATTATTTATTAATTTCAAACAAAAGGCTTTTTTAGTTTAATTTTAAACATGAATATTCATACACATTTATTTACATTTCTGAAATAAAATTATTTTTATTATTATTTTTTTTTTTTTATAATATAATATGAAATTCTACTATTTTAAAGTGATTTTGCAATATTTGTCCGGATGCTCTGAGCAGTAGCCAAATAATTTGAATTTGAAGTTTCGCTTTCTATATAAGACAATGCATCTTCTTCCTCTTCATATTCAATTCTATTATTTTCGCATTTATAAGCAATGCATATATTATGCAATGCAACGCAAACATTAATTATTTTCGCGACCTTTTGAGGCTCATAGTGCAACTCTCTAGCACCGAGCAAGCACCTCCATCTATTTTTTAACACTCCATTTGCTCTTTCTATAATATTCCTACATTTGGAATGGCAATCATTAAACTTTTGTTCAATTGAGCCATGAACAGGACTTCTATACGGCGTCAATAACCATGGCTCCAAGGGATATCCGCCGTCTCCTAAAAATTTTCATATTATTACATCATATGTATGTATAGTTCCATATTTTCTCTCACCTAGTAGCCATACACGGGACCCTTTTTGCATATAATTTTGCTCCATAACACGCCTGTATGAACTTGTATTCCACACAAAGGAATCATGACAGGCACCGGGATGTGTGGCATCAACGAATCTAATTCTCATTTGACTATCACATATCTACAAAATAATGTACATGACCATAAACTATTATATTTATCTATGTGGGTGAGCAATGTATATTTAAAACACAACTTACCAGAGTAACATTCAAGCTGTAATTTCCTTTTCTGTTGTAGTATAGGTGGTTATTTTTATTTGGGCAAACAATATTGACGTGTGTTCCATCAATACATCCGATGACGCCGGGTATCCCAAATTTACGGTAGAACTCCTGACAAGTAATTGTACTTTCTTCTTCCGTCGGATATTTAATCCACTGAGCATAGAGACTTCGCTCTAAAGCGTCCAACACTTTGGAGAGCACCTCACAAAAAGTTGATTGTGCCATTCCCACTTCGCAGTCTCTTCCAACACCTTTTTGGTATCCGCCCTCTGCAAAAAAACGTAAACATGTACTAAGTTTTACGATGGGCGGAATACCAAATATTTTTTTTGTTTCCGGCAGCGAACTAGTCAGCGTATTCAAAAGATATGAGAACGCAGCTTTATTTACCCTATAATGTTGGATAAATCTAAAATGAAAACTAATTAATATCCATCTTTTTTTCATAAAATTAAGTTACTTACAATGTATCGGGTAGCTCTAAGGGATTAGACGCATCTCGCAATAGCGCGACGAGCTATTCGCTGTTGCTGCATCTCCTCCTCTTGCAATAAAACAATGGCGCCAATTCGAAACATCTTCACTCTTTAAAATTTAAATTATTTTAAAATTTATTCCCTATTTATATATTATTCTTCTTTATTTTACATTCACTACGAATTGATAGCGGGAACAAACGTTCCCATCAAATTCACGATAGCAAATTTCCCTTCTTGGGGAATCAAAATTTCATGGGAACAATAATTTCACATTTTATTCACGATAGGGGTGATTATGAGTTCATATGTTCAGCAAAAATACTCACCGAAGGATTTTATACGAAGTTGCCAAACATCATTTGGTCGAATTCTGGAAATTTCAAGGTTTTGTAATTTTGTAAATAACGGAATTATGAAAAAGTCGCAGAACAAAAGTTGCTGCTGAAGCTTTAAAGAACCATTTCCAACAATATAAAAGTTATTTTTCGCAAAAAGTAGATTTTGGCATATTGCTATTTATATAGATCGGCTTTGGTCTAAAATCTATAAATTTTTATATAGCTCTCTTTAGGCAATATTCATCCTAATCCGAATCTTTTTTACTTGAATTGCATTTCAAAACAAGCGAGAATGTTATATTCGGCTTGGCCGAATCTATATACCCACCACCAACTTTTTAAAATTTTACGTTATATGGAAGGTGGGCGGTATAGTGGACGGACCACGCAAATTTTTTGTTTCCGAGTATACATTGGTCCTTGTACAAAATTTCGTTGTAGTTTCAGCTTATATGGAAGGTAGGCGGTAAATCCAAAAAGGGCGTGGTCCGTCCACTATACCGCCCACCTCTCATATAACGTAAAATTCCAAGTTTATATCTGCGCAAAATTTCGTTGTCCTACATGCTTTTGTTTAAGAAATATCAGCAGAAAAGTATTAAATGAAGCTACAACGGACCCCCAGTGTTTCTAGTTTTTAACCCATAACTTTTTAATAGATTTTGCCTATTTTCAATACCAAATAAACCTTATATAAGATAAATATTTGAGCCAAATTTGGTCCCTTTAGGTTGTCCCGTTCGAGCACTATCCTGCTTTCAACAGACAAACAGGTCGACGGACGTAGCTAGATCGACTCAGAATCTAATCAGGACCCAGAAAATATATACTAAAAAATATTTTTTCGTCATGTTACACACGGAATAACAAAATCAATATACCCCCCATATTTTTGATGGTGGGTATAAAAATCACCCAACGGTGCACATTGGCACTCATTTTGATATACTTAGCAATGGTTTGACTAGTCAAAGTTTCAGACTTCATGCAGGTTTTCTACAAGAAAATATATTTAAATACACTTTTAAAAATATTAATAATTTTACCAATTAAGTGTTTCCAATTATTTCTAGCCCTTATTATATTTGTGGGGCTTTGAGCAGAAACATTCGAAATCTAGGATCTTAATATAATGCGGACATACCATAGTCCAAAAAATGTTCGTCTCTTTTTTCGAGTCAGATAAAACTTTGCTCTCTCTGCAATACATAGCTTTTACGGTTAACTTTATCTACATCCAAAGTTTATAAAATTAACTGAAGTATTACTGCTCTTCCTGTAATTTGTTTGTCAATATTCATATATTTCAAAATCTTTATAAAATGTTTAATAATTCATTTGAGAACAGATTTATGGTTTCTAAATCAACATCAAAAAATGTTGGAAGTTTAGAAGCTTTCATCATTTTATATATTGAGTTCCAATGAGTTCGAATGTCAATTTTCGGTTGTTAGGCTTTTTAATTTGACGCACCAATACAATGGTATACAAGGGTATCATATTATTTGCAAATAAATATTATTTATTTCTCAACTTATCTATTACACAAAAGAATAATTTAATAACTTTTACCTTTATTTTATTGCAATATTTGGATGTAAAATAAAATCATAACAGATTTTAAATGTATAAAAAATATACAAAAAAGATCATTAAAATATGACAAAAAAAAAATAAAAAATAATAATAGATAACTGACGACATTTAAAGAAGAGTAGATGGACAGCAAATAGACCAACATTTACACTCAATGGCAATAAAATTTACTGACAACAATGGAACGATAATAAAAAGCTGTGCCATTAAGGATACTCACATTTATAGTTGCATGATTTTTTTATTACTTTAATATCTGCAGATTTACTTAATACAATAAAATAAAAAGGTGTTTGATTATGTTAATAATATTGTGGTCGAAAAGGGGATGATTTGCAAAAAAAAATGATTATTTTCGTAACAGAAGAGATGCGTTAACCACGACAAATTGGTTATTTGTGGTTAATTTTTTAATATTTATTTTTGTTTTCGTATGTATGTGTTTTGTTTGTTTGTCATATTGTAAGTGGGCGTGTCATTATCATTTTACCCACTGAATTACAAATTTATGTCATGTAGAATCATTTAATCATATGATATGTATGTGCAGACAGATAGTTACCCAGTTTATTTTTGATTAGGTGTAAATCCTCCTCTTAATATTGTCTCAAAAATGAGGTAAGATGTATTAATGCATAGAAATAAATACCCAAGTATTTTATATGCCTCTTTATGACAAACAAGGACGGGGAGTAATAGGGGAGTGTTAAGACACATGTTTTTATTTTACTTGTACATTGATCTCGTTTGGCATTCAACACAAACAACATCATCTATAGCTGTTTAACTAATATCTGCAACATTTGTGGCATGAACTAATTATGACACGTTACACTGCATATGCTTTTGTTTTGCGGTCTAGCTCGAGACAAGTGACAAATAAGTGATACTTTGTATGTGTGATTTGTAAAATGATATTACAACAAATTGTAGCAATTAACACGCTCGTTACAGTTTAATTGAAAAGCCAACTGTCGCGTGTATTAACATTAAAAAGTGATTTGTTTTAATATTTAACTAAACTCAAACACACATATTATTAAATATTCATATTAAATAACACACACATTAATGAAATTAATAATATTTTTTATTTTTTGCTATAACAATAGCAAGTAATTTAAGCTTGTGGCTTGAAAATTATGGTTTTACATTAATTTGCATATAATCAATAGAAAAATAAGATTTCTTACTAGAAACTCCATTTTTGAGTTTTATTAACTGATTTGTATACATGAATTTGTTTTTGAATAATTTGTTCATATATATATTAAGGTTATAACAATTTTACCTTATATTGTCCTGACCAACCACTTTTTTAAATCGATTCGAAAAAATAACTTCACACACCGATCGCTATTTCTAAAGTGATTTTGAACAAGTTTTTTTTTTTTTAATTTGTAATTTTATATAAAAATTATCTGCAATTCAAATAAAAATTTGACAACTTGAAAAAAATGCTCATGCATAGACTCGAAGTAATGAGAAAACAAAATGTGTTGTAGTTATTCCCACTCTGGAAAAATATATAAATATGCCAAAAAATTTTCGGCGTGGCGACGTCCTAGAAAGACCACCAGGGGAGAGCCAAAACTGCCTAAAACATCCCCCTCCCCTTACTCAGCCTCTTTTAAAATTTCCTAATCTGCGGTAGGATCATCGGCCGCCCAGAAAGGACCTTGATTACGTGGGATCTCAATCTCCACAGTCAATCCTGGATCTGTTAAAATCCTGAAAAGATTGAGAAAGAAACCATTAGCAGAGGTACTGGTTAATTAATTAGAACGACACATGATTACTCGTACTCCTTCCACTACATTATGGTAATAATATATGAAATAAATGAAAAATATTATTATAAAATTTATAAAAGAAGAAATCAAATAGGATATACTTACTGAGCTCATTTGTTTACTAATATTTACAATGTGCTAATTGTTATATGACAGCTGGTGTAAAATGAGTGTTGCCGGACTACTGGAAAATATTAGTATGATAGTATACTGTAAGAAAAAGTAGTAAAATTATCGATACTTTATCAATGAAATAATGACTGTTATAAAATTTTTGAATCCAAAACGGAGAAATAGTCAAATGGTCATCAAATTTAGGCAATTTTTTTATGTTGGTTGAGGGGTATTTAATAGTTTTGTTTTGTTAACAATTAGAACAGGAAGAATAGTGAGCACTATTTAGAGATCTTTGGAGGAGAAGGAAAAGTATTGGTTATAAATATATATTTATTCTATTATTTCACAAATTTAGTAAAGAACATAGGAAAGCCATTTTTACTGAATCATAAAGAGAATAACCGCCGACGAAATCAAATGTTCAGAAAATTTCTTATTTTTTTATTTTTATTTTTTTATATATTACAAACCTAATTTAATGATCCAGCAAAACTTAAAATTAAAACTTTTTTATATAAGCAGTTGCAGTCGTTTGATAGATTTCTTAATTGTGGGTAAGAGATAAATAACGTTATAGAAATATTCAGAAATAAATACTTTTCAGTGGTATATTTTTGTGTGGTGTTACTTGTCAGACTTGGACTACCTGCAAATATATATTGAGAAACATATTTTTGAAGATGTGAGTTTAATAATCTGTTATTTGTTAATAAGAAGAAAAATAGAAAATTAATTTTTTCAGTACAATTTGAGGCATTGGCATCCTTCTGGAACTTGACCAGAGAAACATAAATAGTTTATTTACACAGAAAAAATATTTCAAGTAATTTTTTAATAAAATTATTAATTAACTTTATATTGGAATTTAATTATATGATTTATTAATATAATTAATGTTCTAATTGGTTTTCAGTTTTGTTTTCTAATAAATTGACAGGTGTTAATAAAATATAAAGACAAATTAAATATTTGTCTATAAAAGTACAGAAATAAAATAAATTTAAGTAAATTTTCAAAAATTTTCAGCTCATTGCATTTATTTAAGGAAAAGAAGTAATAATAATATCATTTATTCTAGTTATTAATATTATCATTTTGATGATTGGAGCAAAATCAATTAAAAATTAATTAATATTACAAATTTCGTAATTGAAGTCCATTTTTACTTTTTTCTGTGTACTGGAGCGAATTACCTAGGGAATCACTCTACTAAGTTCTTCAAAAGAATTGATAGAATTCATAATAGGAAGAACATAATAGGAAGAACTTTAAAAATTAATTTTACCCTAGATCCGCTTGAGTGAGCTCAATCAAGTGTAGACAAGAGTTTCCATGTCGAGTTGTAGAAGAGGACCTAAGTTTTCAGAAAAATCATCTTGTAGTCATTCTGTGATAATACAAGATAAACTACAGGGTGTCAAAGTTGACTACCTCGAGTATGTAAAAGATTAAAAAAATTGTAACTTCCAGAAATGAAGTCTGATTTTAAAGATTTTTATATTTGTGTAAAGTACTTGGCAAGATTAAGAAAAAATAATATTACTCACTTAAGTCATATCTTACAGTTAAAAAGACATTTACACTTGAATTTTTGCCCCGACTTTCTTTCGTTTTTCGAGAATTTGTTTATATATTTGTTATATATTTCAAAATAATATGATCGGGGTAGTCAAATTTGACACCCTGTAGCTTATCTTGTGTTATCACGGGGTGACTACGAGATGATTTTTCTGAAGGCGCAGATCCTCCTCTACAATTCTTTTATACATTTTAATTTGATCCGAGCAATAGTTAAGGAGATACAGATTCATTGCCAAAAAATTTGCATTTGATCCCACTGTGCGATAGCCGTTTTAAACAACGTTTTAAAGATCTGTAGTATCGAAAGATAATATACATGTTCACGGAGATATTCACAGGGAAGTTGGCTGAATTGATCACGTTAACTAATTGTTTATAATATTGTTCCTTTTTTAATTGTAATAATAGGAATTGCTTTTAATAAAGGGCCAGTAGAAAATCATAGAACTGCTTCGCAAATTAAAGACAAATTTATTATAAAGTCCATAAAACTTATTTATATTTTTATAACTGAAAATATAAGCTACGTTTAAATTGGATTACGATATTGAAGCACCAAACAATTTAATAGCATTTGAACTCACGTTTTTTCGGGTTTCCGAAAAAGTGATCACCAGCCACTTCTTTAAGAATTAATAAATTCTTTTTAGTGGACTTTTAATAAATTTAAATTTTATTGTGATTTACGAAACTAGCTAAAAATTTTATTGAATGATATCATTGTCTGAGTAAATATTTTTTTAGTCAATTTCTGACATCTCTATTTTCTGTCTTAAATACAATGTTTTACGCATAGAGTAACACATAGAGACGAAATTCTCGATTGACAATTAAACAAAATTATTGTTTTGTAAACAAAAATGTGTTTTTATTTTCTTTTGGCAACAACAAAATGTATTTGATTACATGTATTTTGCTGTTGCATGAGTTAGGTTTTTGACAACCAAATTAGGTTTTTCACAATTAGTTTCGTCTATTGTTACTCTTTGGTTTTATGGTTCATATCTTTTAAATCAAAATAATAATTTTTTGCCTAATATTTTGTTGATACCCACAAAACTCTTTCACGATTGTCAGTATTCCATTATTCAATAGATTAATCAATTACTCAGATTTCATTTTCTCGCTACATTTACAATCCTGTTTCAAATCTGCTAATGCAAAGATTCATATCCTATTTGGGTCTCAGTTGATCAGCTAATGAGAGTAATGATAATTATAATTTTTAGTCCGGGATCCCGGGAAGTCGAAAATTTTTTCCCGCTTTCCCGGGAAATCAAAAAGTCCGGGAAATTGCGATCCCTATATATTATTGATTTTATTACTTTTTGACTATTTAGATATTTACCATCAAAAAGATGGGGGGTATATTGATTTTATCATTCCGTGTGTAACATGTCGAATGAATCATTTAAGACTCCATAAAGTATATATTTTCTGGGCCCTGATTAGATTCTGAGTCGATCTAGATATATCTGTCCGTCGGTCCGTCTGTTGAAAGCAGGATAGGGCTCGAACGGGACAACGTAGGGGGATGAAATTTGGCTCAAATATTTATCTTATATAAGCTTTCTTGGTATTGAAAATGGGCATGAATAGTTTTACCTAGCGTAATAAGGTATTTCAGTACTTTATAAAGGCACTTTACTAGTATATAAGAAAGCTTCTTATTAATAACTCGTTCCAAGAGCAATACAGAAAAGTTTGCCAAAAAAAAAGAAATAAATAAAAAGGAGTATTTAGATTTCAATATAACAATGAAATTTATTAGCAAGAGATGCTCACCTTCTTATGTTTTAAATACAAGTGAAGTTTTTCTTTTTTGTTAGCTTATACTTATAAATTTCTATGGCGGTTAAATTGACATATATTTATGTTAATTTTATCCAAACTTTAATATGTAAGATATCGATACTTTACATTGGGTAAAAAATAGAATGGTGAATATTTATACGTGAATCGAATGTACTATTTAAAATCCATATAATAATAAATTATATATATAAGTTAATTCAATCTTTGGTTATAAAATAGCAAAACATTAACAAAGAAAAACGAGAAAAGAAGATATACTCGGTCAAGACCGACTATATGACCATTACGTATGAGCATAAAAATTCAAGAAGTGGATTTATATTAGACCTGTAGACCAACACTTTTACTAAATCTAAAATAAAGTATACAAGAATAATGCGTTAATAATAACATCTAGATGATTTTATACATTATAGGGCGATTTCAAGAAGTGGGTTTATATTTGAGTTATAGTAAATTATGGATCGATTCTCATAAAATTTTGCAATGTTGTTTCTACTTACATAAAACTTCTCTGTATCGAATATTAACTTGATACTAACATTCGTATGGGATTTATGCACGTTAAAGTGATTTTCGGAAGGGGGGTTTATATGGGAGCTATGGTCAATCGTGGACCGATTTTAATATAATTTGATACAAAGATTGGTACTTGCACAAAACTTCTTTGGACCGAATTTCATTAAAATATTCATATTATTAAGACATTTTTAAGTGTGGAAACTCTATTCTGGGGGGACATTTGTATGGAGGGTAGGTGAAATAATGGACCGATCATAACCAATTTCAAAAGGCCTCGTCCTTGTATCATAAAATCCCACCTGCCTAATTTCATTCAATTATCTTCAAAATTGCGATCTGTACTTTGTGCACAAGGTTTACAGGGACAGCCAGCCGTCCAGCCAGCCAGACGGACGGACATCGTTAGATCGATTTGAAAAGTGATTCTGAGTCGATTGGTACACTTTAACCTTTAACTTATGACGTGAAATTGTTTAGCGTATACGAAGAGGTGGTGTAAATTATACACCCGAATTATTTTTCATATAATTTTTAATGTGTATATATTATAATAATGTTATACTTATATTATTCGAATTTGATTGCTTCTAAACGAATTATTAACAAAAACAACGAAAAAAATTCAAATTTATTTAAAAAAATTGTACTTTATTTCACAAGCGTCTTTTACACAAACAAAAAAAATACGTATATCATTTACTTGTACATTAAAAAAATTAAGGTTAAACAAAAACAATAAATGGCATTTTCAACCAGCGTTGTCAACTTTTTTTTATCCAAAACGCGCCGGTCATTACTTAAAAACGCGCTAAAAGGCGCTAAATTATATTTGAATAAAATTTATTTTTATTATTTAGTTAAATATTTATTTTTTATGCAAAGAAGGTTATACATATGATAATAAATTTCATTTTAAGGCTCTTGAATATGTAACGCGACAATGTCTAAGTTTAAAATATATTGTCAAAAAACGGAATAATATAAACTTAAGTTTTGTTATGAATTGTGTAATTCAATATTCGTCCTTCATCCTCAATTGTTTTTTCATACACTTTCTCTCCTGTTATTGTGATAATAAGTGATTTTGTGTAGTTCATTATTTGAAAGCTATCAAAAACTCGATTTTAGGTTTGCAAATACCTCCTGCCTGTATCCTAAAAGAAAACACATCAAATCTGTTTATTTGATTGTTCAAAAATATATAAGGCGTGTCCGATAAATATTAGAAAGTGGAAAAAGAAAGTGTAACGTATATGTAACACTGGGTCATTCTCAGTACTTCTTGGCCCCTTCTATTTTCAATACAAAATGTTTTTTAATTAAATATACTATTTCAGCAGTAAACATGACAAATTGTTTAAACAAGTGATAATAGCACCGTTCTCGTTTATTATTAGCAGTTTGACAAATATTGTGGGTATTAATAAGTAGGGGCCTACGGTAATTTATTCTTGTGCCACATATCTGTATGAAAACGTAGATCATGAGGATGTCGCGATCCTACATCAAGCAGAGGAAGGCATTTCCGGTAACCGGAAGTAGTCACTTCGTTCCATATATAAATTTATAAAAAAAATTAAACGATGAATTAGTATAAATATTGTAAAACTCCGTTAATATTTCAATTTAATTGTGAATTTTTTAAAAAAATTTAACTTTTTTTAGGTTTTGCTTATATAGAACATGAGATTTATATAGAAAATACAAGGTCCAAAAATTATTGAGTAATGCCCACTGTTACGTATATGTAACGGCTAATAACTTCCTTACTAAACCAAATATAAAAAATTTTTCACCGTCAATGTGTTTATTTGCCTCATTTAACATGATGTTCAAAATTTTAAATCTCTAAGTTGGCTAGATCGCCATGGGCATTAAAGGGTTAAGTTTTTCCTAAGTATTGTCTGGATTTTTCTACTCCTTAGGAAATTATCTTAGATAGGGCTCTTTTCTGTAATTTAAATTTAATTGGAATAAATTAATGCTATAATTGGTTTTAATTGGATTACAGCAAAAAACTACAAGGTTATATCTTATAAAGTAAATTTTCATAAAAATGGTAGCAATCTAGTGGCAGGATTGTTTTTAGATATTGAAAATCGTTGTTTTTTTAAATAAGGCTATTTTTTCTTTAAAAATACAATCAGGGTAGATATACATATATAATATTAGTTTATAAATAAATTATTTCAAAAGACTCTAAGCATGCTTTCTAAGGCATCTTCAGTGCTTTTTTCCTCAAATTTGAGATAATGTTTTTGATAGGTTATGAACATGGCTTTCCTAGTTACCTAAAAGGCTTGTTACAAAGACCACTTTTAGAAATACTCACAAAAATTATTTTCACTATAAATTCTTGAAAATTTCCTTAAAAACATGAAAATAATAAATCAAACTTGGGCTTTTTCTTTCAAAATATATTTGAAACAAGTTTATGACTTTTTTCTAAATGTCCTTTGTTTTGCAGTCATAGTGCATTCAATTTTTTAAAAGACGTGTATTAGATAGCGGTGTACCAGAATACATAAAAAAGGGATTTCAAAAAAAATTAAGATACTCCTTAAGCCAACGATATGTATGTATAATAAAATTATTTAGACATTTGAAAACAAATTAAAAAAATGCTTAAAATCTGTATTTTCCCTGTTTTTTATATTTAGCATACAAAAAAACTAAAGTTTTTAAAGGCAAATATTGTCCTTAAAATTCAGAAAAATTTAGAAAACATGAATAAAATCTGCAACCAAAACTAAACGAATACAAAACGCGCCAATTTAGCGCCTTTTTAAAAAAAGCGCTGATGAAAAAAAATGCGACTTTTGGGTTGCTGAAAAGCGCTAAATCTAGCGCGAAAAGCGCTGAATTGGCAACACTGTTTTCAACAGCCTAAGTTATATACTTATTAAAATAAAAAGGAACATTTCAATATCTTATATATATAAAAAAATAACAATCAGTCTTTTGAGGTAAAATTATCATTCGTCAAATTCAGTCTTAGTACAATTAATGCATAGCCGTTTGCTGCAGCCCATACACATTGCTCGCTTTTGTAGGTTTTTGGACAACAGGCTAGGGAAGAGAATCAGTCAGTAATATGGCATGAGATTTCCTCCATATTTTTTGAATGTGCCATTTCCCACTATTTAATTGTAGAATAATACCAAAAAAGTTGAAAACTTTTGAGCAACTCAAAAACAATGTGAAAAAAAAAATTACAAAAATACTTACGCTTACGGAGACGTGTAGTATTTTTATACCCACCATCAAAAATATGGGGGGTATATTGATTTTGTCGAAGGAATCATCTAAGACCCCACAAAGTATATATTTTCTGGGTCCTGGTTCGATTCTAAGTCGATCTAGCTATGTCAGTCCGATTGTCCATCTGTTGAAAGCAGGATAAGGCTCGAACGGAATAACGTAGGGGGACGAAATTTGGCACAAATATTTTTCTTATACAAGGTTTGTTTGGAATTGAAAATGGGCAAAATCGGTTAACAAACAAAAAAGTTATGGGCTAAAAACTAGAAGCACAGGGTTCCCGTTTTATGGTTTTCTGCTGATATTTCTTCAACAAAAGCATGTACAACAACGAAATTTTGTACATATAGTTCGGGGATATAAACTCGGAAAACAAAAATGGGCGTGGTCCACCCACTTAACCGCCCATCTCCCATATAAGGTGAAAATCAAAGAAATTGTGTTCAAATAGTTCAAGGACCAATGTAAACTCGGAAACAAAAAATGGGCGTGGTCTGCCCACTTTACCGCCCCTTTCCATATAGTGTAAAATTTGAAAAAGTTGATGGTGAGTACATAGATTCGGCCGGGCCGAATATTCGCGCTTGTTTTTTTTTTATATAGGTTGCTAACGTTAGATTAGACGTGGTAGTAAAATATTTTCTATTAAAAATTTCCACAAACGACGACGTGTAGTAAATTTTACACCCACACACATAGATCTCCGCGATGCTGTAACAGTCGAAGGACAAAACTATACTGTCAATAAAAGCATAGTATATTATGAGGGTACTGGCAATATCAGCTTAAGAGAGTGCAACAAAGAAAAGTTATTAGAAAAATAAAAAAGAAGGTGTAAAATTTACTACCACGTCATAAGTTAAAGGTTAAAGTGGGTGTTGGATAAATTTTTCTATATTCTTATTAATAAACAAAAAAGTTATGTGCTAAAAAATAGGAACAGGGTGTCCGTTGTAGCTTCATTCAATACTTTTCTGTTGATATCTTTTAAACAAAAGCATGTACGACAACGAAGTTTTTTACAAATAGTTCAAGGGTCAATATAAACTTGGAAACCAAAAATGGCCGTGGTCCGCCTACCTCCCATATTAGATGAAACGTCAACGAAATTTTGTACAAATAGATCAAGGACCAATATAAACTTCGAAACAAAAAAAATGGGCGTGGTCCGCCCACCTCCCATATAACGTAAAATTTTAAAAAGTTGATGGTGGGTATATAGATTCGACCAAGCTATTTTCTTAAATGGCATCAATATTTTTATCTTATCTTAATATTTATGTATATATGGCCCATAACTTAAATCTTCGAATAAGTGATTTTTATGATATAAAACGGATAAACCAAAACTTTCGTTAAAACAAAGATTAGAGCATCCTTATCTTACTCATAAACAATTTCAAAATAAACTTTATTAAAAAGCTTGATTTTAAATATTGAGACTAGGTCTCAACAATGAAAAAGATCCAGGCAACCACAATTTGATCTAAATAGATCCTTTCCCCAATTACAACCAAAAGTGCCAAGAATTATTAATCGGCCAGTAAAAATTAATACCAATATAGATAATACTAGTAAATCCCAAACCATTAATGCTAGGACTCAAAGCTTAGGAGGTACACCAAGTCAAAGCAATGTGGTCCCGAAACCTAATATGAACGCAACAATCGGGGAAAATATAACGCCGGGATGAAGCTTTGTTAGTTCAGAGAACCTTAAAAGAAAAAGTTAGGAAAAGTGTCCATGACGAAGTGTCGGAAATTGGGAAGAATATTAACGATTTGACAAATTCAATGGCCAATCTTATGAGGATTTCTTAGGGTCAGCCAAGTAGTTCTAATCGGAATATAATCGAAAAAACAAATCGTTTAAATCCGCGAAATCCTTTAGAGAATTTTTCTGACTACAATATTCCTACTGGTAGTATCCAATATGAATGCTCCGTATGTAAGGAATACAGCAGCAGGTCCAGTAGTAAACAGTCTTGAACATATTCGAATCCGTATTGATAAGTTGGATGTTGTGTTTGACGGTAATTCATTCGGTATTTAGCCTGGAAAACCTCCAAACACAGTACAACTCCCATGGTCAGAGATACTACGCGACTTTCATCTACTACTTTCCGGATCTGCAAGAGATCCTGGTTGTTCATAAAAACACAAGGCATGTTAGAATAAGGCATGCATTATTCAGCCAATTCCAATCTACTCACTCAAATTTCGAAATTATAAGAGATCTTGTTAAAAGGAAACAGAAATGAGACGATAGACAATTACTTTCACGTCATGATTCAAATGCGATCAAGACTCGTTCAAGCACTTCCTGAATATGACATGATAAAGATTATCAAACGTAATATTAAGGAAAGTTTAGTCCGGATTTTTTACCCGATAGCGGTGTCATCGGTGGAACAACTAAGAATTGAGTGTCATGAGGCCGAAAGAAATCTTCCGAGAAAGGAGAATAAAAACGTTTAACTTCCACCACCACATCAACAGCGCTTTGTCAGTGAATTATATGAGGAACGATTTGATCCAAAGGATGATCCAATAACGAGTGTGGATGAAGATCCACAATAGAGAAAACAGGCAGTTGTTTGCTGGAACTGCAGACAACTAGGCCATATATTTATTGATTGCCCTGTGACGGAAAGAAAACTTCTCTGCTACAAATGTGGGAAACCGAATGTAACAACTCACAAATACCCGATATGTCAATCGGGAAACCAACCAAAGAGACAGGGAATGAAGGGGGACCCTCAGTCATCCAGAAAACAATCTCCTTCGGATAACTAAATGACAGGAAAGAAAACGTTGGCAATTATATGCCACAAATTAGTTATTATTTGCCACTGGATTTTAGGCAGGAAAACTATGAATTAGATATAGCTCGCCTTTTCTGCCATCAAAATAAACAGGATAAAATATCTAACAGAATCCGTAAAATCTGTGAAAAATTTAGAGAACGAGAAGAATAATAATAGAAGCAGTTACCAGAATGAGTAATAAGTGTTTAGATAATAGATGTTTTACGGATGTAATGATAGAAGGTAAAATAGTAAAAGGACTGTTAGATACCGGAGATTCTGTGAGTGTTTTAGAAAAGGGATATAGGGAATTCTGAGAGAATTATCTCGCATGTATACTAAAATATTAGTATTATAAGAAATATTATGAGACTGTTGTGATAACTTAGAATCTATATTAGACAAATTTTTATCAAAACAAACGTCAAATTTTTATCAGGAAAAAAATTTGTCTAATGTTTTACTGAATTTGTCAGTATTATTGCAGAGTTAGAACAAAATTGTCAGCGCTCGAGCTCTGACAATTTGTAATGAGCAATATTTAAATAATTTACCTTGAAGTACTGCAGCACAAGGTAATTTTAGAACAGAAATTATGTTGTTTTTGGCCAATCCAATTAAAATCGTCTGCTCCTGTGTCAGTAATTAAAAGACTCCCACATATAAAAGCGACATCTTTATTGCTATTTGAAGAAACTTTTCTAAAAATCTTTCCGACCTATAAAAAATTAAATTTTTAATATCTTTAGATACATACATGAGAAAAGTTTTCTCTATTTGCTGTAGGTTTACCATTATTTTTTTTTTTTGCATTTATTTTCGATTTCTAATAAGAATAAATTGCATATATCTTTTTCATTTATTTTTTTTTTATCCATGATTTCAACAATGATTTTGTTATTTCCGAAAATTGTTTACCATAACAATGGGAAGAGACGTTAGGTGTTAAATCGTTATGATGTTCGAAAAATATTTTTCCTTAATAATACAAATCTGTCAATTTTTGTTATTAAAAATTATTTTGTGATTATGACAGAAGAACAAATTTTAATGAGATTGAATTTTCTTATAAATGATCGAGCTGAAGCGTCACAAATGAAATTTTCTATACAAATTTTAATAATTTTGTTTTCGAACTGGAATCCATCACTAATTTAATTAACTCAAACATATTTAAATATTCATTAAAATTTAAGGTTTTAGAATATCCATTAAAAACACCACATATCCTTCAATAACACCATGTATTGTCTATGCTTCCTAATATAGGCCAAATCTGTAGCCTAGAACTTTTAGACTTTGGCATTCTGTAAATGTAAAAGTTTAACGTAATAATTTCTAAATTATGTTCCTTTTTAACTATTTCTTTTAATCCATTTTATATTCCGTAGTTAATGTATAAACCTCCCGAAATATTCTTTTACAAAACATTCCTGGGAGATTGCTTCAAAATACGGCAGTTTCGTGGAAGATCAGGAATAGAAATTTTAAAAATTGATCTCATTAACTGCCTTGTATGTTTTATTATTATTTATAGCTCACTTTGCCAATTTGTCTCTCAGATTTGATGATTATATTTCTAATTATTTTTTCGTAAACTAATTGCACTGGTCGACAAAAACATTCCTCTCCCTTTGATGTGCTATACACGAATCTGCTCTTTCAGTCTTTTTTCGGCAGGAAAATAAGCAGAAATGGTTTAAAGAAAATTGTTAGATTTGGGGTAAAAAAGCGGAAAAATTAGCAGCCACAATTCGATATCGTGTTACTCGCGAATCCATTACTATCAAGCAAGATTATCTAAAGCTTATCAATGAACTAAAATCCCAAAAGTTTGTGAAGCAATATGGAAAAATTTTAAGCAAGAATATTAAAGGCACGTATTTAAATATTTCTTAATTAAAAAATATTTTTAAACGTTATCATCGAATAAAAATGCAGGTGATTGTTGCAAAATTTCAGGCGTAGACCCTTGTATGTAAATGTGAATCCGCAACATTTTCGGAGGGTAAGTATATTGATAGAATAGGACGGAACTAAATTGTACAGAGCGATTTGGTATAAAAGCGTTTGGCACTGTATTTCTAATATATTGAATTTCGTTAACTAACGGTGCAGAATACGGTATTATAAGGAGATTTGATGAAAATGTATTTGGTGCTAGAATTCGTGGCATTGATGATGACTAAGTTACTTTTTCATCCATTAATGAACTATTAGAAGTATTTATAGCGTTCAGAATTTATAGCGGTAACTTGCAGGGAAGCCTCTCGGAGAATACAATCTTCCAAGCAGTATCTCGGAGATTATGCTCATTTTAAAAATAATACATTTTAAAAATCGACTATTGAAATATTTTTTGAAAACTGCAATATTTTCATCCACATATATATATATATATATATATATATATATATATATATATATATATATATATATATATATATATATATATATATATATATATATATATATATATATATAGAAGCAATCACTGAAAATTTTACAATTAAATAGCAATTCTTCCATTGTTTAGGTGCATTAGGTGGAAGCACGTTGATGCAAATTGCATATTTATATATTTATAAATATTGGCATAGAATGCTAGAGTATCACAAAGTGACCTTCAAGATATTATCGGAAATAGAATAAAGCTAATAAAGCTTTATTGATACAGCACAAATATAAAAGAAAGGAAAAGCAAAGCATGTGGTAGAACATATTTCAAACCAAAATGAATGCGTTTGTTGAAAAGATAGAAGTTATTTATCCAGTTATGTGTTTTGTATAACATTATGCATAAGGAATGAAAATTATTTAAATACCATAATTTCAAATAATTCGTTGAATGATCAAAGAAAAGATGCAAAAAGTAATCAGCCGCAGACTACAAAAAGTGCTGCCCAAACATCAGACAATTGTTCGAAGAATATTTAAAAAAAAGGGCTTGAAGATTAAATTAAAAATAAACTGAAATATATCTTTTAATCATATTTTAATATATTTTTTATTGCTTATTTTTTTGAGAATTTTTTTTTTTTTAAATTAAAAGTAGGCGTAAAATGTGGCGTAACATTCAATCGAGATCTAACATGGCCTATAACTACGTTCGGCACTGATCTATCTGTACATAAAAATTGGTTCAGTGGTTTCGTTTGAATATATAAACATTCAATTTTAAATTTGCTTTTAATCATTATACCTACAAAAGAGACCGGAAAAAATGTTTTTCTTTATTCTATTTACCACATGAAGGGCAGTAAATACAATTTATTTTAAATCAAAAACTTACTCTCTTATATAGCTGAGGATCCGTTTGTGTATCTTCATCATTTTCAACAACCTTTTCATCATTTAAAACTTCATCGTCTATATGTAAATAAAAATATAATAAAGCAAATGAGTTTTGTATATAATTATTACGAACATATTTATTTACTTGCCTGAGTTATATTGGACTCCGATTTTCATATTGAACAATAGGGCTTTAAAAACTCTAACTGGGAAAAACATTTTATTTAAGTAAGCAAAAAAAAAAACTTTAATTATATTACTTTATTTTATTTTAACAAAATAGGATGGATAGGTCTAGTGAAAGTCTTAAAAAGTTGCAGCGATAACTTTATATCCAATTTCGAATAGGCCGAATCGGTCTAGGAGTAGTAGGTCCATAAAAAGTAAATGTGTATTAATTATCAAATCAAAAGGGGTAAATAAATATTAAATAAATAATCATATTGAATGAAATACGTATATCAATGGAATTAGTTTTTTCAAATACCTGTAACACTCCTATAAAGAATTTTATTATTTAAGGGGTTTTATTCTTTCAATATTTGTAATAATAATTTACTTCATTTTTTAAGTAATAGTATTTGAAAGAGGTCTACTTTTAAAATCGATTTCGAAAAAATTGAAGCACCCTTTGAGGTAGATACATAATAAATACTTTGGCCAACATTTTTCTCCTAGTCGCACCAACTGTGCGCTATTCAAAAAATGTATTTTTTCTTAAGTGACATATACAGAAAAATTAGTTCCTGTGAGAAAAAGGGTTTCCTAAATTTGGCCTATTTGCAACGAATTTCTAATTTTTGCCATAATTTCTCAAATCGCAAAGCTGTATTCAGAAAATTGTTCATATTTTACTCCACGATATTGGTTGGGAAGATATAGCACTAAAAGTAAAAAAACAAAAAAAATTTTGGAAATTTTTTAAAGTTTTTTTCTTTTGGAATTGCGAGATTTCTGTTGACACATTTTAAAAGTTGAATAACACTGGAATGAATAATATGCACAAAATCACAAATCAATCCTTTATCAATGTTTTTCGCAAAATGTCTCAACAAATTTTTATTAAAAAATTGTGGATTTTTTCCTTATAACATACATATTTAGTTTTAATGATGTTATTTACATGCAACAAATATTTTCTCTGAGTGTACGAGTTTCGTTTGGAGTATTTACTTTTTTCTAAAAGACAACTTAATACAAAATAGTGTGAAGAAAAAAAAAATCAATATAAAAATTTTTATAATACAAAAATTTGTTGAAGACGTTTTGTAAAAAGGTATCGAAAAATGCTTGAGTCGAGATTTTGTTTTTGATTATGGAATACAATTTTTATTAATATACGAGCTGTAAACCCGCTACTTCATAAGCGGAATTTATTTTATAAAAATCATACACCAAAGTAACACAAAATCCCTTTTAAGGATTCTAATTCACTTAGGACCTTACATCTTCAATTTTATGTTTCTAAGGATGAATATTACAGAACGTTCAAGAAGTACTATTAGAAGAACAAAAAGGTACCATAAAGCCCCCCTGTGAATTGTCACTCACTTAGGACCACATATCTTTAATTTCATGTTTCTGGGTTGAATATAATAAAAAATTCAAAAAGTACTATTAGAAGGATAAAAAAGTACCACAAAGTCCTTATAGATTCCCATTCATTTAGGACTACATATCCATAGGAACAAAAAAGTACCACAAAGTACCCTCTTATGGATTCTCATTCACTTTGCACCACATGTCCTTAATTTCATGTTTCTATGTTCATAATTATAGAAAATTTAAAAACTACCATTTGAAGAACAAAAAAGTGCCACAAAGAGCCCTCATGTGAATTCTCATGTGAATTCCACAGGACCATGTATCTTTAAGTACCACAAATTACACTCTTATGAATTCTTATTCACATAGGACTACATTTACTTAATTTCATGTTTCTAGGTTTAATATAATTGAAAATTCATTTTTCAATTCATTTTAAAAAACGTACCAAACACCTGTCCGATTATTTTTTAAATGAATAACGATAATTGTTCAACTTTTTTGTACCTTTATTGGTTTGGGAGATATAAGGTAACCTATTTTACCCCATAAACATTCGAATTTCCAAAAATCTCGTCTTAATGGATCTATATGGAGGGAGACCTGAATCAGTCAGTCAGTAACGTTACTCTTTTATATATATATAGATATTTTTTATGAAAATTTACAGCTGTATAAACATTTTGATGCTTAATTCTAAACTAAAGTTATTCTTTAGATCTATCAACAGAAATCCAGGAATTCTAAGAAAAAATTAAAAAAATGTCCAAAAGTGAGATTTTTAACTTTTTTTCCATATCATCCCAACCAAAAAGAAATCATTCAAATCGGTTTAGATATAACGAATAAAAATCTCTTAAAAAATTTGGCATATCCTGTTGCGGTGGCCGCAAAATTTTTTGCGTATCCTCAACCTAGAAGAAGCGTCGGAAGGAAATTAAATGGACCTATTACATCGAGTTCCTCACTAATTATTCGGGAGGGTCCTCTCAGAGCCACACTCTGGCCCAAGTCCCGTTTCAATTTGATGTTTTTATATTAGTTTTGTTAGTATTAGTATTGTTAATATTAGTTTTTTTTTCTTGTTTTGTTGTTTGATGTTAGTGGTTTAGTCGGGGTAGTAAACAATACTATTTTTTATTTTTTTTGTTCATGTGGCTGGCCTCCCACAGTGGAACTATTTTCCGACCAACTTAAAAAAATATGCGGCTGAGCAAAACCGCTGGTTATGAATGCTCATTTTTGTTTTAATGATTACCTGAAAAGAAGAAAGAATCTTAGTATTAATTGAAAAATACAATTTGGAATGATACTTTACTGTTTACCTCTGGTCTTACCTTAGATGTTCCTGAAAAGCCAAAAAAGAAATTGATTTTTTTTTTTAATATTATTAATTAATAAAATTTGCTCAATTACTTGCGCACAGTGGTCCCAAAACGGATTTTTTGGAAATAATTCTGTAACTTTAGAACTGCTGGATAAATTTGAATGAAATTTTGCATATAATATTGTGTAACTTTTGAACGGATAAATATATTTCAATGAAATTTAACATAGTTATTACTGAGGTATTTTCCAAATATTTTGAAGGATTACAAGTTTCTAGCTGGTCTGTGGACAGAGGGAGAACCTTCCGAAATTGGTAAACTCTTTTAATTACTTCTTATATAATATCCGAGGTGACCCATTTCGGTGGTCCTCCCCCCTGCCCAAAGACCACCTAGAAACTTGTGCTCCACCAAAATTTTTTTAGAGAATTCATAAAATATTTTAGAAGAACTTTAGGACTCAAATTGATTCCGCCAAGTCCAAAAAACTAAAAAAACATGTCTAAAAATGGGTCAAAATTTTACTTTGGTCCAAATATCTCTTAAAGTAAAAGAGATAACCCACACGTGTAAGCATATTTTTGGTAGAGAATTATAAGGACTATATATGTGCAACATTTTTTTCAATCAAATAATAAATGAAATTTTGATGATTTAAAAAAAAAAATAAGAAATTTGAGGCCACTATTTGTTACAACTTAAAACTATTTAAAAAATTGCAATCTCTATATGCGACTTAGAATCAGAACTAAATTGAAGAGAAAAAGCAGACAAATTCCCTTAAATTAAAATCTTTAAAACATAATTAATTTTTTTTTTTCAATATAAATGAAGGCGTTTTGTAGAAAAGTTATTAGTGTATGTATGTGCGTAAATGTACATATAAACATTTTTGTTATATTGGTATACTAAATTAAAAAACCAACAACAAAATATAAAATATTGTATGTGGCTGTTTGACTAACGGTATAATATACATAAACACACACACACACTCACATTTAAATAAAAACTTCATACCTTATGAGGAAATTAAGATTTTTTAGCCAACATGTTTTTAAAAATTCTCTCTCTGTCTTTCCTTTTACATATATTTCGTACAATGATACTACTCACATATTTATTTTTAAACAAAATGTAACTGTTAAATATAAAAGTTAAATACACCACCACAAAACAACCATTATAAAGCCAACAAAACAACAGCAGAAATTTTAACTCAAGTTAAACTAATAGCAACAACACCAACTTAGAATATGACAAACAAATTATTTTGTACTCACAATAGTATTTAATGTCTATCTACAGTGTGTTTCAATAAAATTTTTATAATTAATTTTTTTATTTAAAAATATCATTATTTTTTCAAGTGTTTTCAACACAAATTAGTTTTATTCATATTTCTAAACATTTTCTAGATTTTTGTAAAATTCTCACAATTAAAAAATATTAATACCATATTTACAAATTATCATAGACCAGTTGGAATGTATATCGGGAAACCACTAATAAAAGTATAGTGAAACTTCATCGATCAATCAAAACAGTTTCAAAATGCTCGATGAGTAGCCGAAATAAACTATTGGCACCTTAAAGGTGTCACTGGTCGGCAGAAAAACTGTTCTTTTAAAAAGTATAGGTGACTATTTGAAATTTATAGTGCTAAACACGAATCTGTTTTTTTTCTATTAAGTCTAGATTTGATTTCACGAGCGTACTATATAATAAACCCTTCTAGAGTTATACTAGTTTAATACGTGATAGAATAAAAGTTAAAGCATGTTCTTGTTAAGCACGTTAAGTTCCATCTTATTCACCTATTTTTTGTTTAAAGAAGGAAAAAAAAAAATTATTTGCCGATTAGTGTTATTAGTTGTTGATAGTCGTATACATATTTAAAAAAATCATATCACGGCAATATGATTCTATTTCACCGAAAAGACGTTCTGGACACACATTTTTAAAATCACGTGATTTAAAAACGGTCACAAAAGTTTCTGTCATTACAAATCACTTGTTTATTTTTTATAAGAATTTCGTTATGAAATTTTTATTATACTGACTTTTTCCAGCGCTCTTCGCTACCCCTTCTAATGCGATGATTGATATTTACTTTATATAGGAGCTAATTTTTTTTTAGCCTCTATATGAAGTAAATATCAATAGATTTTTTTTATTAATCGATAAAAATTTAACTTTTTTCGAAAATTGACCATTTTCGACCAATGCTGGATATAGGGTGCAAACTTAAATCAATTCGAAATTTCTTTATTAACCATTTAACTTTTGAAATATATAAAGAAAAAAATTTTTTCGTTAGCGGAACTTTGATAAAAAAGCAAAAGAATAGTACTATATTTTTGTAAAAAAATAGCCATTTTTATACCCTTCACCACAGGTGTAAAGGGTATATATAAGTTTGTCATTCCGTTTGTAATTTCTACAATATTCATCTAAGACCCCAAAAAGTATACATATTCTGCATCCTTATTGATAGGGAAGTCGATATAAAGATGCCATTCTGTCTGTTGAAATCAGTTTTTAGAAAGCCCCAGTTATCAGATATATATGTTTTATACATAAAATTGTAGGAAATATTCCTTAGAAAATCGCTAATAAAAATTAGCAAAATCGGTTGATAAATAACTGAGATATCGGCAAAAAACCGAAGATACTCCCAAAAAATCGTATTTGTTGTCGACTTTTCACGGCTGCTATACAAGCTAGCGACTTCGTTTTTACACGAAAAATTTAGAAATCTTCCTTCAAATTTTTTTACTGAAAAAAATTTGGTCCATTATATCCCAGATATCAGCCAAAACGTATTTTTAGACTTTTTGAAGTTCCTATATAAACTACGGGCTTCGCTATTTTAATCAAGCAAATTCGTTCATAAACAACCGAGTTATGGGCCAAAAACTAAAAAAAAATTGTTAATAATATAAATACACAGAAAAATATTTATATTAAGCATTGTTGTTGTTTTTGTATGGGCAAGTAGTTTAGTTATAGAGGTCTGCAACGAATAAGTTTTCGCTACATATGTGAAGACCGACATAGAATATAATTACTAATCGTACTCTCTCTCTCTCTCTCTCTCTCTCAGAGCAAGGCGGATGAACATCGTTAAATCGACTTGGAGTTTGATTCTGAATCAATTACTCCAACATTTTCCATCAAAAAAATTAAATTAAATAATTTTAAATTTTAACGTTTTTTCAAAATAAAAATATAACTATTTTTTTTAATTTTCCTTCATATAAAACTTTAACAATTAACACAATAACAAGGTTTGAATTGGGTAAATATTTTTTTTTTTTGTAATACATAGTGAATAGTTACGAAGCGTAACTTATTTGATATTCGTTTCCACAAACAAATAATACACTTAAAGAAATTTAAAACTTGCCAAATGTAAAATTGTTTTGAAATTTTAAAACGAGAAGTGCTAATACTTCAGAAAAATAAAAAATAGTCATATTCAAATATACATAGATATTTACACATTTCATTTTTTCAAATTTTTAAAAAGAATTGAAGTATTGTTGTTATAAAATATTTTAATATAATTGTTTTGTTGTAGCAATGCCTAAAATTTGTAGAGTAGATTGTGATAATTTCTGAAAAAGTAGCGGATATTATTTCTAATATTAAAAGAAAAGTTCTTAGGTATTTTTATTTGAAAAATATTTTCATAATTATTTTTCAGGGATTAAAAAAAACTACTAAATTAGTAGAGAAATTGCTATCTGTTTCATAATTATAAATTAAATCCTCAAAACTTTTTCAAATACAATAATTTTAATAATATTCAAATTTGAAATATCAAACTTTTTATTTTTTCATAATAAAAATTTTAGTAATACAATTTTTGTATGTCACAAAATTTCAATTTTTTTAGTTTTTCCACATATTCAAACTCCCTGCAAACAATTAGAAGATATCTATCATCCAGATGAAAATAATTTAAGTAACATTTTTTAGTATCATCCATTTATCACTTTTGGGAAATTTATTTTGGCATTAACCCTAAAAGTGGCCGTCTTCACGTTATATCTAAAAGCTGATAACTATAACTTTTACAAAAATTGTCAAATAATCGTCTGTCTTTGTCTTACAAAAAATGCTTAAATAACTACTGTCAAAAGCAATCATGTCATTTTTACAATTTCCATTTTGTTAAAAGATATAATCGTCTCTTCTAACATTTGATTTCGTACTGGTAAGAAGTCTTAAACTGAACTCCAATAAAGACAAATTTCAATTCCTATTCCTATTTTGTTTTATTTCTTTTTATTGCCTAATTGGATTGAAGTTCGTTATACTCAGAGAGTGTACCAGATTGTTGAATCATAGTGGATACCTTAGTGGATATAGCACACAAACAACAACTAAGCAAAAAACAAGCCGAGAAATGTATGGAAGATATATTTTCATCAAAATCAAACACAGCAAACGTTCTACCTAAAAGTGTCCAACAAGATTTATTCCAAAATAATGTTGAAGATATTTTCCAAAACAAATTGGAAGATAATTTTCAAAGATTTTATGAATTTAATGGGACGGATGAAAGTGATGAAGAATTTGTGCTACCCTTAGACAAATTTAAGGGAATTAGAGAAAAGCTATGTTGGTGGTCAATTAATGCTATGAATGATTTATTGGACATTTTAAGAAGTATAGACGTACCCGATCCGAAAGATGTAAGAACTCTAAAGAAAACGCCAAGAGTTGCCTGTGTGATTCTAATGGGAGCTGGGTTATGGGTTAAAGGATGCACTGACAGATTTTATGATATGCAGTGGTAATGATAACGATTTAATTGAATTAGATTTCAATGTAGATGGCTTACCACTAGCTAAGAGCTCTAATAAACAAGTTTGGCCAATATTATGCAGCGTAACTAATGAAAGAGATGTTTTACTTGTTGGTGTCGACGAAGGCAACTCAAAACCAAAATGTGCTAGCGAATACATGTTACCTTTCATTTCTGAAATACACGATTTAATAGAAAATGAATTTTCGTACAATTCCCAGATATACAATGTCAAAATCAGATGTTTCATAATGGATGTTCCCGGAAGGTCGTTTATACCTGGTATTAAGTGACACACAGGATATTATTCTTGTTATAGGTGCACTCAGAAAGGTGAGCATATTAATCACAGACTTGTATTTCCTACTGGTGAAAATGTTTCACTGAGAACAAATGAAGCATTTACATACAGAACTCAGCCATACTATATATTGACATAGTCAATCAGCTCACTTTGATAAATGAATTAGATAAATGGAAAGCAACTGAGTTCCGTCAATTCCTCTTATATACTGGACTTTTGGCGATAAAAGATTTTTTAAAAAACTATCTTTATGAACATTTTTTGAAACTTTCCTTAGCTACAAGAATATTTCTTTACAAGGAATATTGTAGAAATAACAATTAATTGGCAAAAAGTCTTTTGTTCAACTTTGTAGAAGAAACACAAAATTTATACAACGTTTCACTACTGACGTGTAACTTTCATTACGTCTTCATTATTAATAAAGATGCCAAATTATATGGGACGTTAGAAAATATAAGTGCTTTCAAATTTGAAAACTATTTGCAAAAAATTAAAAAAAGTGTAATAATGTGGCTGTACAGCTGTACCACCGCCAAATAGAGAAAAGTTTAAATATAATACCGGAAAAAATTAAATTTAATATATTATTTGGAAGAATTGTGAATGGTTTCATAATAAATGTAAAATTTGATGATATATATATTCCAATTATTGAACCAGATAACTATTGTGCTGTAGAGGAAATGATAATAAAAGTTAAGAAGATATTAAACACAAACAATTATCTTAACTTCGAAAGAGAAATAATAGAAAATGTTCATCCATATTTTAATGTATCCACAAATTCTTCTGCATTCGATATTCTTTGTAAAAATTACTATGAAATTGAAGATAAAATAAAATTTAACTATTTGGAGATCAAACACAAAGTTTTTTGTTTAAAACTCAATGATATATTTTTGTACCCTTCACCAAAGGTGTAAAGGGTATATATAAGTTTGTCATTCCGTTTGTAATTCCCACAATTTTCGTCGGAGAGCAAAAAAGTTTACATTTTCGGGATCATTGTAAGTAATGATGACGATAGGACCATGTCCGTCCGTGTGTCGGTTGAAATGGCGTTTATGAAGCCCACCGGTAACTGACATAAATAATATATATATCAAACGATCGGAAATGCTTTCGAGAATTTTGCTATTGGAATTCAGCAAGATCGGTTCATACAATGCGGAGATATGTTAAAAAAACCGGTTTTTAGAACCGGTTTTCCAGTTTCTGAAGCCTCTGTATACACTAGGGACTTCGTTTTTACTAAGAAGTCTCGGACATTTTTTTTGAATTTTTGTTCTGAAAAAATTAAATAAATCGGTTCAATAATAACTGAGATATCGGACAAAACGCATTTTTTATTTTTTAAAGCCCTGGTTTAAGCTATAGATTTTTATTTTTATATAGATCAGTCATAAATGTTTTTATAAAATTTCGTTTTTTTTTAATAAACCAAATTCGTTCATAATCAACAGAGTTATGGCCCAAAAACAAATCTGTTAAGAATATAAATACACACACAAACATGTATATTAAGCATTGTAATGACTATTAGTGACGTTTTTTGTTTTTTGTATAGACAAGTAGTTTAGTTAGAAACAGCAGTAATATAATGAATAACAGTGTTGTTGTTGTTCTTTGTATATGCAGTCTGTACAAAAATAAATAGATATGGAATTGTTGTTGTTTATTTTTTAAAACTAAAACATATCTGTTAAGAATATACATAAATACATACACAAACTTGTATATTAAGCATTGTAATGACTATTAGTGACGTTTTTGCTTGTAAGACAAGTAGTTTAGTTAGCAACAGAAGTAATATAATGAATAACAGTGTTGTTGTTGTTCTTTGTATATGCAGCTAATTTGTATATACACACATAAAAAAATAAATAAATATGGAATTGTTGTTGTTTATTTTTTAAAAGCAAAGCCTGCTATGATTGTTTTTTTTATATATTCAAATTTTCGTAGTTTGAAAAAAATTTAGATTTATATATGTGAAAATATGAAAGCATACGTTAAGGCGAAAATTTTATTATTTGTCGGTAATATGGTAATATGATGTCGATAAGATAGTAAGATGGTAATATGGTGAAGGGTATCAAAGATTCGGCACAGCCGAATCTTTTTTCATTTTCATTATTTATATCTTATGTACACCAGACTTTAATGCCAAATCAAAATTTTATTTATTAAAAAAAAATAATAATAATAATAATAATAAATAAAAACAATAAAATTTTAAAACCCAAAATCCAAAATATTGAAAATGACTGCTAAATTTACTGCACAACAAGGTAAGATACTTAATTACTTTAAAATCATTAGTTGTTGAAGTACTATTTGGTAATGTTACGAGTGGCGAATAAGGCTACATTGTAATGCATACAGGAAGCTGTAGCTTTAAAAAATAGAGATAAGTTTTTGCTGGGTATTAACATCAAAATGGATGCTATTTTAAAATAATTAGCTGATTTAAAAGAAACTGTGAAAAACAAGACAACTGCAACTGCAAGACTGGCGCATGATATTATAACTTTGAAAAATGAATTTAGGGCAAATAAAAATAGGTTGGAAATAAGAGACAATCTAATTTTACCAACTTTCTCACTAACGTTTGTTGATCAGTGGGATAAATTTGAACAAAATCTCAAATCAAATTCAGAACTGATGGACAATTTGGTAAGTATATTTAATATACAAATTTTTCCCAAAAATGTACTTTTTTAAGAAAATATTTTTAAAAAGAATTGGAAGAGAAGATTTAGCAACCTTCATCAGGTCATCCTTAAAAAAGATTTTAACTGATAGTTTGGCTACTTGTTTCAGTTGGACTGGTAAAGGGAAGCCTTCGGTACAAAATAATTTAATAATATCATCCATTAGAGCCAAATGACCAAAAACATAGCAAATACAGAAACTAATGAAATGTTAATTTAGGTATCTTCCACGTCTTATTCATTGATGCATGCTAAAGACCGAATGGAAAAGAGGATGAAATATAAACAAGCGCGAATGTTATATTCGGTCCGGCCGAATCTATATACCCACCATCAACTTTTTCAAATTTTACGTTATATGGGAGGGGGCAGTAAAGTAGGCGGACCACGCCCATAATTTGTTTCCGAGTTTAAATTGGTCCTTGAACTATTTGAATACAATTTCGTTGATTTTCATCTTATATGGGAGGTGGGCGGTAAAGTGGGAGGACCACGCCCGATTTTATATCGATTCCCGAACTATACGTACAAAATTTCGTTGCCGTACATGCTTTTGTTGAAGAAATATCAGCAGAAAAGTATAAAACGGACACCCTGTGCTTCTAGTTTTTAGCCCAGAACTTTTTTATTTATCAACATATTTTGCCAATTTTTAATTCCAAATAAACCTTATATAATAAAATATATATATAAATATTTGTGCCAAATATCGTCCCCCTACGATGTTCCGTTCGAGCCCTATCCTGCTTTCAACAGACGGACAGACGGACGGACAAAGCTAGATCGACTCAGAATCTAACCAGGACCCAGAAAGTATATACTTTGTGGGGTCTTAGATAATTCCTTCGACATGTTACACACGGAATGACAAAATCAATATACCCCCATCTTTTTGATGGTGGGTATAAAGAAGTCAAGAACTAAATTAATTTAATTCTTTTTATTTATAACTATGTGTTAATTATTTTATTATTTTTGTTCTTTAATTATTAATTAATATGACTTTATTAATCATTTTATTATTTATGTGCATAATTATCATTTAAATATTCAAAATATTTACATATAAGTATGCTAAAATAAAAATCGCATTTAAAATTTTAATTTGATACTTTTATTTTCATTGGAAATTTTTAGGAAAATCATATTTTCATATCTTCCTGCTATCATTTCGGCGAAATCTTCTAATTCTCTTCTAATTGATTATCTGGCGATATTGTGGCTGAAAAACAAATCAAAGTATGGCACCATATATGGATTATTTTTTTTATGCCTTAAATGGTTGACTTTATTTTGCTCATTGACTTCTTTTGTGTTCTATTCTGAAAAAATGCAATACTGTTATTCAGTCAAATGTTCTTTTCTAATAGTACTGCTATTACATTAAAAACAAATGTGGCATTTTTTATTCTCAAATTTAACATGACATCCTTTATTAATAGCAAACGCAAACGAGAAGAATTTATTTTTAATATTTAGTGCTATAGAATGCAAAATATAAATATAAAATATCACCAAAGAACCGCAAAATTCTACAAAAAAATTTCACATAACCTTTTAACGGTATATTTTGTTTGTCAAAGAATCATGATACAGAAGGATTCGTATTATATTAAAGATTTTATATATTTATATATTTAATTTTACAAGTAAATTGAATATTAAAGAATATTAATTTGAAAAAATAAAAATTAGAAGGAAAGGCTTTTTCTATTGTAACCTGTAAAGATAGAAGATTTAACATAACTTAGAGGGTGTCGATTTTTGAGTCAAAAGAAAAAGTGTTATTTTTTAAACTTACCCGTGTTTGTGGAACTCCAAATATAATATTAGCTATTGTGTATAGTTATTCATCAACCGATTTTCTGTCTATCAAATACTTCAAAACGCAGGAGTCACTTTTTGAAAACGGCAACTTTAGCCTTTCAATTTTTGAAAGTGTAGACAGCCTCGCATTCTTCCATAATACCTTGACGTAGAAAAGCTGTTAATATTCCTCTTCAATGGTTTTCTCAACGCATTCGTTTAATTCCTTTATGGCATATTCTTTCTTTGGAGACATAAACTAATCCCATACAGTACCATCGAATGTTTTATCTAAATTTTGCAGGGTTGCTTGCCAAGCGTTTTTGTTAAAGTATTTTCTAAAGATTTGTCTGTCATTTGCTTTATAAGTATGCACATTTAAGCCAATTGGCATAGAAATCACTATAATTGAGACTTTTGCTTTGAAATTTGATTAAAATATTAAAGAATTGAAAACCAATAAAAAATCGTCCACTTTTTTTTTTTTTAAATATTTCATTTACATAAAAAAAACTAATTTGTTCAAATTTCTTTTGTTCAATTAAAAAAATGAATTATTAGATCTGCAATCATCCGAAAAGTGGAACCCTATTGAGTTGGTCATTCTATTTGAGGAATGCACAATTTTTCTAATTCAAATAAATAACGAAAACTATTTGTGGAGTATCTTAAAAATTTCGCTAAATTTCTACATTCTAATATAAATTCCTTAACATTTGCATTTTTATAACATCAATGGAGACTAATTGTTCAGTATGTGCAAAGCATCTGCATATTTTTATATCATCTTAACTAAGATCTGCATCATTTTCCATTTCATTTAAAAGTTTTAGATAATTTTCGTTATATAAAAACGTTTCTTCCTCAAATTTTGAAACACATTGAGATAATAAGGATGTAGTTTTAAGCATGTTGGCACCATTATCTGAAATTATTTACAACATTTGTTTTAAACTTAAGTCATATTTATTTAAGGTTTTCACTATTTCAGTTGCTAAGTTTTTGGATTTTGTTGACTCAAGACCTTTCAGTTCTAGCATCCCTATGATTCTTGAAATTAGGACACTTTTGCAGTCTTGTAGATTTATGACAAATATATTTCTATTCAATCTGGTCGCACTATCAATTTTGATTGAAAACAACTGATTAGGTAATTCCATTTTTATAAAATTTAGAAATTTTGCGACAACATCTGATTAAACATTTATTCGTGGTTATTCTTTCGCATGTTATTGTTTAAAATTTCATATGCTAACCAGTTTTCTATTACTAAACCTATATTTGAAAGTGTTATTTCATACTTATTTATTTCAATTTTAGTTTTTTTTTAACAATTGTAGTATTAAATTTCGTCGCACTTTTTCTAACGATTTGATGCATTCTAGACAAATGCAATTTTAAATTAATTTTTCTTGTATTATTTAATAATTTTTTACACACACTTTGCACACGATCTTATTGTTGGAATCAACGTTATCAAAATATTTTTCAAAATTATCCATTTTTCTTTATTCTCAGTTTTATAAATTATTTTTAAATTGTTTAAAATGTATGTACATATTTTAAATTATATTAACAAACTTACTATTTGAAAAAATTATTTAATATCTTAGTCACGTCTAACTGTCGCAATTTAAGATCTTTTTCAACTGCATACACTAAACGTAACAAATTCTATCTTACGACAGGTGCAAAAGTACTATTGTAGTCAATTCCGTATTCCTGAGAATATCCTTTTTTTACCAAACGGGCTTTACGATTATCTATTTTGCCATTGGGTGTACATTTAGTTTTAAATACCCATTTGCATCCTATTGCTGTTCTACCATTGGGCAAATCTACTAATTCCCAAGTTTTGTTCTTCATTAAGGATCTATATTTCTGCTCAGTTGCATATTTCCATTCCTCTGCATTTTTGGATTTCCTTGTAGGTTTTTGGATCATTTTTGTTACTACAGTCAACACTATTAGCTTCTTCTCTACTTTTGAATAACGACCATGATCTTAAACGTTCTTTAATTGATGTTTCAGGAGTATAATTTTCAATACTAATTTCGCTATCTTCATCATCTGTCAAAATCTGATTAGGATCTACTTGTTCTAATTGACTTTCACTATTGGAATCTACAGGAGTCGATTGATTTTGGACCGGAGATTGAAATTGATTTGTTGACTCGAATACTTCTAAATCACTATGATTTACGTTCTGAGATTTATTTTGTTGTTCAATTTGATTCCAATTGAACTCATAAAATCCAATTTTTTAATCTTCTATCTCAGCTATGTAACTTCAAAATTGTCTTCTATAAATCAAACATCACGACTTTTAATAATTTCACGAGTTCCCCGTTTCCATAAACGATATGCTTTTGCATCTATTAAGTAACCAACTAATACGTATTTAGAGCTTCTAGCCTGCCATTTAGATTTTCCTGACCTTTTGTCTTAAACAAAAGCTTTACTTCCTATTTGTCGTAAATGTTTAATAATAGACTTCTTTTTAGTCCATAACTTCTCAGGAGTTTTATTCCTGTTAAGTTTCGTTGGAGACCTATTTCTTATATACGATGCTGTCAATATTAACTCAGCCCATAAAAATTGTGGCAATTTAGCCTCTATCATCATCGTTCTAGCCATTTCAACTAGTATTCGGCTCATGCGTTCTGCTATACCGTTTTGTTCTGGTGTATACTCAACGATAATCTGATATGTAATACCACAATCTTTCAGAAAATTTTCAAATTCGCGACTTGACAATTCCGCGGCGTTATCTGATCTAACAGATTCGATCTTCCTGCCTGTTTCCAAATCAGCTTGTTTCTTAAAATCTTTAAATACATTTAAATATTCATTCTTCTTTCGTAGAAAACTAACATGTACCTTTCTGGTATAATCATCAATAAACGTAGCAAAATAAATGGACTCTACTCGCATTGGACCACACAAGTCCGTATGTATTAATTGCAATACTTTAGTAGATGATTTTTCGGTTTTCTTTGGAAAAGCTTGTCTAATTTGCTTTCCTTGAATACAACTTATACATTGAATATTCTTCGCAGGGAGCTTTGGTAAACCAGTAACCATTTTATTGGACTGAAGCTTTAATAAATCTACGGGATTCAAATGGCCATAACGTTTATGCCATAACTCTAATACATTTCTAGGTTTTTCAACGACATATGTAGCGACGTTATTGTTCTTTTGAATTGATTCGATACAGTATATACTGTCGTTCTTTTTAGATGATATTAAAATATTACCATTCTTGTACACTACTATTTTGTGTTTATATACTTCAATATTGCAACCATTAGCTGTTGGCTTTCCTATTGCAAATAGATTACTTCTCAAATCTGGTACATACAAAGTTTGTAAAAGATTTACAATACTTATTCACCCATCAATATTAACATTAATCTGAGCTGTGCCAAATCCCTTAATTTGCAAATTTTTAACGTCTGCTAATCTGACATTTGCTCTAAATGTTTCATCTAAGTCTATGAATTGCGACTTTAAGTTTGTCATGTGGGAGGATGCTCTAGTGTCAACTATCCAAATGATCTTCTGATAAACAAAAATATCTATTAGCTTTTATAGTAGATACTGTGAACCCTGATGTTACATATGCTTAATTTGCTTTATTTTCCACAATTATGACAATTAAAAGGAAAACTTTTCATACCTTCTTTTATCCACGTTATTGTAGTTACCGTTACCATTACCGTGCTTCTTCTTGTTAGTATTTGGAAATTTGTACACCTTGAGAGCGTTGTCCTGAACACTTACTTCAGGGTTATCACCAATTTTTGAAAGTCTTCTTTCTTGAGATAACACCAAATCTCATACGATGTCTTAAAATGTTTAACCATTCGTACAATATCCGGCAGAGAACCAAGCCGACCGGCTGAAAATCGGCGTCTAACCACCGCCGCCAGCATGTATCGGCTTAAACGGCTGAGCCGGCTCAAGGTAAGCCACCGATACATTCAGCTGGGTCGAAGATAATAACACTATTTTATATTTTATTTTCTGTATTTTTGGACTTCAGAGCCATTTTTGAGATAAATTTTATTTTTTCTGTTATAACATATTCAAGAATACATATTTTTCGGTGTAATGACCTTTTAGAACATACTTTTTTTTATTTTATATAAATTACTGCCACCTATACAAATGTTTACCGTACTAAAGATTTTTTATTTTTTTTTTTTCTCCCAAAATAACTTGATTTTCTAGGAAAAACAACAAGCCGACATATAAGCCGCCGCCGCCGACCAAAATATGACGTGCAGCCGCCGACAATGTTGCCTCGGCTTGGTTCTCTAATATCCGCTTCTAGACAAATTATGATTCCCCTCTGGCATCTTGATCAAAATCTTCAAATTCTCATTGTTTTTAAATTCATCATACGCCCTTCTTTCTGCAGCTGTAGCATTGCTCTTGATAGTAACTTCTTCCAGTTTAGCTATTTCTCCTTTAACCATCCGCAGTGAAAGGTTTTTGTGCAATACTGTCTCCATTTGTGACAACCATGTGGAAAAATTTTTTCCATATAGCAAAGATATTCTTCCTGATACAATCGCCATTTCTTTTATCTTTTAACGTTTAAGATAATTCTTACAATTATAAATTCTTTAAGAGGTTTGGGTCTGGGCCCATAACCTATTGAAATTATAATTAAAAGTACGCGGAGTTTATAAAAACAATGTTCGTCTTTATTGACTGAATATAAATTATAAAGTGAAGGCCATTTGAAAATATAAAGAAATTCAAAAACTAATTTTTCAATGAACTATTTTACATTTCAATAAATATATAAGTACAATACGATAAAGTGTATTTCCAATACATTTCACGACATAATTTACATGATTCAGTTTAAAAACTATTGCATATTAACATCAATTTGATGCCATACCAGTTAATTGATTTAGAAAAATAGAATACTAAAATATGCTTTTGTATATATTTGGAAAACATGCAATATTTACATTAAAATATCTCAAATTTTCGAGACGAACACATATACTATCCAAAATTTCGCTTATTCTTCAACCAATTTATATTTTTTCATATAAACATTTTATTTTTTTGGAATTATTTTTAAAATATGAGTAGGTTTACATATTTAGTTAAAAAAAATTATTGTGTTACTTTAATTATGGTTTATGAATTAACAATTATCAAAAATGCATCTAAAAATTGCATTTTTATTTTGAAAATATTTTGGAACGAAAAGAATATTTTGGAAATGCTGACTGAATTACTCAAAAAGAATACAATAACCTATGAATGCTTTTTAAATTACAGAAATCCATCAATAACTTAAAAAAGATATGAATATTTAAAATTGCCTTTTTCTTTATTTTGTTAAGAAGAAAATTTATTTTTATATGAAAAATTTTTATAAATTGGATTTTGCATAGTAGATTTTCGCGTCCAAAAATTTTACAATCTAATTTCAATGTAAAAATTTCACTCTTTTCAATTATGTTAAAAATTAAAAAACTTTAAATAGCATATTTAACGAAAAATGCATTTAAAAAATACAATTAGGTTAGGTTCAATGGGCAGCTGTCCGGGTAATGCAGGACAGCTCACTTGGGTCCAAATTGGTCCCATTGTGATACCCTGAGGGATCATGTGATATTATATCACATATCCAGATCTACGTTCGATTGGAACCAGCCTGACGCATGTATAAAGGAGTTGATCTTCCTGATGTCAATATCAGAGAGATCTGATAACACATGCATAAACGGACTACCGAGTTTGGCAGTCCTGACAGAGTTGGACAGTGACATAGGAAATGTTCCACTGTCTCTTCCTCTTCCACATCATTGCAACTTCTACAGAAGTCGTTAAAAGGGAGCCCTAATCTCCTAGCATGCGCACCAGCAATCCAGTGCCCTGTGACGACAGATACGAAAATACGTAGCCTGTGCCTAGGTAGTCCCAGGATGAGATTCGTTCGAGAACTATCATATTGGGGCCATAATTGCCTCGAGGTTGAACATGTGGATATGTTGGTCCATATATTCTGTGCAATTCTCGATAAGTTTCGCAGGATTATCAATCTGCAGGATGATAGCAAAATACAATTGCATTAAATACATTTTTAAAAAATCTCTTATTTTTAAAATGTTCGTATTAAGGCCGACATATGCGAAATTCAAAGGCCGTTTAAATCATTAAAACTCAGAGAGATATTGCTATTTAAAGTTACATACTTATGAATTTTTTTTTTTTTTTTTTTTTTGGTGAAATAAAATCAAATTTCGTCTCTCTCATCTTCCCACTTGCATAATTTTTAAAGAAAACGAGTGCAATTAAGCATCTTCCGCCAACATTTTGTGATAATTATCACAAAATATCAGGTACGCGAACAGCTATTATTGTAAACTTTTCATTGAGGGGTTAAAAACAGTAAAATTATTGCTATTGGATATTAAAATTATGTGAATATTAAATTTCGCATTTTTTTTATATTCCCGGGAATTTCCGAAGAAAATTTGCCGGGAAAACCCAAGAATTCACAGACCCCAAACCTGAAATGTTTGTCATACCATAAACCATATAAAAAGTAGCAACAACAATCAAAATGGTGTCTTTTACTACGCAACGTCAGAACAAAGTTGTCAGAGCTGGAGCGCTGACAATTTTGTTTTACCGCTGCAATATGTAACGAACCACCATTTATTCCTCCATTCACATGAGAACTATGCTACCTTATTCCGGCCGTGCTCAGGGATAATGGGCTGGTTCTTGTCCTCATAAGTGAAGTGGTATATAGTTTCGTACGAGAAATTCTACAATTCGGTAGCAAAATCCCTATATCGACCAAAAAAAAAAATAATAATAAAAAAATTGATTTAATTGACGAAACCCTGTAAAGGTGGTATAGATGGTAATACCACTATTATATCTTTCACCCTCCCTGCCATGCTAACTTTCGTCCGAACCTTAGTTAGCCCGAAATGTAATACTTAACCCGTTTTAGACCAAACTTTTCGTGGAATTAAATATAAAATATTTAGTTAATCATGTTAACAATAATTTTATTTAATAGAAAAGAAAAAAAATTAATAGTTATATTTGAGTTTTTTAATAAAGGAATCATTATGAGAATTTAAATAAAAAAATAATAATATTTAAAAGTGGTAATTTGAAGTATTAGTGTGATTTTAATATATTTAAAAGAAATTTCAAATAGTGCCATTGATAATAAAAAAAAAAAAAAAACATATTAAAGAAGAAATTAAAAATTAAAATGTTAACTAGATACTCTAATAATTTTTCAATGGCATATTAAAAAAATATGTATTACAATTTTATTTAAATTGTTGTTTAAAGTGTTTTAGTTTAATTTATATAATTATCAGTTTTTTATGTATGCATGTAAGTGAAAATTTAATTTAGTTTATTTGTAATATAAATGCTTATATTTTAGAAACACTCACCAATAAAATACTTTTGATGACACAGGCCTGTAGTCCAGATTTCTGATTTTTAATGGAGTTTTCTTTACATTTTCAAAGCTTGATAAAATTTTCACTTATAAAATGTATGATAATTTAATTTAATAGTATGTTGTAAAGTTTTGGTTATTGAAAATTTAATAAAATTAATTGAAAAAAAAAAAAAAAAACAATTTTAAATAACAAACATCATGAAATTAGATGTCTTAGCTCTTTGAAGTTTTATGTATAAACGTAGAATGAAAATGAATGTCAGGTTCTTATATTTTGTTTTTGCCGTTTAATATATTTCCACACGGATTCTTTCGTATATTTGTTCTCGACGTTTAAAATGTTTCCACGCGGATTCTTTCGTATATTTGCCTTCTTTCTGACAAATGAATTGAATCCATGTAAAGATATTATTCTGATCCTGATCTGTATCCGTTTTATATTTTTAAAATTTTGTGTTTAGGTCCAGATTGTTGTTTTATTTATTTCAAAATCTCGTGGTTCAAGAAAGTTTTTCAACAAATAGAAAAACAAATTTGCTTCATTCCACAACAGAAATGTATCCTAAAAATTTAAATTATCTTTCTTATTTATTTGAAACTAAAAAAAAATACTAAAATTCTCACCTTTCAAAAGATTTTTCTCACTTAAAGAAAAAAAATACATATTTTTGCCAAAAAAAAAAAAAAAAAAGACTCCAAAATTTTGAATATGAACTACAATCTTGCCACAAACACTATTTGTTAAAATGTTTAAACTTTCGTTGTTCTCGTTCCAAATTTCAAATTCGAATGAAAAAATTTTCACTTCAAATGAAAATTAATTTACAAATTTTCAAAATAGTACTATTTGAAAAAAAATGTTCATATATATATATATATAAAAAACATTTATATCGTAAAACGACCTCACAAATAATACTGACAAATTCAATCTACATTAGACAATTAAACGTAAGGTCCAGATGCTGAACACTGTGATAACTGTGTTCTTGTGCATACGAAATGAAAACCGTTGTATTGCACCCAATGATACCATACGTGTTGGAGGCTGTAAAACGATCCCTTGCGAACATAAGTTTAGATAGAAATATTGAAAGATGTCTACCGTAAAACGATAATTGCCCCGATGGTTACTACTGGGAATATGAAACCCTAGAGAACAAGACCAACAAAAGTTAAAAAGAATATACACAATTTAATTAATGATCAAAAGATTACCCACATTTAATATATTTGTTATATTGTATTTAATATTTCTGAATTTATATTTTTTCAATAAATATTTTAGTTAAAATTTTTTAAATTTTATTGTATTTTATTTTGTTGCCTATGGTTCTGAATCAGTTAATTTCATGATGGATTCAATAACTACATTAATTAATTTTAAGTAAAATTGCAAACATAAAAATACTTGATTTGATTAAAAAAATTAATTAAAGTTTGTTTAAAAATCGATCATTTTTACGTAATTCATATTATCATTTTGGTGATTGGAGCAAAATCAAACAAAATTTTAATTGATAAAAGCAATTTCATAATTGAAATCGTTTTTTATTTTTTTCTGTGTACAAACAAACAAATATGTCTTGTTTTATTTAAAAAAATTTATCTATATGATTAAAGAATAAAAATTTTAATTTTTGACATTTTCGAAATTTTACGTTTTTTTTTTTTTTTAAATTAGGTATAAAATTTATTTATTTCAGAAAATATACTTAATATCTCTATAACTGTTGACCGAATTAAAAAGTATGACTTGAAGGCAATTTTAATTAGATTTTTTTTAATAAAATATATGGTGCAACTTGTTTAATTTTGCAAATCGCAAGAACTTGAGTCAATTGAAAAATAGTAGATTAGAGGCTTAAGTATACAAATAATTTTTCCTGGTACCTATTCTGTGACTTCAAATGTTTACTTATTAAAATTATTATGGTATGTAACTGTTTTTATGCACACTTTCTATTCAAATCTACTTTACAGTACAGGATATATTGTGCAGAATACTTACACTGTACAAGTATTTGTAAAATGTTGTTTTGTCATTTATTTTCCGTTTTTTGTTGTTGTTTTGGTATGAATAATAAAAGTAAGAAGTAAAACAAAATGAAAACTCTTGATGTCATTAATAAAATTATCACTACGACGGTACAAACACCAATTAAGCAACCTGCCAACGTACTCGTATTCAACACTTGACACCACCATCACCTTCCACCACCACAAATGTTGCCATAATAACCTTGCAACTCCACATAGTGCTACAAAACTTTAAACATACATACATATATTTGTAATATAAATAAATACAAGTGTATAAGTATGCGGGGACAATAAGTATTTTATATACTTATATGTATATTAGACTGCACCAAAATTTAGCAACTTTGGAATTTGACCGTAATTCCCCTCGAATCGTTCTTTAGGTTGCAAAAACGTGCTGTGTGAAATAAGGAGTGAGATCGAAAAAATCTTAACACACATTTTGCCTCATAACTTTTTTCGGAATCAATATTCAAAATTTTTTTTGATCTAGTTATCATGGAAAAATACTTCAGTTATTATTTTTAATAACAACCATGTTAATTTGTCCTTATTTTCATCAAAATAAGTGACAAAAAAGATTTACGTCGTACAAGTTATTAAGAAATTTCAAAAAATCCAAATTGGTCTTACAAATAATTGGCCACAGAACTAAATGTCGTCCGTAAAACCGTTTCTAATGTTATTAAACAGTATCAGGAGAATTTGACTATTGATGTGAAACCCAGTTCGGTAAGAAAAAAGGACCACATGATATTGGGAAGGCCAGAAAGGAACTCCAAACACATCTGGTAGAAAATCAACTCAGTTTTCTCAGTGCTTCGACTATTTGGTGCGAAAATTTAAAACTAATGGGAAAGTTGATAACATATAAAGTTCAAAAAATTCCAAACTGGAATTCTGCAAAAAAAATTACAAGCCAAAAATAGGACTCGGAATTTAAAACCAAATTTCATACAAAAATACTCAAGCTCTATAATTGACAAAGAAACGTAGGTGCTGGCAGAATCTTCGCAGCTTGTGTCTCAAAAATTTTTATTGCTAATGCTCCAAGCAATGTTGTAGATAAGTTTAAGACCCAAAAGCAGCAAAAATTTCTTACAAAATTCATAGTATGACAAGCTTTTTGCAGTTGCGGCAAAACAGGAAAATCATTTGTTACATTCGGCTCTATAAATACCAAAATGTACATCAAAGAATATTTGCAAAAAAGACTTCTTCTTTTCTTAAGAAAGCACAACGTGTCCACATATTTTTGGACCTATTTGGTATCATGTCACTACGGTAAGAAAGCTCTGGAGTGGTACCAAATCAATAACATAGTTTTAGTACCAAGAGAGGTCAATTTTCAAAATTGTCCATAGCTTAGACCAGTGGAGAGATATTGAGCTCTTGTGAAAAGTGAATTCAAGAGCACAAAAAAAGTGTCCCAAAATACCGAAGATTTTAACAGAAGATGTGCACACTGTTCCAAAAATGTGACTGAAGCAACTATCAAATCTCCAAAGAAAGGGTTTTCAAAAATGGTCCACAATTTTATAATTAGTGTTTAGAACCATAAAAATTATGTATTTCTGTAATCTGTGCTAAATTATCAAATGATTAAAAAAATAATGAAAACTCTAAGATCAACCGTTTCCAAGTTATTGAATATTATGTATGTTAAGAATTTTTCGATCTCACTCCTTAGTAAATTCGGATATCGATAACCCGTGCCGCATCGAACCTGAAGTTTGTAGTGTGCATTTACATATATGGGAAAACGTGGACCCTTTTACCGTTTTTGCTATTAAATACTTTCTTTTGCAACTAAATGTTAAAAAATCGTAATTTACACATAATTATCTATTAAATAAGGTATAAAAAGAGAAAATCGGTTACCAAATGTTTAAGTTATTATGAATTACCCAGAAAATTATAGTGTTTTATAACACTTGTGTAAGGAGTGTACAACGAAATTTGTATTTTTTAATGAAATTTTTTTTTAATTTTTTAAGACTGTTTCAAAACTCCATTTTCAAACTTTAGAAAAATTTTTAAACAAATTCCAAATTTACAAGTTTATAGTCAACACTATCTATATATATATAAAAATTAATGTGTGTTTGTATGTATGTTTGTTTGAAGTCTATAGCCGCCTAAGCGGCTAAACCGATTTTCTTGAAATTTTTACAGTTTGTTCCTATATGCCTGGGAGGAAAAATAGGCTACTTTTTATTTTGAAATTCTATGTGGGTGAGGTGGCACGCCCACTTACTAAATAACTATTAAAAGTAGTATATCTCGTAAATTGGTAATACTAGAGTCCTCAAATTTTGCACGAACAATTTTGACACCTATATAAACATTCTGGAAAAAAATAGGCGAACTAGCAATAGGGGGTGTGGCACATCCCACGCCTAATATTGCTTGCCAATACCAAATGCCGTAAATTTAGGAAATTATTACAGTTACATTTCCCAAATTTTGTACAATAAACTTAAGTGTCAATGTGAACATTTTGTGCAAAAATGGGCGGAAAAGAAATAGTGGGCGTGTCATCTCTCATATAAAGTTAATACCAAAATTTTTATATCTGGGAAACTATAAAAGTTAGAGAGCTCAAATTGTGTACGACTAGCATTAGCTTCAATATGAATATTTTGGACAAAAATTGGTACACTAGCAATAGTGTGCGTGGCACCTCCTATATAAAGAAAATATTAAATTATCATATCTGAGAAAATATAACAGTTAGGGTTCTAAAATTTTGTCGGAGCCACTTTGGTATCAATATTAATATTTAAGAAAAATATGGGCGGACTAGAAGTAGGAGGCATGGTACCTCCCATATGAATTAAATGCAAAAATTCGTATATCTGGAGTTGGAATGCTAAAAATTTGCACAAACAATTTTGACATCCATGAAAACATTTGTCTAATAAATTAGCGGATTATGGGGTATGGTCCCTCCCATAAAAATTAAATACAAAAATTAGTATATCTGGGAAACTATTAGAGCTTGAATTTTCAAATTTATCTATCTATCTATCTATCTATCTATCTGTCTATATATATATATATATATATATATATATATATATATATATATATATATATATATATATATATATATATATATATATATATATATATATATATATCTAATTTATATATCTAATTTTTAAGAAAAATGTTTTATTTTAATTACTAAATAAATATATTTTTAAAATCCTTTAATTACTATGTATTTCATTTCGGGGGGTGGCGAAGCACACCGGGTATTAGCTAGTTTATGAATAAAAATGATACGACAGTTTGCTTTGAAGAAAAATAGTTAAACAAATTTCTGGATTTTGGCAAGAAATTTGTTGCTGTATATTTTCAAAAAAAGAGAATCAATAAGTTTGGAATAGATATTGAATGTTTTTACTAGTCGTAGACTTATGGGGATATAAAAGAAACAGTAACATTATAATTCACTTTATTTAGGTAGGTAAGCTTTTTTAATATGGTCATTGTCTTCGGTGTTGCAATTTTTTTTTGACAATATAGAAAAGTTACAGACGATGTCCAATAAATCGACATTGCTGTTGTATTCTACACTAGTCTCAACAATATTAACAATACAAAAATATTATGACAAATATAATTGATACTTTAAAAACTGTAGGGACATTTGAGTAAAAATATAAAATGTCGGATTTATATACATTAATATTCGACTGATCCAAGAAAAACTTTCGTATTTCGACCATAATATTCACGTAACACGTTTCCTTACAAAATTTTGCAATTATGAGTTTTTTTTGTGCAAAGTAATAGTAATTTTAAGAAATAAATTGAAGAAATATTTTTAATATTTTTTTTAAATGGTGCCCATTTTGTCTCAGAACAATTATATATAAACTTATAGCAATTTTTATCAAACGTAATAATAATTTTTATATTAGAAGAAGAAAGAAATTTAAAGGGTAGAATTTTTTCAAAACTGCAACCTGCATTTGCATTTTGCACGCATTTGTAAATGATATTATTTTTAAATTAACACATTTATAGAGGACATATTCATAATTACGAAAAATCACCCTCAACCAATGTTTATTATGACACTTTCTGGTATGAAAATCTATTCATTATATGATCAAATTCTGGACAAAATCTGTCACATTCAAAATAAAAATAGTTTTAACTTTGGCTTGGGTAGGATTCTGGTCTAGATTAAAATGGCCTTCGGCCGGCTGTTAAAAATTTCAGAAATTACGAAAAATCACCGCAAAATTTTGAGTAATGTTTCATATGAAGTATTTCCAACGCAAACTATACAAAGCAAAAACTTTGGTTGCCGTCAGGTAATGAGTTAAGAAACTAATATATTTAATATATCTAATATATTTACACTACTTACACATTAGCTAAATAACCCATTATTTTAACACGATAATAACATTAGAAGCAACTACTTGCCTCATGTCATTACAAGGGATAATTACTTTTAAGTTTTTCAATAATTCATTGATTTTAAAGTATTACTGAAGTCATTATAAGTTAAAACAAGAGGATCTAAACGCATTAAATAATTCCAGCATAAAACAAATTAGAGTGCTATATTCGGCTGTGCCGAATCTTAATACTCTTCACCCAAGTTGGGATGTTATATAAAAATTACTATATTTTAAAATTAATTTAAAAAAATGAAGACAACATTGAGTTAAAAAAGGTTATTTCAAAAATATATAGACCGATTAAATTGGCTTAAAAATTCGAAAAAATATTTGTTACAGATCTGGACCGTTTGAGATTATTCCTTCAGAATAAAAAATAAAAAATCTGAATTTTCTCTGAAAAAAATGATGTCCCTAGCTAATGCAGGTGCTTCAAAAAGTCGAAAAACCACACAGAAAAAATTAAGTTTCAAATTCTATTACTAAATTCCAGAAACCGGATTTTAATTTAATCGTCATCGAAGTGCAGGCAGTAAGGCAAACCATATGACGTAATAGTGTGTCCCTTGAAAGCTGAATTTGGATAAATTGATGAATATATTATAAATCAATGTGAACAATTTTGTTCCGATTTTAGCAAAATTTTAAAATATATAAAACCTTTCTATGTTTTAAAACTTACGTATAAAAATTGTGGTTGTCTTTAATGCATTTGCATTTGTAAATTAATTTGGAAATTTATTCTCCAACTATTAAAAATTATTTTGAAGTGGTGAATGAAAATTTGTTTAATATAATACAAACATTAATTTAAATTAAATTTTATCCTCCCAACCTATGCTGGTAAAAGTATAAAAATATTACTGATCTCAATATACTGCACAGTGGGGCAGAATCGAAATTTTTTGGAAATAAGTCTGTTTCCCAAAAAAACGCCGAGAATCCCAAAAATGGGTTTTTTTCACATTTTGGGCTATAAAATCCTCATTTTTTCGAAGTCCCGTAGATTTTGATTGAAAACTTTTAACAACAATTGCAGATTCTTAAACTGCATTCCGCTTGCCGATTCGTGCTTTGGGATTTGAGAAAATATAGACTAAATTCAAAACTTTCATATAAAATGGGTCGAATTCGGGAGGGTGTGTACCTTGTCATTGGGCTTGTTTTTTATTTTAGAGTCTTCTCTATGAAGATACCTTTCAGAAAAGTTTAAAATTGTTATATGTTTTTAAAGAAAATTTTATTTTAGAGAAAAAAGATTGAAGATACTTTTTCGGTCGAAAAAACACAAAAAGTCGTCATTTTTTTTTTTTATTCAATAGATAATTTTGTTATTTACTTAGCGAAAGAAAAAATAAATGAAATCGTTCGGAAACTATATGACAAAAACTGGACCAAGAACATGCAAAATTGAGGTACTTAAAAATTCAAATGCAAATAACTCAAAAACAATAAGGGGTAAATAAGACATTCAAGCATGTTTTTTTGTAGGTCTTATCAGTGCCTACAATAATGTATAAAGTGTATAAAAATATTTGAAATTGGACGAGAAACAAAAATTTGGCAAGCGATTAAAAAATTTGCATGTCAGAGGTACCCAACTTTGAGCCCCTTTAGCTCCGCTCATGAGGGGTCTGGTCGGTCCCCCTTCCAAACTTAACATTGTACACTCCTATGCTATGCCTATACCAAATTTCATGCAAATGCATACAGCCGATCAGAAGTTACAGATTTATTTCCAAAAAATTTCGATTCTGCCCCACTGTGCATTGTAATCTCTAACGATTTCCAGTCATTATGACTATATTAGTGGCATTTCTTTGATCTGCATATGATGACAAATAACTTAATGCATAAAAACGTGCAAAGTGCGCATTATCCACAAAAGAGAATTTGCTCCTTTTAAATAAATTTAAATAAGTCGAATATTTTTGATAAAATCTTACAAAATAATAAAACTTACCTCCGAATGCCTTAAATTATTTATTTATTGAATAATTACAATACAATTACAAATTACGTATATTATAATTCTAACCGAGCGGAGTAACAAAGACTATTGCTAGTTGTAGTGAAACAGACCAGAATCTCTGGTGAAAATCGAATCCACAACCCCAGGCAGACATACTAACTCACTACCAAGTAGGCCATCGGGTTACCCTGCCTTAAATTATAAAAATAAAAAAAAAATAATAATAATAATTTATTTTATTTTGAGACATTTTCAAAACTGTGCCTTTTTTTGTTCTCAAATTATTCAAAACCAGGGTTTGATTTTACTACTATATTTATTACATTTTGCAATAAATATCTGCTGTTAGCAAAAAAAAAAAAAAATACTAAAAATATTTTTACCGTTTCATTTTTGTCTACTATATTAACTAAAATTATTTTTCTATTTGCAGTATTTATTTGTAGCATTTATTTACAATTTCTTGTTTTAGTCTCGTACACATAAAGCCCAAATTACAATAGCGCGTAGTCAGCAACAGTATCAGCAAAAATTATCAGCACAACATGTTGCTGCCGTTATAATTACAATTCAGCATAGGCAGCCACAATTTACAACCACCATCTAGCTTTGTTCTACTTATGAATTTAGAAACAGGGCTAAATGAAACAGCACTGCAAACTGCTGCTGACTAAATGTAATCAACACCATAACAAACAGTGCATTCAGTGGCAGCACAAACTGCTGCTGACTACGCGCTATTGTAATTTGGGCTTAACTTTGTCGTACACATATAGCAGTGCTATAATAGCACACGAACAATTTTTCTTCTTGTGCTGCAAAAAATGTTTAGCAAAATTTCTTTGTTTTGATTTTGCAACTATAGTTTTTTTAGTATTTTTATTTAAGCAATTTTGATGCTACTAAAATTTCTTTTATGAAGAGATCTACAAAAAACATCGTCGCATATGTAGGTTATCTCTTTTAGTTTAAGAGATATTTGGCTTCAAACATTAAAATGTTTATTTTTGGACCTATCTTGGTAAGTTTTTTCGCTATAGTGGGTCCAAATTTCACTCGATTTTTTATTTTATTAACAACAAATAAAAAAATTGTGTTAAACATTTTTTTTGACAAAATCTTTACGGAATCAAAAGTTATAAGCATTTGAATTTTGAAAAAAATTCGATTTTTTGGCGTTTTTTTGCGAAAAAAGTAGTTACGTTCTTTTTGAGTTATAAAAAAAATTTCTTAAGTAACATATGAGTCATTCCATTTAAAACCAACCAGCTGATTTTTTCACCTCTTCCGAATTTGATAATATTTGGTACAATTATTATTATTGTCAAAACTAAGACTTATTCAAAATTTCAGATAATTTCCTTTAAGTGGTTCGCGAAATATCGCGGTTGGAAAGTGCAAAATAGCTCAAAATGTGTACAAAGTTGCATGCACAAAATTACAAACATCTTTCGAAGTATTTATTATATAAGATTTATTGAGATGTCATATTAAAGGTATTAAAATTACCTTTAATATGACGTATAACATGACTTTTTTCTCAACATCAAAATGGTCTATATCTCGCGATTTTTCGTTCACGGGTAAATATCTCGAAAAGTGGTATTTTTAAAAATTTTTAAAAAATATATGTTAATGATGAAAATGTTTTCTATAACCATGGAAAGTGGCATTCTGGGACTCGCAATATTTTAGGAGTTATTACAACAAATGTCATAATAAATACGAAATATTTATTTCAATTTGTATTGTTTTGTTTATAATAAAATAGAAAAATCGACAATTTCTTCCAAAAATCATCCGAATATAATAAAATTTGGCAAGAATATTAATTTTGATGCTGGTAAGGCAAATACCGAGTTTAAGTCTGATTACTGCTATAGTTCGCGATTTATAATATCTCAAAAATGAGGAAAATTGTGTTTTTAAAAATACAATGAACGTTACAGCGTTCTTTAAGGCAAATATTTAAAGGTAATGAAATTACCTTTAAAATGATACCTGAAACATGTTTTTATGTTGAATTTTATTGGTGGATAATTCGCGAATTAAATTTCGCGATCGCGTATTTCAAAAAGGCTATTTCAATATTTTTAAATTCGTGAAAAATATATATGTAGAGGATGGAACCATTTTGAATATTCTCTGTAAGTATCGTGATGGAGCTCTTAATAGATCTTCAGAGTTATTATTGTTTAGGGGTGCACAATAAAATTTTTAATTTTTTGATAAATCTATCTATCTACATAGTATATAAAAGAGTAACGTGACTGACTGACTGACTGACTGATTCATCATCCCACAGTCCAAACGGCTGAAGCTAGAGAGACGAAATTTGGAACGTAGGTAGGTCTCCCTCCATATAGATCCACTAAGACGGGATTTTTAGAAATTCGAATGTTTAGGGGGTAAAAAAGGGTAAAATCGGTAACCTTATAACTCGCAAACTAATAATAATACAAAAAAGTTTAATAGTTATCGTTAATCGTTTAAAAAATAATTGGACAGGTGTCTGGTACTTTTTTGAAAATCGGCCGTTTTAGGGAGAAAACGGGTAAAATCTGTATTTTGGTACTTTTTTGGCACCATATGTATCTTTGAAACCAATCAACATACAGATAAAATTTATGTCGTATTCATAACTTATCAAAAAAATGAGAAATACAAATTTGGTACTTTTTAGAAATTCAAACGTTTAAGGGGTAAAAATCGTACCTATTTTTGGTACTTTTTTCAGAAAACATTTTTTTATATTTATTGAAATATTCATATGAGCATTTTAATATGGGATACCACTACAATTTAGAAATTTATTGGAATACAATTTTTAATACTTCGATGGGTCAAAAAGTACCAAAAAAAGGGGTAAAGGCGGGAAATTAAATTTTATTCAAACTTAATAATGAATTTTCAATTACATTAAACATAGAAACATGAAATTAAGAAAATGTAGATAAGAATTCACAGGAGTGGAATTTGTGGTACTTAAAGATACATGGTCCCCTGGGTAAGAATTCAAGAGGATGGACTTTGTGGTACTTTTTTCTACTTCTATTGGTACTTTTTTGCATTCTCTGTAATATTTAACCTAGAAACACGAAATTAAATACGCATGGTCCGATGTTGGAAAGAATTCACAAGGGGGGACTTTGTGGTACTTTTTCGTTCTTCTAATGGTACTTTTTGAATTTTTTATAATATTTAAACTAGAAACATGGAATTAAAGATATGTAGTCCTAAGTGAGTGAGAATTCATAAGAAGGGATTTTGTGGTACTTTTTCGTTCCTCTAATGGTACTTTTCGAATTTTCTATAATTATGAATCCAGAAACATGGTATTAAGGAAATGTGATGTTAAGTGAATGAGAATCTATAAGAGGGGACTTTGTGGTACTTTTTTGTTCTTTTAATGGTACTTTTTGAATTTTCTATAGTTATGAACTTAGAAACATGAAATTAAGGACATGTGGTCCTAAATGAATTGGAATCCATAAGATTGGACTTTGTGGTACTTTTTTGTTATTCCAATGGTACTTTTTGAATTCTCGATAATATTTAACCTATAAACATGAAATTAAAGATTTATGGTCCCAAATGAATGAAGATCCACCATGTTTGATTTGTGGTATTTTTTTTTTTGTTCTTCTAATGGTACTTTTTGAATTTTCTATAATTATGAATCCAGAAACATGGTATTAAGGAAATGTGATGTTAAGTGAATGAGAATCTATAAGAGGGGACTTTGTGGTACTTTTTTGTTCTTTTAATGGTACTTTTTGAATTTTCTATAGTTATGAACTTAGAAACATGAAATTAAGGACATGTGGTCCTAAATGAATAAGAATCCATAAGATTGGACTTTGTGGTACTTTTTTAATTCTCTATAATATTTAACCTATAAACATGAAATTAAAGATTTATGGTCCTAAATTAATGAGAATCCACCATGTTTGATTTGTGGTACTTTTTTTTGTTTTTGTTCTTCTAATGGTACTTTTTGAATTTTCTATACACACAGAAAAAAGATTAGTTGGAAAATTGTCACACATAACGATATTTGATTAAAAATATTAAAATTTTATTAGAATCATTAAATTTTTATTAGCTCCACATATTATCTATTATGGTATCTATAAAAGCATAATTATATTTAAAACTAAGTTCTTACAACGTATGATTCAGTTATCGTAATCAATTTTAGATGGTTAAAATATATTTTAAAAATTCATTAGATGTAATCGAATCAATTTCATATCCCTAAACGAAGTATTGGTATTTGTAATTAAAACATTGTTTGTATTGTGATAATTTAAATAATAACTGTTTGTTAGTTACAATAATCAATAAAATTAAATACTAATAATAAAAAGAAAATTAATTCATAATTTACAAAAGAAAAAAAATATATATGTTGATCAAATAATTTCTAAAATATAAGTATTTGACATATGTTTTTGAAAAATATTAAATAAAAATATTAAAAAAAATATAAAACAGAAGAACTTAAATAATTTCTCAAGGAAAAAGATTGGTAAGAGCTTTTTATTTGAAGAAATTTAAAGTAATTTATATTTATATCCTTAGATAATTTCGAACTAAACATGATTGGACCCTGGTGGTTACTTCTAACATCAATTATTCTTTTAAGAAACATTTTTAAGAAGGAAAATGAAGAAATAGTAAGGATTGTTAATTTTAGGCGACGGAGGAGTTAAAGAAATTAAAAGAGATCTTCGAAAAATATGCAAAAAACTAAATTACATTTACGTAAGTATTTTAAAATATGTGAATGTGCACACTAACTCTAAAACTGTTTCTTTTTACAGATATTGCTGGAACAATTAAAAGCAAAATCTACGACATCAAACTCACTTCATCCCCCTCAATGTCAATAGACTACGATCAACTATAGATGGTGCCATTAAAATTTAACATTTTCAAATATTACGGCGTAAAAACCGTTTGCAAAACCCCTCATTACAGTAAGTACATCATATACTATTTTAACGCATAATAGTACGTTTCAATTTCACATTTTGCTCTGGAATATTAAAGTTCATATATTTCTCTTCTCTCAGCGCAAATTCTAAATATTTTTCAAAATTATCTGTATCAAAATTAACATAAACAGAAATTGTAGACTTATAATGATTTCTATGCGTACGATGTTTGTGGTTGCCAAAGACATTTCTGCTTAGTCTTGTGACCCTAATGCCTTTCAAGATTTTATGTCATTCGTTTTTTCTTTTTGGTAAGAATTATGTTTCACAGCATTACAATAATATTGCTTAACATTGCTATATATAAACTTTTTGCAGGTTTGGCTACAATTCCCCTTCAATAACATTATCAATCTAAAAGACAAAATAGCTCTTAATCAGTGTACAAGTCAACAAATTAATATAATATTGCAAACAAATTTATCAATTAATGTCAGTATTTATATATGTTCAATATTTATAAGAATTTTTGTAAATAAAAGTATAATATGAAATAATTTTTAATATGATTTTATTATTTAGAGTAGCCTAATGTATAAATGTATATTTTGAGGTTGTGCTAACCGAATTAATTTTTTCCATGCAGTTGTGAACATCGATATGTATATTTATTCCAATCGAATTAGAAGATAGTACATGCAACCGACCAAATTCGATTGGCAATAAATTCGGTTGCAACAACGAAACTGTTTTCTCTGTGTAATTATGAATCCAGAAACATGATATTAAGGACATATGTTTTCTTTTTTTTGTTTTTAATTTTCTAAAATATTTAACCTAGAAACGTGAAGTAAATGTGAATCCATTTGTGGTACTTTTTTGTTCTTCTAATGGTACTTTTTGAATTTTCTATAATTATGAACCTAGAAACATAAAATTAAGGACATATGTTTTTTTTTAATTTTCTGTAATATTTAACCTAGAAACATGAAGTTAAAGTTATGTGGCCCTAAGTTAGTGAGTATCCATAAGAAGGGATTTTGTAGTACTTTTTCGATCTTCTAACAATACTTTTTGAATGTTCTTTAATATACATCCTGGAAACATAAAATTGAAGATGTAAGGTCCTAAGTGAATCAGAATCCTTAAAAGTGATTTTGTGGTTTTTAATTCCTTATTCTAAAATACTTTTTCGTTATTCTAATATTTATTTTTCGTTATTCTAATATTAAAAATCTAATATTAAAGAGATATTGTTATTTATGAATTAGAATACTCAGCTCTATTAGTCACATTCCGCTATACTAAAAAATAATAATAGGAATACTTTGGTAGTTTTTTAACTTTCGAATGTTAAAGATGTAAAAAATTGTTACTTTGCTGGCACCCTATCATACATGCTTTTTGTACTTTTCGAAAATTTTATTTTAAATTTATTTTATAGTATTGTTTAAAAAAAAAAAAAAAAAAATCCGCTAACGAAGTAGCGGGTTAACAGCTCGTGCTTAAATAAAAGGCTATTTTCAATATAATTTGAAGCATAATTACTGAAAAATATGTTTGTTTCCGCAGTATAATCCAAATACCATTTGTACGTGCGGGATAAAAAAGTACTTTATTCAAAACAAATGTTACTTTTTCACAAAGAAATTTAGTCAGTGCCTTCAGAGAAGATTCTTTTCTAGCCCAATCCTGAATCTCACCATTACAACAAAGAAATGATACTGCTTTGGGCACAAAGGAGACCAATTCACTAAATTGTTCAGAACTAGTCCATTTGAAAAGTACTGAGTCATAGTGAAAAAAAAAATAATCTAAAAGAATACTTAAAGCTGACTAAAAAATAAAATTGAGTTTAACATGAAGTGGACCATTCCAACATAAAAGTAATCGAAAACACAATAAATCTCTAATTGAGGGTATTTAATATTATACTCAGTAGGTATATACATATTTTATTATAAACGAATAAAAATTATTTTTGTTTTTAAATAAAACTTTAATATATTTAAATAAATCAAAGTTGTATGTGTTAGTCTCATTTTTACTCTCTATTACATATGACATCAAGGTTCTTATTCGCTTCAATAAGATTGATTACTTTATTACTCATGGTAATTAGGTTTTGTAGATATAAAGCATCCATTGAGACTGTTTTGATATCATTACACATTTGGTTAGTTTTATCCGAAATACTGAAAGTTTCAGAACTATATTGTAATATCATTATATATTTTTTTATTCTTATTTTGGCTTTGAAAAAAAAAATTTTATTAATTTAAATTTTTGTCTTTAAACATTATTAAATCATAACTACTGTACAATAAAATTAAGGAATTTATATCACTTTGAATTTATTTTCTTATATTCTACCACATGAATTTATAAAATTAAACTCCTTTCAAATGTAACTAATAAGGCTTTCTGGAAAATTCCCTAATAACTTTCTATTTATTCAAACCCACAAAAACAAAGAAGAAGAAAATAAGCAAAATAAAATGAATATCAATCAATTAATATAATAATAACGAATCATTTAAACAGAATTCAATTCAAACCAATTTACGATAAAATGAAACAACAACAATAATAAAAAAAAATTAATGAAAATCTCCAACATTTACAGACACACACATATACAATGTTGGAAAAAAGCCAAACACATACATGAAAACTTTTATACACACACACACATACACATGAATACATACATTTTATAAACAACCCATATACACCCCATTACACCCACAGCAAAATTCAAACAAAGCAGTGCTACAAGTAAAAAACGAAGAAAAAACACAAGAGCTTTTTGATTAAAAGATAAGGGGAAGAGAGGAGGCATACTTACTACATACATACATACAAAATAATATGCAATGAAAACCACTTACAGCAACAAATGCACAAAATAATAATAATTTTATGAGGGTAAATTGAAATAATAACGAAAAACTCCGCCCTGCAGTAAACAGAAGATGAACAACTGAACAAAAATTATCAACTTGTAAGAAGCAGCGGTAGCCAGCAGAACACCAACAAATACAACTACACTTTAACTGTAAGTTGTTTGGCAGTAAAATAAAAAAAAGCCACCAACAACAACAAAAAACCAACAACCACAACTAAATACACAACAAATTAAATAAGAAAATAATAAATTGAAAAAACAAAAACAATAAACACACACACAACATTAAATCAAGAGGGGGAATATACACAAACACACACATAGAGAGAGAGAGAATGGGCTTGAAACAAATACCAAATAATTTCCCGTTATTTTTGTAAAACACAATTTTGAAAGAGATAAAACGAGTGTCAACTATTTATAAAGCCATCTCTTTCATTTGGAATAATAGAAAAACTAAAGCAGCCATATTGCAGCAAACTGACTGAGGTCGTTTAGCGAAAGTATTGTGTATTTGTGTGAGTGTGTAAATTGAATTTTGTCGTTGTAGTTGTTTTATTATTTCGGTTTTTTTTCGTGTGCAGACATTTATGAATTATTAAAGGTAAGAGAGCCATTCAGTCAGCCAACATTGACTTCATATTCCATATAGACGGCGGAAGTTGTTAAAATACAGTAACAACTACAAAATATAAAGAAAACTTTAAGCAAAATGAAAATAAATTAAGCTGCCTTCATGGGGGTATGTGTGAGTGTAATATAACAAGATTGCCAGACATCTTGACTTGGCGAAATGTTTTTAACATTTTACTTATTGACAAACAATTTAATATAATGTGAGTTTTTAAGATCGATATTTTATCATTCACCAAAAGTAGAGTTTTAAACCGAAAGAGTCAATTTAATTATTAATTCAGACATGACAATCTGAGCTATTCTGCTCATTGCTCCACCACTATTAATAAGGGTGTACTTTAGGAGTGCTATTTGAATAGGATGTCATAATTTTAATTAACATCCGAAAAAATATTTTCTGACAAAGATAATTTCATTCAAATGTTGGTCCCGACTATGCTACAGGGTTGGCCGGACAGCTAAATATCGGACATATGTATATTGGGAGTGGCATAGTATATGCGATACCAGTGGGCATTAAGCCTATTGCTCCATCTAGATCTTAGTTGTACATGAACTACTATTGTTTTTTGCGGCATGTTATTTTCGTTGTCTGCGATAGTCGGTGGTGGCCTACAAGTACGAGATTTAAACGATAGCTTGCAACTGCGGAATTTAAGGTGTCACTATGTATGTCACTCAAAATATTCATATACAAGCTGCAATCAAACGGATCCTGCACATATCAATGTATGTTCTCCTCGTATATTCGAAGATCTTGCCTGACATGCCAAAGGAGAGTCTCCAATTTTGTAATGTTGAAATTTGGATGACATCCAAGAAGGAACTGCTGACTTAGCATTATGTTGTGTTCCTAAACCGGTAGAACCTTCTTTACCTTCTGTAGGTGGTAGGGTGAAGCCTGTTGCGGTTCTTAAGGCTGCATTTTTGGCTGCTTTAATTATTTCTCCACTAGGTGTCATTCAGCGAAAGGGACCACACTGGAGAAGTGACCGACAAATCGTCTTATATGTAGCCAATAAGTTATCCCAAGTGCTGCCGACTAGCACATTGAAGACCTTATTAATACCTTGCAATTTATACGTAATTGCATTGATGTGAACTGAGGTGGTAAAAAGTCGGAATTTGGACTGGTTTATTTTTAATTGGTAACAATTATTTTCATATTCATTGACAAAAAGCCAAAAAAAATTAATTATATAATTATATTATATATTTGTGGATGTAATCCGCAACAAATGACGAACATTTTTGAAAATCCGCGAACATTATTGAGATGAATTATGTTTAATTACTTATGTTTTAATACTCTTCCGTGCAATTATGTGTGCTAATGATGTTTAACTAACACATTCTTAAAGTTAGGTTTTTTTTGACAAACCTTCTATTCCTTTATCCACTTTTATCTCATAGTGGAGGCGCTGGGAGTTTCGAGAGATAGAAGTTAAAAAAAAGTGATGAAAGCACTCCGCCCTGAGGGACTCATTGTTTAATTCCATAAGATTTTGAGCATTTGTCTTTGAAAAAATTCTGGATTTTGTTGAGGTAACCATTTATCAAACCGCTTAAGTCATCAACGCTATCATCCGACGCCGCAATTTTGCAGTTGTCCATATCACGTAAAATATCACTTCAACTTCTGGTGAAGTCGTTAGGCGTTTCGAGAGGTAGAAGTTAAACAAGAGTATTTTGTAAGCCACCAAGATAAAATTATCCGGATTATTCCATACGTGAGGTCAGGATGTTGCACCCACATTCTTCGTTAAAGCCGCAATATTCTCCTCAATAGGGACTGGAAGTGTTCTAATTTAATCGGCCACTTGTTATCCAATAATGAACACTGAGACTCGGATGGTATTGGTAACACTGAGATTCGAGCACCATAGCAATTTGCTAAGTGTGCTCGAAAATTGGATCTTGTGAATGAACCACCAATAGTAAATTTCGGAGAATATTATTTCGGATCATAATAAAGATTCCGACATTCAATTCTATTTTATGTGTTTTATTTACAATTAAAAAAAAAAAAAAAAAAACCTCTAAATGGATCACCCTTTATGATCAGAATCCATTTATAACAATTCGTATAGTGCGATCTCTAGGGAAGATATAATGACACCAATAAAATAATAGAAGTCCACCATTATACACTCTATCGAAGGCCTAGGAAATGTCTAACGCTACAACGTTTCCTGTCTACCAAATAAATAGGTTCAAAGAGTATTTTCTATTTGAACGACATAATATAATGGTTATTATCACTATTACTTGTTGAATTTGGCGTACCAAAGGGTTCATTTATAATACAAGAGCAATTGCTATGCTCCTCTTGAGTTTCGTCAATGTCTTAGAGAACTTACGGGGAAAGCAAGTATGTACTAGTAGTGAATCTTTTAGAGAACAAACTCAAATCGAGGATATTTCTCATAGAAGACAAGGTGCAATATGTTTTGAATTAAATTCGAGAGTGAAAAGCCTAAACCGTGAAGGACTGTCATATTCTTCCGCTGGAATAAGCCAATACCTCAGGGAACTTGTAAAAATAATTTCTTAGTTAGTAAAACTTTATATTAATTTGAAACATTAAAATAAATTAATATCATATTCTTTTCATGAGAATTTCACTTTGTGGCAACACTGGTATTGTATAGAGTTTGGTAAATTGAATGTACAACGCCGGAGGAATAAAATTAAATGTTTCGTTTTATGAATTTTTGTCTCATTCTCACACACTCACACCAAATATTCACTCACTCCCAGAATCTTTTATTTTTTCTTATGGAAACACAATTAGTGTTTGTATATGCATGACGAGGGGTGTTATTGTTGTTATTTTTCAATAAGAGAGTGAGTGACCAAAACAGTAAAGTGTCTGTGCGTGCGTGAGTATGTATGTATATTTTAGTAGTGTGAGGGAAACCATTGGACATTCCATTATGTTGAATGAATGAATGTTGATGATGACGATAATGAATGCAACAATGGCAACAATCTTGCTGCTAAGCCGATGCCAGCTGAGCTGCTCTGCCTTTTAAATAATCTACAATGCCATTCGTTTCAATAACTCAACTTTACTCCAGCATTGTTCTTGTTGTTGTTTTTAGTATCTTTAGGTACTACGGGTGTGTTTTGTTTATAAATTTTATGCATTTGTACGTGTGTTGTTTTGGGTATTAGTAGTGGTAGTGGTGGTTGGTTGTTCGGTTGGTTTGGTTGGCTGGTTGGTGGTTAAACATTTGCGGCTCGTTTACTTGGCTCAATAGTTGTCGTTGCAGCTCTCAGTTCAAATTGAATTTTCATTGTGAATGTTTGTTATTCATTTAACGGCTAAAAACTGTAAATTTTCGTTTTTCTTACCGTCGGCGGTTGTTTTATTATTGTTTTTTTTTAATATACCAACCAAAACTACCATTAATACCCATCAATTTCCAACTTACACTCATACTTACGCACTCTACTCTCGTTATTTTTCTCTCTCTCCCATTTCTGGATGTTTTATCACGGTAAATCTAAAAGGGAGCAACAAAATACAGTTTCTTATTGGAACATAAAGCAAAAACAAAGAAAAGTGATTTCTTTTTGAGTGGAGGAGAATTTAGTGAAAAAAATAATAATGTGGAATAACTAAAGTGATTTTATATTATTTTCGTTGTTGTTGCTGTGATTTTAGTTTAAGGAAAAACTCAACAAAAACCGGATTTTAGAGCATAAACGTTTTAGTTAGCCGTTAACAGCGTCATTGATTTAACACAATTTGTTTAAATTTTTTTTGTGTGCGGAATACAACAAACACAACAGCAATTGATAGCAATTAATACTTTTTATGAGTTTGTTAGCGAAAACCCAAAATTAATAATAGTAATAAAAATTCCATTAAAAAAAAAAATATTATAATTGAATTTTAATTAATTAACTTAATCGATGGATTGTAAATTCTAATACAATAAAATCACGCCGCGACATCAACAAACACACCCTAAGAAAACACTATAGAAAAAGACTTGAAAAATTAAAAGAAAACAAATTTTGCATAAATTATTTAAATTAAATAGAAAACAAAATAAAACGTGTAGTGATTTGTGCATAATTTAAAATAAATTTTATTAAACAAAACACATGCTGCTAATTAAAATCTATTCTTTGCTCTAAGAATAAAAATAATATAAATAACAAAATATTAAAAAAAAAAAAAAAAAAATTGGAGGATTAAAAAAAAATTATTAGTTTTTTAACAAAAACTTAAAAAATAACAAAATATAGTGGGTTTTTAAAAAAATATTTTCATTTGTATGTGTAATATTCAAACAAAGTTGTTCTCCTATTCCATATTGCTATTACAATAATGGTTTTGGAACAACAACAACAACAACAACAGCAGTCCTCATCATTACAACAAACACCGCCACCGCAACAATTATCACCACCTAACACGACTACGGTAACCCTCAACAACAATCACAATAACAACAGCAATCATAGTTCTAACGGTATGCCAGCCATGCCGTCGGAGGGTTTACATCCTACCGCTGCCCTGCAATTATATGCCGCTGCGGCACAATTAGCACCCGGCGGTGTACGTGTACCCCCCTGGAGTCCTTTTCTTCAGTTTGGTGTTCCTGGTGTTTTTGGCGGTGCTCCTTTTTTGGGTCGCCCTCGTTTTGAAGGCACAACACCTCAAAATGCCGCCGCTGCTGCTGCCTCTCAGATGGCCGTTAATGCCAGCAATGCTTTTGCCAATTTAACGGGTCTTAGTGTAGCTATGCGTAATGTTTCCGCCGTACAAACAACAGCTGCCGCCGCTGTAGCCACGGTAGCGATACAACATCGTCTTATGATTGGGAATAGACAAAATATGCCACCTACGGGTCCACCGAGTGAAGGATCTAATGATGATGCTGGTAAGTTATGGCTAATTTATGTAATTTTTAATGTATCCACTACAAATATGGAAAATAATTTTATTATAAGGAGTTTAAATTAAACTAAAGTTCTAAGTTATTAGCCTTAAAGTTATTAGTACACATTTGACAAATATTTGATAAAATTGTTTTTCAAAAAAAATTATTTGGGGTTGTTAGATCTTACAAATGTTGTGTAAAAGAAAACATCGTTAAACAAAATTCTATAAAACTTCAACTAAGATTAGTGATAAGTAGAAAATGATTTCCTAATTAAAAAATGAAATAAGGAAATATATTATTTAGTGATTACGACTTTTTCATCAAATATTTGACTAGTCCGAACCTATCTTAATACTTTAAATTTTTTATTTTTTAGTAGATCTTTTAGAAAGTTTGACCCCAAAATAGTTTTAAATATATTATTGTGATCTTTTTTGATCGGTTTAAATATTTTTTCCATTAGCGGAGAATTTATATAATAATTTAATAAATAGTTAGTAGTCATAATATTAATTAAGAAGTGAAGGCTAATTGGTTGTGAGCTAGTCTGCCGGTCTAAGGTTTCTCCTTTCAAAACATCGTTCCACACTGAGGGAAACAAAAAATTCAATTCAAAATCCAACGCGGTTGTGGTCACATTACCAGTTTACGGTATACTTTTAAATCTACAGAATAGAAAACATAATTGGGGGATTTACAAAGTGTGCTATCATGTCGTATTGTCATATGTCGTAAAATATTTCAATGTATAAAAAAATTGTTATTGCTTTTCCTTTGTAAAATTTTATGACATTATGACAATACGACATGATAACACACTTTGTGAATCCCCCAAATATATTTTAATCAATTTGATAGCAATGATAGTTAATCATTTGAAAACACAGGAACTTGAATCACTACCCTAGAGGAAAGAGAACCGGTTCAAAACTAATCACATGACAAGTTCTCAGGGCTAGTGACCGGTCCCAGTACCGGAACTATATATATAAGAGGAACCTGTCACTTTTACATGGGGTTGTCATTGGAGATGGCTAATTAGCCCTTTAGGACAAGTCACAGGATAGGTTACAGGACTGGTCTAAGAGGTCCAGGAAGAGATTAAAATAACAAAAATTTGATAAAAATTCCGCAATTGTTTAATTTTTAAACATTTTTTTTTATTATTATTTTTATTAAATTATAATTTTTAATTTATAATTTTTCGTTAATGTCGATGGCGGCACTCCGAATCGAACCTATGTTCCTCTGACGTATCTTATGTTTTATAGTCTCCAAAGCTAACCAATCAGCCACAGACGAGTTAGGTGTCAATTGGTACTCAACTGGTACTGATGAACCGGTCCATTACTACAATTGACACAAATTTCCCGCAGGGTATTTATATTGAATGGTGTCGTTTTGTACACGTATGAGGTCAATACTGCACAGGATTTTTCAATCGCAGGAGGGGATATATTATATATCAGAAGTATCTATAGTGAAAATGTCAAGAATTTGTGAGAACAGTGTCAAGTTATGTAATTAATATGAAAATAGGTGCAGTGAGAGTAAGAAAGAAAGAACAAAAGAACTATTACAGTGAAAGTATACTTATTACAGTGAAAGTCTTAAAATGTTGTGGAAATAATATTTTCAGCAATAAACTATAGAGCGAGTAGATAGGCCCCATACAAAGGAAATATTAGTTATATTAGCATAAAGTTAGTTTCTATATAAAATCTTGTTGGAATTAAATTGTAAGCCGTATAATGGAATTTATTTTAAGATACATACATATTTCCCCATTTTAATAACTATTAAAATATAGGGAACATGATGCAAAATATACCAACCTTAAGCTTTTAAAATAATAAAATTTAAACTAATTTTTAAAAATGTCTAGAGGTATAATTTGTCAACTTTAATTTTTTTATTGGAACTAAAGAGCTTAAACTTTAAGCTTAAAGCGATATAGCCTTAAAGCGATATGGAACTTCAGAAATTTTAAATGTTATAAACATTTTCTGTTTTCATTCAAAAGATTTTTTAAAAAAGTGTATAAGAAAGTAAGAAGTTAAAAGCAGGTGGAAAAGATTAACAACTGAAAGGTAAAAAAATTTCTAATTGATAAAGTTTTTTATAAAGTTTATATAAGTTTTATATGATAATATGGGTGCATTCTACGAAAATTAAATTACCCCTTTTATAATATATTTATACCCACCATCAAATAGATGGGGAGTATATTGATTTTTTCATTCCGTGTGTAACATGTCGAAGGAATCATTTAAGACCCCATAAAGTATATATTTTCTGGGTCCTGGTTCGATTCTGAGTCGATCTAGCTATGTCCGTCCGTCTGTCTATTGAAAGCAGGATAGGGCTCGAACGGGACAACGTAGGGGGACGAAATTTGGCTCAAATATTTATCTTATACAAGGTTTGTTTGGTAATCGGTTAATAAACACAGGGTGTCCGTTGTAGCTTCATTTCATACTTTTCTGCTGAAATCTCTTAAACAATAGCATGTACGACAACGAAATTTTGCATAAATAGTTCGGGAGCGATATAAACTTGGAAACAAAAAATGGGCGTGGTCCGCCCACTTTATCGCCCACCTCCCATGTAACGAAAAATTTGATAAAGTTGATGGTGGGTATATAGATTCGGCCGAGCCGAATATTCGCGCTTGTTATTTTTAGTTTTCCTGAAAAATTTAAAGCCTTTTCCATTTTTTTGTCATCTTTAACTAATAGCAAACAAATTGATTAATCTTTAATTAAACAAACAATAATTTTCAATTATAAATTCCTATTTGATTACGAAATCATTTTTTTTTTCCAGACGGTCGACATTAGCCTCATAAAATATAATGAAGTTTCAGTTTTGATCTATCTATTGTATTTTATATTGAATACTGATTTACTGATTGCAATTTTTTTAATTTAACAAACATAGACATTAATTATAAATTAAATATAATAAATCTAATTGATTATTTATTTGTATTATTTTCAATGTGGACAACATTTCAAAAACAAAAAGTTATAGAAAAAATCAATCAATTTAAATGAGGAATTCACTCGACAACCTTGTAAAATAATTAGTAAAATACATTAAAAGTACATTGTTAATTCTTATCATTTATTTATAATTACATTTATGAATGCTGATCATTAATTGCAAACTCAAATACTTTTTTTTTTTTTTTTTTTTCATTTAACTGACAACAATCTGTTAGTCAAAAAAGAAAAATGTTTAATCAATTCAAAAAAAGCAGTGTGCTGCTATGCTAACTACAAATAATAAATCAATTTAAATAATAATAACAATGTAGATAATGCTCATTTGCGGGAAGAACGAGCTAAATCAAGAGACTATAAATAATGATTATGATTATTTTTGAGTAAAAAAATCAAGGTGATCCAGGAACTTTTATTACTATTTTTTTAACGCCTTTTCCAAAAATGCAAAAAAAAAATATTTTTACAAAAAATACAATTCAACAATAATCCTTATTTGTTAATCGAAAAATAAAAAGAATAATAATTATAATTTGAGCAAAAATTAAAAATCAAAAATAATCGTATTTTTTTTACCAAAAAAATAGAAATAAAAATTAATAATTAAATTGTGATTTATAATATTATATGTATTGCTCATAATGGTTACGGTCCCTGTCTAAATATAGTTTCGAGAAAATTATTTTTGAATGTTTCTTTATTATTGTAAATGTTTTTAATTAATTTTGAAATTTATGATTTGTAGTTATTATTTACCATAGCTAATAGTAAATTGACTGAAATATTTATATATAAACTTAATAGCACTTAGATCAAATATCGCTAATTTTTTTCATTACAGTTTTGAAAAAAAAAAAAAATATATTAATTTTTCTTCACTTCTCTAAAGCTAGTAATAATAATAAAACTTTTAATACCATGTTTAAAAAACAAGCACTCAAATTAATTATTTAAAATACTTAGTTTTAAATCTTTTAATACTTTTAATTACTGTTAATTTGTTTTAAACCTAACAGAAATAAATATCAGATTTTATTTTAATTTCAAAGTTTCTTGTTTGCTACTTAGTACTATATGGATTTTAAATTAATTAAAATTGTCATTATGTGTTTAAATTGTTTTATTAACATTTTTTATAATAATTCAATAAAAATAAAAATATATTGTATTAATATTTCTGTATTATTAAGTCCAAAAACATTTGTTTGTATATAGCAAAGGTTATCATTAATTTCAAGGTCAAAATGATTAGATTTTAGGTGACTAATCAATCAAGAATTTTATTAATTTCTTACTTCATATCAATATTTTTAAATGTTAATAAAAACCTTGATACTTTCTAGAAAAGCAGTTCAAAGATTAGTAAGCAGAAAAGTTGGTGAGAAAAATTTTCTCAGAGTAAAAAGAGCTTTAAAAGGAATGAATTTAGTTGTTATGTAGTTGAATAAGTGTTGCCATATTTGAAGATTTATCTTATATTTTAAGTTTTTTTAAGACCGTGGAAAAATTTTTAATGAAAACATAAGATTCTTGAAAAAATTGTATTTATTGTTATTATTTCATCAAATAATAAGTTTCCCCTATAATACATCTTTGAGTATATAATTATAACCTATATTATTCCTAGTCTTTGATTTTGATTTGTTTTCAGAATGTCTTCTGAAAAATTAATACATTTTCATATGAAAAGATTTATAAAATGTATCAATGTAAATATTTATAATGAGTTTATTCTACCGTTATTGGTTATTTTATTAACCTGTTGAGATTTTGCCTTTGAAATTTCATTTTAAATACAATTAATTGTAAAAATTATATACTTTTTAACAAGAAAAGTTTCTTATTCCAAAAATAAGATTTTTCCAAAGAAATTGTAAGATTTTTAAAAATAAAACATGGCAACACTGAGTTGGATGTAGTAGTTATTGGAAGGATTATCCTAATGCTGAAAAATAATTTCAGAAACAATGAAAGTAATTCTCGTCACAATTTTTAGTTTTTCGAAGTTGCAAAAATGCGAAGGTTTTTTGTTTTTTTACATTACAACAACCATATACAAAATTATTTTGCATTTTCGCACTACCTATAACCAAGTGCATAATTTATGTGCGTTGCCATTCTTTAATAAAATAATTTTTATAACATCTTCAAATTTCGCAACTATTAAGGAAGAAAACATTTTTTTTTTTTCTACAACAAAAATTTAAAAAAAAAATTTTAAGTGAAATAAAAGGGGGTTTTCACTGTAATACTTTGTATTAATACAAAATAATGTTTTAAAATGTATTACGGTGTAAATACCTTCATGATTTTGTATGTTGAAATCTTAAAATTTCTTAATAGAAATTTCGGCAATTTATTTTTATTTGTAGTTTTGTTTTCGTTTAAACTCTTTTTTAATTTTATGAAAAATATTTTAATAAAGAATATAAAAAATATGACTCTAATAATCTAATAACATTTTCCATTATACATTTTTTGATTGTGTATTCAATTCCAAAAGTGTTAAAAAATGCATGTATGTTTGTTTTTAACTTGAGCAGCAATCGATATTAGTATTTAAGAAAAAATCTCAAATATTAGTATTTAAATAAAAAACTATCGAAACACTTTTTGCACAAAATTTACCAGATTTTTAATCACTGGTAGTGAATTGATGATGAATTAAATTTTTCATTCAATACGCATCGTTTTGGAGATATTCCTACATCGAAGTTCACAAAAAGTACACGCAAAGCATATTTAACGATAAACAGTCAGTAGAGATGATCATCGTTACAAAAAGTTTAGAACTTTTAATTGTCAAAAACGATATATAAACAAATTATCAACTTTTCAGAAAGATTACCTTCTAAATACGATTTTTATCAATTTCATTATTATGTAGAGTTTCTAGTGGAAAAAATTCCAAACTATTTTTATTTGCACTTAAAAAATATTGAAGAGCATGTTATAGAAGGAAATCGATTAAGAAATGGTTAAGGCGGAAAAAATATTTTAAGTGGGTTTGCATTTTAAAAAGCTGATAATATTGGCGTTTCTTGCTGTCAATGTGTGAGAACGCGGGTAACAAAAAATATACAAAATCATATATTTTCTTGGGCTTCAAATAAATCAAAATGTTATTTAACCTTTGAGACAATTTCAAGAATTTTGCAGGTTTTATAATAAAAATCATGATTTAATGATTACACTGGTCAACAAAAAAATCCTCCCCCATAGACGAATAATTAAACTGATGTATTTTGATGTGCTAAACACGCTTTCAGTTTTTTCCATCAGGTCTGGATTTTTTTTTTTTATATTTCGCAATAGTAAGGCCATTACTCTAGTATATTTCCTCATAACTCAAGTGTACGATTGATAAAAGTGATACACCAAAAGATGCGGACTAAAAATATCTTCAAATCATTCTAACTTAATTTTTTTATGTGCTCAATAGTTTCGAAGTTATTTTGAAAGAAGTGTCCGAAAAAAATATTTTTCATGCAAAATTTTAGATCTTTTTGTTACTTAAATTTCTTTTAATAAATTAAAACATCTAAAATATTAGAGTTTATCATCTTTATCTTAAAGCTGGTAATGCTGCGAATAAAATGCTGAAATATTGATTTTATTCACAGTTAAGTAAAAATACAAATGTTACATACAATTGAGTAGAAATACAGTGGTGGCCAAAAACAATTTTTTTTTATTATTTTCTTGAAACAAAAATAGGTGGACTAAGTGACGAGTTAAACAAGAATCTGCATTCACTTTTTTTTTCTATCGGGTACTGATTTTTTTATGAGCATGACTAATATCATCACCTTATTCGGCGGTCACACTATAAAATTCGAGAATGGTTTGTCAAACTTAGCTATAACTCAAGAACCCTTAACACGATTTTGATAACTGATACATCAAAAGATGCATACAAAAATTGTATTCAAGGTCATGTCATGTCCAGAATATTTTTCATTCGCTCAAGAATTTCAGAGTTATGGATCAAAATTTTCTCCACTTTTCAAAAAAATAAATTTTAAAATTTTCGGTACTAATTACCGAATAACTCCGGAAATATTAACTGGACAAAAAATTATATAAATTCAGCTCAAAGACAATTT